>OX402587.1:17267843-17867843 GCA_948098905.1 Tiliacea aurago | reverse complement strand
AGCCGAGGGACCAAGCAGGTCGTCTTGGAGGAATTCATTCGTTAAAAGTTTGTCCTTAGTTGGATGAATGAAAATTCCTTTCGGTTTAATTTGGTTGTCGAGTATCGAAATTGTTTTGTAATGTGCGGTGTTTAGAATTTTAATATATCATTAAAATTGTTCCGTGTGATACCGGACGTAAAGAATAGCACCATCCTATTTCTTCCCGTGGGTGTCGTAAAAGGCGACTAAGGGACTTACTAGAGAATAGGCAGCAGCGTTCTCTATGCGTTTTAATACCATACTGCGATCGCCAACCCGCCTGCCAAGCGTGGCGATTATGGCAACCCCCCCAAATGTTGGGGTAGGCCTATGTCCAGCAGTGGACGTCTTTCGGCTGAAATGATGATGATGATTAAAAATTGTTACGTTATTAATGACTTTAGTAAGTCTTTAATTAGTCGTAGAAAAAACATTGTTGAAATCAGAAGATTGCTCATAAAATCAGGCGAATAACATTATTTGTTTTACATTAATCTACCCACCTTTTACTATACCAAATGATCAAATTAAAATGAAACGATACATATATTATTATATATTTCTTACATGTTCATGATAGCTAATATGTAAAAGAACTAAAAGAACTAATTAATAAAGTATTTACAGCAGCTGATTAAATTATTACTATTATCATAGAGATATAATTAAAGTAGTAGTAGTTATATTTCTATGACTATTATGGTAATCTGAAAGCTTGGACATGTTATTGCGGCGAATCTGCAACGATAGTGCCTGGCGCCTCAAGATCTAATTAGATATTCTTACTGAATAAATAATCAGATAAATCATGGATTAATTCGTATAAGATTACTCTTTGTCATAGGAGTCACAGACAGTCCGCTGTGCAGGGCCTGCATAGAGGACGACGAGACAGCAGCTCATGTGCTGTTAAACTGCCCGGTGGTCGCCACATACAGGGCAAAGTACTTCGGTAACCCAGGTATCCTACGTGAGAATATCAGTAACACCAAGGCGTTGCTGGCCTTCCTTGAGGAGCTGGGGTGGATCAAATAACCGATTTTCCCACCCGTACGCAAAATACGCGCATTGATGTGGAGTTGCGGACACCAGCCCGTATTATCTATTACCTATATTCGTATAAGAAAACCTAGGTAAATACCCGACTTAATAAGAATTCAGAAATGTTTCTTTGCTAAATATTAGGAATTCAAGGCTAATTTTTTACCGTCCCAAAAAAGTTTCTTCAGTAAATTGTGACTGATAGTCTAGTTCAAGATTATTATAACAGTTCAGTTACTTATTCTTCTATTTTCTGCATCCATTAAATGACTTCCATTTAGGATACGATCGATGGCGAAACAAAAACTTGTATCTGCAATATACTGCAAAGATGAAGACGGGATAAATCACAGAAGAGACGAACACGTCATTATTCCGACTTTAATATCAGTTTAACTGTACTCATCGTTTTGAAAAGGCTCAAAAAGGGCTGTTTTTAACACAATATTTTTTAACTTCATAAACCAGGTATTATAATAGTTATTCTAAAAGCATCTAGAGTCTTCGCGTAATATCAATATTTTCTGCGAGTTTCTTTATTTTATAAACATGTCTTAATACGTAAAAATACCTGAAGTATTTGAACAATAACGTACACGTCGTGGTAGGTAATTTATCGATATTGAAACAGGCTATACTTTTCATCATCATCATCAGTTCAGCCGAAAGACGTCCACTGCTTGACATAGGCCTTCCCCTAGCACCGCCACTTTGTTTCCCGCATCCAGCAGACACCTGCGGCCTTCACAACATCATCGGTCCCTCTTACCTATAGCCCTTGCAATGCTACGTACTCTTCCAGTACGCGGTCGCCACTCCAGTACCATTCGGCATCATCGGCCATCTGTTCTGCGAGCATTAGCCCTGCCCACTGCCACTTAAGTTTGGCAATTATTCGGGCTATGCCGGTTACCTTGGTACACCTGCGGATCTCTTCATTTTTGATTCGATCACGTAGGGAAACTCCAAGCATAGCCCTCTCCATTGCACTTTGGTTGACTGTTAGCCTATTAAGGCCCATTGTGAGCGACCACGTTTCAGTACCATAGGTTATCACTGGCAACACGCACTGATCAAAGACTGTATAATTATTTTTGAACAAATAAATTATACTTATACAAAAACAAACTACTCAGAAACCAGATAGGAAAAAGCAACCTCAATGTCACTTCTGCGCTATTTACGCATATCGTCTTTGCCGCTACCCTCGTCGCAACAGCTGGCGCCACAGCGGATCGGCAAATAAACTGTTTGCTCACAGATATTAAATTAGTTTTACGACAGCTTATTGTTCGAGTTTTTGTTAATTAATTGATATGTCATTCTGTTATTAACTTTGTCGCCTGTGTGGGTTATTTAATAAAGTAACTATGACTTCATAGAGTTTGTTTTGTTCTATGATATCTTGGGTGTTTATTCAATAATTAATCATCGGGAGTTTATAATTTAGGCGATGTGCTTTCACACAAGATAGGGCTCTCTACTTACCAATAAGAAACCTTGATTCTTTGCAAGTAAAATAAACAATTCTAACATTGTCATCGTCTAAACCTCGTGCAAACTGCACTGAGTTGGTGGTGCTTTTACGTATCATTGTGAATTTGTGATCTCGTGCACTTAGGCCCGTATTAATAAACGTTACTCAGCCCAAGAGCTCGCACTTGATAATAGTCTTGAGGTCATGATCGTATTAATAAACATAATAATTGATGTACTCAAGTTACGGCTTGTGTTTACGTTATCAGCCGAGTGATGGACTGATTAATAAACGAAAATCGACAATTAAGTGTACAATAGGTGTGTGTACTCGAGATGCTTAAATCTGAGTGTAGGCAGTCCGTGACTTGAGGTCGTGATTAGTGGCGCGAAATATGGAGTTTGAAAATATTTTGGGTGAAATTAATTTTTATGATGAAATAGAGTCCCTTATATAGGTATATACCTATATAAGGGATGCCTCGAATCCTTTTGAATTACCGAGGGAAAATTAAAAAAAACAATTCAGTTTTGTTAAAGTGTCAGTGTTGTATACAGTAACATTAATAAAAGACTCATTGCTGAAATACAGTAACAGAGGTCTTCCAATTTCCCCGGAAATAGCTGTCCTATTAACTTTAAGGTTTTATGCTACAGCATCATTTCAGGTGAGTAACCTAGATAGTACCTACGTCAATATTGTAGGTAAATACATTTAACAATTTATTCAATTACTACTTTTATGTATAACGTAGGTACATATTATGTGTTTCTTTATTTGCATAAAGTTTAAGAAACAAAATTTTAAAAGTAGTCTTTTAAATCCAATAAAGTTATTACCTAATCTAATAATAGTGTTCTTCTAGTTTTAACAAAATAAAAGTATTTCAATAAATCTTACGACTTGTCAAGAACGAAATGTGATGAATGTCATTCTAAACATCGGTCACTGTGGCGGATCGTTCATCAAGTACAGCTCCTTGAGGAGCTAATCTTGGTAACTGAGATACTGTTTTCATGTGTTTATTAATTAGTTATGATCTTGAGATGCTGATAACGTAATAAAGGCGTATCAAATAAATACGCACTTGAGTACGTCATTGGGGAACGTTTATTAATACGGGCCTTAGTTCAACACAGCTAATTCTATTAGACACTGACTTCAAGCTATTGACGACACGTCCAACCACTGCAGCCGCATTTTCAACAATTTATTTCTCAATATTCCCTGACATAATTCACATAAAATAATATCACGCCTTGTTTTCCCAAAGGGTTGGGCAGAGGTGTACCTGTAGTACACCCACATTTCGCCAGTTATGTTTAAGTCCCAGTAATAAGGAGCGAACCTATTGCCATTATAACCGGGCACAAATCCAAACTCCGAGCTGCTACTGAGAAATTCCAGACAAAAAAAAACCAAAAACCCACTATCACTTTGCCCGACCTGGGAATCGAACCCAGGACCTCATGCGCAACAGTAGCGCTTGCAACCACTACACCAACGAGGCTGTCCGTAACAAAAGTAACAAACTAGATCGAAGTCAAACCGTTCATAACCTCAAATTACATTATAACCCAGTTTTCCTGGGAACCACACGTCCACAAACGGGTCAGACGCGTCGGTAAAACAGACGTCATTGTCTCAGTTGACGCGTTACTTAACGTCTATTTGCAAACCTTTTAGCGCCCTTCGGCGTAAAGTTATAACAAACATTTAGCCCTACGTTTTGGGTAGAATGTGCGTAATTCGCGATGTGGCACTGGTGTTAGAGGATTTTAGTGGGAGTGAACATTGTTGTTACTTGATATGCAAAATGAAAATAGAACTAATAAGATAGAACTGTACCTTAATCAGACTAGTGCGATATCGCGGGACTTCATGACTGTGACAAAAAGGCTTGCACTCAGCATGATGCTGTGCTATGTACTACATCATGATACTGTGACCCACAACACAGCGCTGTTATTTAGTAGCATTTTTTATTACACGGGAATATCAAGTGTTTTGTCTCGCTTCCACCCTGACCTTCGCGTCCTGCGCGCCCGCACCTTTTAGAAATAATAAAGTACAGTTGCATTTCCCGATTGCGATGCTTCCCGAAATGAGTGAATGAATGTTCCCATTGCTGGGACACAGGCCTCTTCTCTTTGAGAGGGAGTGGGCTGTCACATGTCTTCGATTTTTTTGGTTCTAGAACATGCTGGTTTCCTCACGATGTTTTACTTCACCGATTTGAGAGCAGTTGCGGTGAAAGAATTTACACAAAGTAAAGCGCCTGCCTGGGTTCGAACCCACGACCTACAAGTCAGGGCCATTACTACGTATTAGGCCATTATTGCTCTAAAAGTCTGCATATTATGTCTAATTTTATGAGAAGTTTAATCCAGCAAGACGTAGGCAGTTGCTGAAAATAGTCATGCATATTCAATCTCTCTATTTCTTTTATTTGCAATAAGTTATTTTAATTTATTTTAAATTTTAAATTATTTATTTCAATTGTATTTTCATTTTAATTTGTTTTGACTATTTATTTGTTTTTTTTTGTTATTAGCGCATTAATTGAACGTGTCATGACTAACATAGTTTTAAGATATTATTGTTATACCTACCTACTAAAAAAATATGGACCAAAATGAGGTCTGAATTAAATGTATTTTTTTTTTATGTATTGAAGTACTGATTTTGCAAGGAAATAATAGCCTGGAACGTGCTGAAACCTTTTTGCTTTTGAAAAAAAAACACTTTAGTTTTGGGTAATTCTGGAAAGTATCTGATATTTCCCAATAAAAAAAAAAAATATAAATGAATAAATAGAGTAATACTTTAGTTTTTAGGGTTCCGTAGTCAACAAGAAACGCTCATAGTTTCGCCATGTCCGTGTGATACCCAGCACTAGCACAGAGACGCTAAGTACTTGAAAGCTGTAATTTGGTATGGGTATACATAAATATGAATCAAAAATATTGCGAGTGTGTGAAAACCATTTTTCGATTCCGGGATCCGTTTGCGAAATATTAAGCTTTAAAGTGCACATTTTTGTTAGAGACAAGTGTGCCAGCTAAATTGTAGTTTTTGGATAATTGTGAAAAAATTCACCGCAATAACGTATCAAAGTTATAAGGAAAACAAGCTAAGTAGGCTTTACAAGTTAACGAGTAATAGCCGACCAACTTACATTTGCAATTGGAATGTATGAAAAAACACGTTTTTAACTACAATGTGAAGTTTGTTATGGGGATAAATTCATCCCAACTACGGAATCCTTCATTGTCCATGGTCCGACACGCACTTGGACTTTTCTTTTTACAAGTAGGGTCTAAAAGCCGGTTGAAAGTTTGAATTTCTTATAATTTCTCAGAAAGTTCCACAAGCCACAGAAATCCAGAGCAAAACAAGATGATGATACACTTTATAGGTACCTAATAATTTATTCCATGATTTGCATGAAGCCGAAGAGCCTCTTAAAGTGCGGTTCACGTTCAACCATTATTATGATGATCTAAGTCAATACGAGTACAATCATGTGGTTTTGTTTGGCATACTTTCTTAAAACTAAAAGCAAAAACTGATCAAAGAGTTCTTATCTTTATTGTTTTAGATTCCAATGCTCACATAAGATACCGTTCAATCTTCACGAGGTAGCAAACAAACAAAAGCTTGGCATTTTAAGTATAGAGGCGTTTTTCATTTTCTTAGAGTGATAGGTCAAACACTGCTTACTGTGGCAGCAAATGTTGGAGCCAACTTTGGATGTAGCTGTAGCATATTATTTGTGATGAAAGATGTTACCAATAGTTGGTTGAAAAAACAACATGGGCCCATGTTGGAGCCAACTTTGGATATAGCCGTAGTAGCAAGATATTACCATTATTCACACACAAACACACACCCACACTCACACTCTCACTCACACACTAACTTACACTCTCAGCAAATGTTGGAGCCAACTTTGGATGAAGCCGTAACACATTATTTGTGATGAAAAATGTTACCATTAGTTAGTTGAAAAATCAACATTGGGCAAATGTTGGAGCCAACTTTGGATATAGCCGTAGTAACAAGATATTACCATTATTCACACACAAACACACACCCACAGTCACACACTAACTTACACTCTCACATACAGACACACTACGCTTAGGTATTCACACTAGAATCATACCCTCACTAACATACCTACTTTAATTTCATTTACGGCACGGTTTGACGGCACGGTTGGCGCAGTTTGAGCGATTGACTGCTGCGCTGTGTGTCGCGGGTTCGATTCCCGCACGCAACAAATATTTGTATGACCTAGAAGTAGTTGTTCCGGGTCTGGCTGTTGGTGTATGTGAATTTAAATGTTTGTAAACGCACCCACAATACAGGAGAAATTCCTAGTGTGGGGCAAAGTTAAAAAAAAAAAAAAACTTAAAAGGAGCCTCCAAACACTATACATAATCTTATGTCGACTGAAGCATAAAATAAAAAACTTTTTTATATTTTTTTATTGGAGCAAATGTTGGGTGAAAATACAGCATTGCAAAAATCCAAACTTTTACATTACCAATTCATCTATTGAAACTAAGCTTTGCCAGACACTAGATACACATACCGTTTAATTTATGTAACATAAGACGATTTCTGGTTTAACCTTCATAATTATATAATAATTATTTCAATAGTTCTAAAGGAACAAAATAAACTAGAATTCCTTTGCATTTATGGATCTGCGTTGCCGGGGTTGATCTATGGATGGGTGACCATCTTTACCTAGACTCCTCCGTGCCTCGGAAAGCATGTTAAGCCGTTTGGTTCGCCGCGGTCATTCGTGGATCTTTGATAGTGGTTACGGGGTGTCAGAAGCACAAAAGTCTGACGACCAATCTTACCAAGGGATATCGCGTTCCCCAGTAACTGGGTTGTGGAGGTCAGACTGGAAGCCGACCCCAACATAGTTGGGAAAAGTCTAGGCAGATTGTTTTTTTTATAGATCTGCGTTAATATAGGCTCGTATGTAACTGATGCGCTTTTAAATTTCATAAAAGCACATCATGCAAAAAAATTGCCATGAACAACATGCCATAACGTTCAAAAAATCAAACTATTGTTGTCCCTAAACTAAACAAATCCATAATGGTTTTTTTTTAAAGAAAGTACATTTAATTTAACCCATCCTTTTGTTGTAAAAAATCCCGCTGTCTATATTCGAAATTTTTTAATAATTGACAGTAATAGATGTAAAAAGTGTGTCGAATTGACTTGAGCGTTATTTATTAACCGTCGGCGGCCCCTTGAAAATGATGATGCGACTTATTAATAAAAAAAATATTTTTTAAATGCTTTAATAAACTACTGTTAGTTGAATAAAGTACCCTCATGCTGTAAAAAATATACGAGTGTATTCAATTGAAGGTGTTATTGAATTCAATTTTATATTTAAATAGGACTGGGAAATGCATTCAATGATAATATAAAAAGCTATCATTTTATCGACTTAAAGCGAAGCTTCTACATCTTATTGTTTTAACTATGAAGAACTTTCAGCAGACACTGCAATTTTGTTTAAGTTTTAAAGTTATCAAGAAACAATATTGATTCAATATTTACTGTTGCCTTATCCTCATTGTGGTTGTGGCCATTCTCCAATTCCACAGTTCCATTAACTTCTATTCTAACTCTTAAATCTCAGTCACTGCGAGCAAACGCTGTCAGGTTTCCATGTCATACCTCAATACAATTAAGTCGACGCGCTAATCCTATTCACATCACTAGCCTTCCAACCATTAGCGACTAACCCTTTTTTCCACTATCACATCATCTAATTAATTAATACCGGTTTTTGTCCTACAATCCGTAACAGTCGTAAGTCTGTCATTCCTAGATTGGCGTTCGTCTCAAGACGAAACTGAACGCTCGCCCACACGACGTAATTAAGCTCGAAGTAAGCTTAATGCAATCATTCAGACGATAAACAGCTGTTCGCATTTGCATTTAAAATCGATATACTACTGCCGTTTACGTGTTAAGACGTACCTTGATTGACTTGACGTCCACTATTTTTATCTGTCGTTAAAGAGTTGTTACCATAAATCTTGGTGGTTTTATCGATGGCTTGGTTATTCCATTTATCAATTAAGGCTCGGCTTTATCAGTAGGTAGCCTGTTTCTATATCAGTCTATTAAAATGTGCATATGTCGCTCAGTTGCACAAACTCACTGACGAACAAAGCCTTCCGTGGATGGGGTATCCACATATAATGACTAAAGAAAAATAAAATTCGTTTTTTTGCGGTAAACATGACGCAAAAAAGAACACAAATACAAAAAAGAACAAGTTGGTGGAAAATATGGGTAACGTCCACGCAAAACGGCCACCGCTCAGCATAATGCTGTGACCCTAGGTGAGATAGAGCCCCAGCGCTGGTTTTCAGCAACAGCCGCGACTAGTCTTGGGCAACAGAACCCTAATTGCGTAACGTACTGTTTATCACAATTTGAATGTCCTTTACTGAAACCTTAAGTCTTGAAATGAGCTGCAAGATTACTGACATAGCTTGCGCTCATTGGACGGCTCCACTCAAATTTGTATGGTTCTTTCCTCAAAAGACCATTTCAGAGACGGATCTACGTGGTGCTCACAAGATCTGACCAAGATTATGTCTGGACTTTAAAAGAGACTTTGAACCCTGAGTTTATTTCCCCATTTCTTCTCAGGGATAGTCAGATTGGAAATGTTGACATCATGTAGCTTATTTTCTTAATATGACGTATAAAAGTGATTCCAATATCCTATTTATTGAATAAATTATTTCGTTTCATTTTATTTCAAATGATTTCTTAGTATATTGCTAATCCATTGCTTCATATAATTGAATAATATGTTCGAAAAATTTGTCTGCTCAACAACGTAAATAACGCAATGAATGTTGTTGATCTGTCTCAAACTCAAACTCAAAGCTTGTTTTTCAATTAAACCAATTAGAGGCACTTTTGAATTGTCAAAGAGTCGGTTAGTTAGTCAGAAAGTTGAAGCTATTTGCCCATTCCAAAACGTAGATCTCTATGGAGAAGAATAAGCAAGAAACACTCTTTTAAATCAAGATATAATAAAATTCTGGGTACATTATTCTTGTCGCTTCTTTAAGTGAGAACAATGTAAAAAAAATATATTTAAAAAACAATACAAAATATAAGATTAAAATATTACAAATAGGCCCTGACAAAATGAAACCCATTGCTACCTACTGATGGTGTGTTACGCATTTACCCCGCTCTGTACCCCGAGTGTAAGTTTGCTAGTGAGTAAACGTAACTAGCGCGTTTGCTTTAAGATTTTTATTCTCACCCTTATATTCTTAGCATTAAGATCTATCGGTCAAATTTTAACGCAAACGAAATAGTTACGTTTGCTCTCTTGCAAACTTACACTTGGGGTACTGGTCTCAAATTAACATGTCAGGCAAAAAGAGTTGTGTTAGGAGCTTCTTTATTTAGGTATCTTACCTTCAGGAAAAATCTATTGTTTCCCATAAACCATTACGCAACATTCAGGTTAGGACTTTGACATCATTATTCTCCTGCCCTTATCCTAATTTATTTGTGGTCGGCGCAACATGTCTCTATCTTCCATCTTCCACAATTCTCTATTAATCGTCATCTCGGTAGTCACTCCCTTTCTAGCCATATCATCTTTCACACAGTCCATCCATCGTTTCTGTGGTCTTCTCCTACTCTTATAGCTATCGAC
Organism: Tiliacea aurago; assembly: GCA_948098905.1. NCBI lineage: Eukaryota > Metazoa > Arthropoda > Insecta > Lepidoptera > Noctuidae > Tiliacea > Tiliacea aurago. The sequence continues at coordinate 17,857,569 of OX402587.1, read as the reverse complement.
ACTCATACTCAAAACTTTCCTCACGACATTCTCCTCATTCTTTTTGACAATAATTATGTAATTTCAACGGAAATCGATAATCCTCATGCGCATAGAAGTGTCATATACAGTAATAAAATAAATATGACTGTATAAATACTCACTAATTTAAGACCCATTAACCGATAATGAGCCATTATAAATGCACAATTAGAACCTTTCAATGCGTAATAATAAGTACATAATTACTTATTATGCATGACGACGTATTAGTTAAATACTTCAAACTGAGTATTGTGTAAATATTAACGGTAAAAGGAAGTTATTCATAGGTAATGAATTCAAATGTGTGTATTAAAGACTATTGATTTTGTGATTTAAGTAGGCCCGGATGAGACAGTTATTCAAAGATACGATAAACATGCTTCGTATCCAAAAATCATTCGAGTGCTTCTAATCACTTCAACTGGTACAGATAAGAAAAACAGTATGAAACGAGAACAACAACTGGTTTGATACAACTTTTTATACTTCAAATATAATAAGGAAGAAATTATGTTTAGCTAATTAGGTTCCTTGTGGTGAAGACAGGTACGCTGCGTAAAATAACTATAGTTAATTTTCTGGACTAAAGAAAACTGAGCCGGTTTCATAAATTTAATCGATTATTGTATCTTTAAGAATGATCTGCGCATCCTAATTCATCTGTTTGACAGTTTTGTATGGAGCTTCGTAAAATGATCCACAATTTATGAATTGCTATAGTGAAGTCTAATGTCAAATAGCAGCTGTCAAACCGATGAATTGCGGGATGTATGACTTATGCAGACCATATTATGATTCTGCCAAAGCATCCATTTTAGGCCTCCTGGCCATAATAAAAACGTAATGTAATAGTCACTTATTTCATAGGTATCATCTCTTTATCCACAGTTCGACTTCACCTACTGCAGGGTTTTTATTTGTTATGTCATATAACTTTTTTTCAACTAAGTATTCTTTACTCATTCAAATCAATACCAACTTTCACACAAAACCTAGTCGAAAGCGACCAATCTATTTCAATTACGACTAAAAATCACACCATCATCCACACACGCCCGTATTCGGGTACGATTTGTTCCGGAGCATGGCGAATGCGCCGGCGCTCAGTCTCTGGTCTCTGCGCTTGCGCAATGAATGACGCCGCCTCATTAGGCCGGAACAAACTCATGCGACCGTTTGCCCATAAGTGTGAACTTAGCCTGTATTTAGGTGTACGAAGTGTGAATTTTATCACCGCTGTTTCTTAGTAAACTTCCATAATGAAACGTGCTTGTGACGGTCAAGTGAATGGTCATAATCTATGAGTCTGTTGGCGTAAGTGATGATGGAACAAAATGGTGTTTAATAAACTTTAATCACACTGAATTGGGTGGTCTAAGATGCATTGGTATTAATAAAAAATAGCAAATAAAACGTGAGTGAAGAAAATAGGAAGTCAGTTTCAAAAGTTGACACAATGGTTTAATAAAATTGTTTTTATGATTTAAACGAATTTATGTCATATCGTGCAGAAGGTCAAACTAAATTATGTTGATAAAGTCATCATCATAATTTCAGCCGAAACACGTCCACTGCTGGACATAGGCCTCCCCCAAACATAGGCCTCCCCCGTTGATAAAGTACACGCCATATAATAATTAATTTAATGTTTAATATTATTGATGAATGTATATATTTATATTTTTAAAACGTTGCCCCCACACTAGGAATTTCTACTGTATTGTGGGTGCGTTTACAATCATTTAAATTCACATACACAAACAGCCAGACCCGGAACAACTACTTGTAGGTCATACAAATATTTGTTCCGTGCGGGAATCGAACCCGCGACACGCAGCGTAGCAATCAATCGCTTAACTAACTGCGCCAACCGTGCCGTCAATGTATGTTCCTGAATCTTAATAATTTAAATCGCATTGTAAAATTACCTTTTACTAATAAATTAAATGTTAATGTGACATAAATGTGCACACCATATGTAATGGTAGAATGTAATTAGGCCACGATATTCTTAAGTTCTTGATTTGTACCTACATTCTAGCAAATAAATTAATTTGAATTTATCTATAGTGTATTTTTTTTAATAAAAGCTTTCACAGCATGAAACAATAGCGTTTAAATTCGTAGTTTTCGTAGTCACACCATTCTCACTGCACTGGCCTGATTCGGTATACCCAGATAATACGGCTCAGAGATACAGGAAGTGACTATGTTAGTACGGGATTTGTGAAAATGCTACAATAGAGATTCCATTGTTCCCGTTTTGTTGGCATATTTGACAGACTCCAGCCAGGAAGGAAGCAAATCTTGAGTAATAATGCACATCAATTTGTTTTAGTCTAAAAGCGTGTACGATTTGGGAAAATTTGAAAAATTACCGTTGTTCTTCGAATGCTCTCAGGATTTGAAAGGGCTTTTACCGTAATTATTAACCCTTTTATGCGTAAGGGCTTGACATCATTAAACGATCGATATGCCTTATTCGTGATTGTTGCTGTCTTTAGTGAAACAAGATGGTAATTTTAACTATAATAAGGCAATTCATCTCACATATTATTGGATAATGGGCAACAAATCTTTAATTTGTTGATAATGAGAGTGATTTTATTATCGGTTTAGTTTGTGTATTAACATTTCATTAATTCCTCGTTATATATTTTGAATAAGTGATGTAGTAGGTAACTGACAATCAAACATCAATTTAAATAACGACTTGCATTTTTATTTTCTGAAAGTCTTCCATATGAATACAATGAACGTTAATTTGGCAAACCATATAGTAAATATTTTAATCATGAGGCTGTTAGTAATGATAATGGCCGTGATTTTTCTGTACTGCAGAATCCAAATCTAACTAGGAAACAATTTTTTATAAAAGTCAGTTGTAGACGCCTTCTAATTGAATAGGATGGAACAGGAATCAAAGGAAATGATTGCGTTCCCCTAAAATTTCAAGGGGATGTATAGCGGAGGGTAGGATGCGATGCGTGGACGAATTCTTTAGGAAGGGTACCTTGGAGCTAAGAAATACGCGAACATTTTCATAGTGAAAATTTTCACAAACCTGACAAAGACACATTGTAAAAGCAGCAAATAGTAAATGAATAATTATAGTAAGAAAAAATTACAAAATGTAAAGTGTATTTCAAAATGTTTACAACAATAATATCTAACCTTGGAAACGTTTCATTTAATTTTAAACCAATGAAAAGAAACACTGATGCAACATTACATCACGTAGAACATGCATCTTATTCTATATTGCAAGTTTCATCAAAAATTTTGCAACTTTTCGCACGGAGATTCGTTTTGGCTGAACTTTGAAAATATTAGAAGTCTATAAAATATAGCGTTAATAAAACTGCTAAAGTTAGAACGTTGATGTTGCAATATTACGACGTTAACAGTGAATATAAGTTTACATGCGAGTCAAATAACGCTGCTTACACATACACAGCCCTAAAAAATAATGCTTTAGGTAAAGTTTCTTTAGGCAAAAACATCATTATAGTTTTTTTTTTTCATTAAAAAAAACTAGATACTGTTAAAAGAGTAACGCAACACATTGATTCATGAAGAAACTTAGGTCTTGAACTAGACAATATATCGTGTTCATCCTACCTTATAAATAATTATTATGAATGAATGAATGAATGAAATGCACCGACCCCAGCGTGGTTTGACCAGACTCGATTGCTCGAATGAACCCAAAGATTCACACTAGCCCCTGGAGCCTCATGTTTCATGGGACTACAGAGACCATTGTATATCAGAGAGTAGACCGGGGGGCGCGATAATGGTAGGGAAGACGTGCCCTTGGGATAGGATGGATTATTAGAGCCTACCGACTGTACAGCCTTGAGCAAGCATTGGAATAGTGGAGAGACGGGTGATATTTATCTATGGGAGGGGCATCTTTTAATAGCGTCGCCGCCGGGCTGGCTCCGGTCCTCTCGACTCTTGTCTGTGGCACTTGCTATGCTGTATTACACGTTGCTGATTCCAATGTCTTCGTCTGAGATCTCACTATCCGTTTCAGATTTCTTGTAAGTCTCGCTAGCAGCGTTGTTGATCTTATCTCGGTCTTCAGCCGTGTCCATCCAAAAGTTGTGTTTCCTTGTTGAGATATGTCTCGTGCTGTTTTAAGTTGTCATTCCATGTGCACATGTGCATGTACCGTAGGTAGTGTAATGTAGGTGTGGTTCGCGGCACCTGTGATCGTGTGCACAATAGCACATCCTGTGGTTCTTGATGCGTTTGGCTATGTTTTTGCGTCCAAGAGGTCATGTATTTTCTTCTGACTGGGTTTGTTCTTAACGTGATTAATCAAGTCTCTCGTGATAACTCCCTCATATCTTCTTGGTCTTGACCTGTTAGCTTAAGTGAGTGTCGATAGTTTCAAACCGTGTATCATACAAGGTACGATCCATTCGATATATGAGTCTGGCTAGTTTCCAGTCCGAATTTATTGTGGATCGTGTCGAATGGTCTTTAGTTTACGGCGTTTTTAATTGTGCTTTTCCCGCTTAATGCAGACGTTATGTGTGTGACTAGAGGTATTTACTTTCGTCGACTTGTGACTGTTTGTCATATGCTCCCAGCTGGTGACAAGTTAACTTGTTCTACGTTCCTTTTCGAAGTACTTGAACTTGTTCTACGTTCCTCTGACAAACACGTTAACACCCGTATTCATAAATAAGCAAGTGTTTACTTCAGTAAAAGTAAATACTCAAGTAATGCTTCTCGTTCTATAGTTTGGTAATTGCTTGAAGTTAGAAATGTCAAAAGCTAGAATTCTTAGCCTTAATAATTAACTTAAACTACTGAATGAGGTACAAAGAAATATGGGAGGGCGTCAAAAATTCCCAACAATACATTTATTATATTGTCATAAAACTAAAACTCCCTGAAAGATTAACCTTTAGAGGCATGAGGAACAGGGTGTAAAGTTCACTCATCCTCCATAGAAAAGGGAGGATCCTCCGACCAGACGGGTGTTGCGTCTGGTGGGCAACCGCCCGACGGCTGATGTCGGGACGTTGTATATATGCTAGCTGCGTGGTAAACTCTGCTTGCGCGATGCAGGATTTGCGTGACGTCAGTGTGACGCGCAGCTCGCATGTGGCGATGTTAATGCCGCTACATCACTCCCCTCCGGAGACCGGAGGTCGATAGTGGGCTGAGTCGTGTATCTTGTGTCATAAATTGTCAGTTGCATAGTTTCGTAGCTCCACAACAGTTTACAACCAAACATCGTGGGTGAGATTCCGCTGCAGTAATGTCATTGCTAAGATTGTGGGTAAAATTGCTTCATGTAATTTGTGGACGGGGGGCTCGGCAGATCCATCTTGTGATGTCAGGGTGCAAGGTGCAGGGGATCGTACTTTCGTTAATAAGTTAGGGTCTAGAGATTTGAGGTAATTGGCTGGAAAACCATTGGCATTTAGCGATCGAAGGAATTTGGTGAAAGTTTCGTCTTTTGTTTTAGATTTGACCTTAAGGTTTAAATCGATTTTTAGTAAAGGTATTGTACGTTTACCTTTTTACATCATTGTATTTAGACTTTTCAATTATTTAATCCTAACTATATCTATATATTATATAATGCGAAAGTGAGTTTGTTTGTTTGTTACGCTTTCACGCTAAAAAAAAAAAGAAACCGCCGATAAAATTCGGCACATGAGCGTAGATCATGACCTGGAAAAGGACATAGGCTACTTTTCATCTTGGATCGCAGACGAATTCGCAGGCAACAGCTAGTATAATATTATAAATGCGAAAGTGAGTCTGTTTGTTTGTTACGTTTTCACGCTTAATTTTTTTATTTTTGTGTGGGAAATTATCAAATACTTTCTTTCTACTTCTCCCGCTCTGGGCGGAGCGGCAGGGCGTGTCAGACTTTTACGACTAAAACCCACCCGTGTTCCTTCCGTTGCCTGTGTGGCGCAACCCTGGCAGGTATTGGCCCTAACAGACCTCGTTAGTTGGTGCTGACATCTCTTTGAGGCGCACGTGGAACACAACGCGCCGTCGACCCGGGCCTGGTCCTTATCGGACGGCGAGCTACCCATCGCTCACTGTCCGCAGGCCCGCGCCTACGGTGGCCAGAAATCGGCTTGCGACTCCCGACGCCCGGGGCGTCTCCTGCGGTGGTTAGGGGCGCGAGGGCGCGAACCTTGCCTCTCCCTCACGCGTTCTGCCTCCTCCTTCACAAGCACTACTGCTTCGCAGAAGGAGGTGACGGCCTCCCATGCACTCTCACTCCGAACCATGGCCTAAATCAGGGCCGGACGCGAGAGATCGCCGTCGCCGATCGCCTCCGTGGGGACACGGCGGTGCTCCGCCCAAGCCGGGCAGACCTCCACCGTATGCTCCACCGTGTCCTCCGGGCGATCCACACACACCCGGGCGTTTTCTCCCGCTTTATCCTGAACAGGAACCTCCCGAAACAACCGTGTCCGGTGAGGACCTACGTCAGGCGGAAAGTGAGGACGCCGTGGCGCCTCTCTAGCCACTCCTCAAAGAGGGGATTTATTGCCACAATTGTGACGTGCCCAACGCTTTCACGCTAAAACGGCTAAACGGATTTAAATGAAATTGGGCATATAGATAGATCATGGTCTAGGTTAAGACATAAGATATTTTTTATCCTGATATTCCCATGGGATCGAGACTCACGCGGACGAAACCGCGGAGCGCAGCCGCGCAGCCATGCAGTTCTAGATTAATCTTTTTCGAAACTTTAGAAATCCTAATGACTATAAATATGATCATGCATTATGATGCTCTGTACACTGTATGACAAACCATTGACCTTCCAAAAAAAACTTAAAGTCATTTCCGTCGAAAATTTTACAACTGTCACACTTCGCGTTTCCTTGTTTTTGTAAGAAACTAAAAATCCAACGGTACTTGAGTACTTGCATTTATGACATTTGCCGAGTTGAGTAGCACTGAGTGTCAACAAACTTTTCGATGCCCACCAATTTAGCACGGGGCTGGTTGGCCTTTTGCATACTTTTATTCATCGGGTAAGTCCACAGCGTCTCGATTTCCAACGTTTTCTAAGACGTAACCAAATAAAATATTCGATTAAAATCTTGAAAGGGAAAGAGCATACAAGTAGTTACATTTCATCTTTATCTCCGCACATGTTAGAAAGGGTTGCTATGAACAGAAATGGAAGCCACTTCAAAGCACTCCCACCGACAAAGTAAACACTTATTTTATACATGGCCGTTTTTGTGAGAACTCGGCTTTGTGATCTCTATAAGAGTTTATGAAACGATGCCAATGTTTAGGTGGAATCATTCAATACAGATGTATTTGGGTTAATTTTAAGAGTGATCTCCTTGAAGATATGGTTTCCTAGTACTTCGGCTTACCTGGTTTCACTAATTGGTTTCTGTGGTTTTTTTTTAAGGTACATCTCCTGTTTAAATATATAAATAAATTAAATAAGTGTACGGCTATGCTTTAATATTTCATTTATTTTGTCATCTTCATTCGTGTCTATGAAATGAGATTTTCAATCGTAAAATAAGTTCATGAAAGTAAAGTGCCATCAAATAACCACACTGTTATTGAGTGTGTGTGAACAAATATCATAAAACTCATATAAATATCTTATTAAAATATATTATATGCACTGTTAATACGTGGGAATGAAAACGACCTATAAAAGTTATGTTATCCCAAATAAAGACTGGTAAAACTTTATTCCAATAACTTGTAATATAGAAACCAGAATACAATGCTATTATGTCACATATAAGATATTTAATAGACCAAAAGTGTCCATAAAATAGTGTATCGAATGCTGCACTCAATTTTTTTGCAGCAATCGTCGTGCCCACGCGTTTATTAAACTCCCCTTAAATATTCTGATCCATTGTAAGTCCTCGCGTATGGACATTTCAACTTTTTACTGTGCTACCAAACAAAGCTTATTTTCGAGTGTTATAAGAAACGGGACGGTTTATTTAGCCATTGTTGCTGAACCATTTATCTCTTTAATTTATGGGGTAGCGTCGCGAATCGTGGACATATTTGTGTTGAAGTCAGCAGCTCACGCAGTTGCATTGTTATGCGTAGGTAGCTGTTTAGAGTTTGCAATGTTTTAAGTTTAACTCATTTTATTTTGAAACATTTTTAATACGTTCGTCTTTGCTTTCCAAAGGTGATCTGCATTTGACTTATTCATAAAGCGAACAAATATGCTACAGTCTAGCTACTTTTGTTATTTGATTAATTAGTACTCAAAGTCTTATTTAAAATTTAAATACATTTTTAGTTTTGTGAATGTTAATGAAATATTAATTAATTAGCATATAATTTTAGCCAAACAACTGAAACTAATAAGAACTCATTATTTTGATTAGTCATTTAGGTAAACTTTGCATAATAAAAATCTGCAAGTACATGTTAAAAAAAACCTTAACAAATATAAGGCTTTCAATAACATGGAAGAAATGAATGATGAATGAAAGTACGCTCATACAAAACGTTACCAAACATTCAACCAACCACGTCGCCACAGTTTAATTCCCAGAAACTACGCATTCTAGACTGGTATCCTTGTTCACAGCGGGTGCCATTTTGTAGATATTGTGTGGCAAAGTACAACTACTGGCCTCCTGGATTCGTCACACACCGTAACATTATTAACCATTGTTTGAGCTTCGTTATGCACAAAGTAATTTTCTCTGGTTGAATCGTTGCACTTGTGGTGCACGGTAATAAAAACATTTATCAAGCTCATTCGGCGAGAGTAGGTGTTAACTTGTTGAACAAAGACCACCTCGACTGCTTGCCTCTGCCACTGCTACTGTTTATTAACAATTAGCCGGACGTGACTCATTGCTGTGATACTCAAATTGTCTCGTTTCTTGTGAGGTGTAGCTGTAGTGTTTACATGGATGGGCGTAGTCATACATTGCGCCTACGCTAACATCGTTGTCTTTCTCCGTGTTACTCCGGTGTGAAGGATCGATCCTACCATGAGTAGAGCCATCGCGATGTACTCGTATCCACTTTGCCTCTTCACATGGGTAGCACAATGATTTATAAAGATTAGATTAAAAGGATTAGCAGGACCTTTCCTTGTACTTTTAATTACTTCTCTATGTTAATAGAGAAGTAATTAAAAGTATCGTATCACCAATATTTTTAGATTCGTGGCAAATTTTCACGCGACCCATAATTTTTACCAGATTGTGATTCGTAGTGTGCATTTCATGGCTCGTATTTATTCCCTTTATTGAAAAGTTAGTACTTACAAGTTCACGAGCGTGAACATTTTCGTTCGCTTTAGTTTCTTTATCCTTCTCAGTTAAGTGTTATGGCATTCTATTTCGGAATGTTTCTCTGTTGGTCATATTAGTTTAACTTCACCTAAAATTAGAACCACAATAACTTTCTGTCGCTTTTATGATGCTTTACTGTTAAGCTTGGTAATTTTCTGGGCTGAATATGGTGCTGGACAGACGGAAAATACCGTCAAGTTAACATTTGTTAAGACAATTCCAGAACGACCAGATCTATCCAGCATTCTAATCCTTAACTACATTACTATATAGGTAAGCATTACTTACATTCGCAAATTAATAGAACGATTTCTACACCTCATACAGAATCATTCTTGCAATGTTTTCGTCTGTCAAATTCTACAAAAGTTTTGAACCTGCTTGTCACAATCAGGGCGGTACCGCATTGACTGGTCCCGACATGTTGCTGCGTCCCGCTATTCCATCGACGCAGCTGTACGTGTCACGATTACATCACACTACGAAGGTAGAGGAGGTCGTGGAGTACATCAGGATCAAGACCAAGTTCACCTTGAGAGTCGAGAAGTTGGAGTCGCGCCATAAGATTAAAGGCTTTTACATACCAGCGCGACTTGTCGCGCGACGTGACACGGCAAAAAGGCCCCGCGTGTCGCGGGACTAGCGGTGCCTTTGAGTCGCGTCGCGTCGCGCGACAAGTCGCCCCGGTATGTAGAAGCCTTAACTTCAAATATTTTGTGGTGCGGGTTCCGACTCATCATCTGGACACTTTGTGGTGTCGTGTATCCGTTTTCGCGGAAGGCTACATGACACCACGACTCAGCGCAATACGTCGCCGACCTAACGTAGTAACTAGATTTTGTAGTGATGTTTTTATTATGTATTAGTTTATCTATGGCCCTTAGATGCATGAAAATAAATCTAAATCTATCTATCCATCTATTAAGATTTTTGTGAATATTATAGTTTTTGTAAAATTTTCTGTATTATTCTTTTATTAATTTAGACATTGTAAGCACAAGTGTGGTATACCTACTGTGTTAAGTACTGATAACTTCTGAACATTCCGGTGTATTGACCATTCAGAGCATGTTAGTTAACGCATCAGTAGTGCGAACACAGTTAATCTGGTGATATCGATGGATATCTCCGTAATTGGAGCAACACAAGTGTAACCAAAAACTCATTGAACAATTTCTTATGTTCCTGATTTTAGGAGATCGTGATTATAAAACTTGTATATTAAAGTGTATAATTGCTCTGTGTGGTGCTGGACGTAAAGAATAGCACCATCCTATTTCTTCCCATGGCCTCACTACAGAATGGGCAGCAGCGTTCTCTATGCATTTTAACAACAGACTGCGATTGCCACCCGCCTGCCAAGCGTGGCTATTATGGCAACCCTTCCCCTCATTGGGGGAGGCTTAATCTGGCAGTGGACGTCTTTCGGCTGAAATGATGAAGTGTATAATTGATTGCAAAATTAAATTTTCCGAAAATAATTTCTAAAATTACGCATTTAGAAGTACCAAAGATGACCTCACATTCAACATAAACCGCGATTAATTTCTGAACTGCAATTCGAAATAAAGAAACTTAACGATCGCACTGGGCAATTCACCCACTTTCTTAGCTAGGCATAAAGGCGGGCCAATAAAAGTGAATGCACTAAACGTAACACAAGTCTCTTGGCAATTACACCGGTCACGCCTGTATAACTTTTAATTAATCGGTGAATTACACACGTATAAGTACTTTATGCGAGTATTGGATCTGTTGTCGCTGGAGCTTGTCGCGTACTGGTTTAAGATGGTAGGTTTCCATTGAACTTTGTTAAACGAGACGATAATTATTTTTCTCGATTAAAGTAATAAATGTTTGTATTACCTCGATTATTTTTGTAGATCATTTCGGATGATGAAGAATAACATAATGTGTTATCATTATTTTCTTCTTCATTACCTGTACAACTTTCGTAGATCACTTGTGGATGAAGAATAAATAAATTGTTATCGATCTCAAACTTCTCAAAGATTGGAGTATGCTACGGGCACCATCGGAATAATGTTTTTGACTTGAGCAGTGCCTATACTTAATAGAACATGTGAAATTGCACACAAGACCTTAAATCGATCATTTAAAAAACAAAAATTGTGGATTTGGATAAAGGTAAACGCGAGCTAATCAATAAATACTGGAGTTACCGACATAGCCTGCAGAGCAAGCAAGCTGAAGTGGCAGTAGGCTGGCCTTGTTTGTCGAAGGGCCGATGGCCGGTGGAGCAGACGAGTTCTGGAGTAGAGACCACGTATCGGCAAGCGTAGTGTGGGACGCCCCTCAGCTAGAATGATGTCCGACGACCTTAAAAGGTGGCTGGGACAGATTGGATGCGGAAGGTGGAGGACAGGGTATTGTGGTGCAGCCTGGGAGAGGCTTATGTCCAGCAGTGGATTGCTATAGGCTGAGTTGATTGATTGATTGAATCAATATTATAATAAAAAAAGAACTTCACGTATGGTCTTTTCTTGAAAGGATGATGATTTGAAAGCTGCATAGTTTAAACCTTGAACTGTACTAACATTTTTCACTCCGTCATCAATGCAAATCAATGTCGCACGATACGAAAATGTTGATTCGGGTTCCAATGTCGCACGATACGGCAAAAAGGCAAAAACAAAGTCCCTTTTGCCGTATCGTGCAACAGGAGAACTCAAACCAATAACTTTCAGTGTGCAGTTAGTACGTGTCGATAATAGTTATAAGCTATGTCAATGACGGCTTCATTCACCGACTCAACTCTTATTTCCGCTCATTTAACACGAATTTTAATGCATTTTTACATCTAACTGAACGGCGTTTGCGCAACTGATGTACGCATTGACATTGGAGTTTCCGATGTAGGTTTAATGACTGGATTGTAGTAGAACAATGTGAGTATCCATGGCTGTATCCTGTCACTGGTTGTCAATAATGGTAGCTGTAAAATGTCAGGTTTTATTGATGGCTGGCCGAAGATATAAATGTTAGTTGTGCTCACAGTCTTATTCTTGTTAAATCTATATTTACTTGCTTACTGCGTGGTAATTGCGTAACACACTGAGCAAGGGTTTAATTTTTGACAGTTCAAGAACATTCATTGCAGTATTTACGCTGTCGAGCAGACATTTTTGGAATATATGAAAGAATGAAAAAAAAATGGTTTAGCAATATCCTTCAAAATCATTCAGATTGTGATTGATAATATGTTACGCAGTTAGGGTGTTTTATAGTAGAAAAAATATCGATAAGTATATCGATATTTTTTGTTCGAGATATCGATATTTTGCGGCGATATCTACTATTTCGATATATCGATATAAAATATCAAGTATCGAACATGTATCAAATACGATATATTTCCAATTATAGAACACCGTTGTCCCCACTGACTAAGACCGCTAGAATTCAGAGCCATTAAAAGTAAACTTGTTTTTATCAATGTTTTATTTGTTTAAGATTTTACATCAGAAATTAATGATGTTTCTAGTTTGGTATTTCTATGAATAAAAACAAACCATACAATTAAAGTACTATATACTTTTAAGAAAATTTCACCGATTTATCGATATACTTTTTTTCGATTTATCGAAATCAAAATCAATATTTTTTTTAAATATCGATACTTTTTGGCACGTCTTGCATCCCTCTATTTTAGGGTGTCTCAATTACTTTTTATGTTGCGAGATTATATTTGAACTGGATAATGTCTCGTTAGTCTTTTTCTTCCACTCGTCTTTATCAGATAACAAAGTAACCTATTCACTTAATTTTTAGGCACATCATCTTTTTTTTCAAGTGGAATTTTAGACACTTTTGACAAGAGTATAAATTTTTACGTTGATGGATAACGCTGATTCCACCTTATTTAAAAATACTGTTACATTTTTTGGGATAGTTACTGTTAACAATTACATCGATTCGTTCGAGACTACGTATGTAAGAATGTCTATTAACAGTGATCGCATATATTTTGGTAGTATTTGAAGTAAACATACGTACCTGGTAATAATTATGTAAACGAGACAGGTTTTCGTAAAATACAGAACAAATAGAAATGTAAACAAAATATGCCTGCTACTACTACTGCATGTTTAGCTTTAATTCTCTTTTTTTATATTATTATTCCCTTTAGTACCTTCATTTGCTTAAAACAAGTAAATGTTACTTATTTAAGTTATGGAAGAGCGGAGTCTCCTAACAGGCATACCTGCTTAAAAATAATAGGTCTCAATCACTAGTTGTTAAGGTTTACTTGTTAAAATAATGAACCATTTTGATTTTTTTTTAATTTACTATACCCAAGCATTTGATCGGATTTTGTAGACACGATAAAATTTTAGGCATTCTGAAATTAAAGTCTCAAATTATTTTACAGGGTGTTAAAGAAATTGCGTGCCATTACTTAGGGGTAGGTTCAGTATCGATAAAGGAACGCAAGAAAAAAAATATATAAATAAAAACGTAAAAAAAGATTACAAGATTAACCTAATTTAGTACCTACCTACTAACTTAAAATAGCAATCGTTTAGAATTAAAATTATTTTATTTGTTTAAATGCTTTAATTACGAAGTGAGTAGGTACTAAATTAGGTTGATTTTGCAATTTTTTTTTGTTTTTTTTTTCCTGGGTTCCTTTATCGATACTGAACCTACCCCTAAGCTATTTCTTTAACACCCTGTATACATAACATAACATCACGCCTGTATTTTCCGAAGGGTTAGACAGGTTCAAATTATTCTCTTTTAATCTCCCATTATCGCGCCCCCTGGTCTACTCCTTGAAATGCAATGGTCTTTGTAGCCCCATAAACATGAGGCTCAAGGGGCTAGTGCAAATCTCTGGATTCAGTCGAGTAATCGAGTCTGGGCAAACGACGCTGAAGTCGGTGTATTTCTTTCTTTCATTCATTCTTAAAGAAAAACATGGTAAGTTGCTAAGTTCAACGGAAATGAGTGTTAAAGTTTTGTAGGTACTCATAAATCATAGCCTAAGTACCTGAATCACTATTGAAACCGTAAGACCTAGGTTTTATAGCCAAGTAATATTTGTTACCGTGCCTAGTTCAACTAGCTTTTAATCAACAAGGTACAATGTTTTACGGCGCTCATGTAACTAGTTAATTAGTTCTGTTGATCCGGAAATTAAAAGTCGCCAAGTATGAGTAGGGAACAATGAAGGAATTCATGTTGACTAGGTATAAAAAGTCGAGAATTTTGATCAAAAAGTTTTATATCCAGGTAAGTAGTTATTGTAAGTGAACGCTATGGTTGATCTATGAATTCCAGTGACTCTAGCTAATGGGGTAAATGACAATCGTATCTATTTTTTTTAAATTTCAACGTAACCTAATTGGATATATTATATACGCTAATCGATAAAACACTACTGACAGTTATTACAAAAACCATTCGGACTGGATATTCGTCATGGGGTTACAAGGCTTGATTCCCAGGACGAATACCGGAGATTGGTTTAACAATCACCAGGTGGATGACTATGAATACAGTGCAGTTTCATAAGGAAGCTTTCAGTTCTGTCATCTTTGCATGCAGAGTCGGCGATTAACAACAGGCACCGCGTAGCGCGCGCGGTAGGCGGTGAAGCGGATCTCAACGTCGCCTTGGCCTCTAATAAATCCGTTGATGCCTAACACACGTACACCGCCCGACCGCGCGGTTGAGCGGTGCTCTCACCATATGAAACCGCGGCGGTGCGCGGTGCCGTGTGTTAATCGCCTTACTGCACCAACCATTTCACTTGTAGAAATATATAAAAAGTCACGGCAAACCATCATGAGAACTTAAAGTTAGATTAAGTAAAATTCACATTCAGTATTTTGTGCCGCGATGCAAATCACAGTTCTGACTGGCGTGTCTCGTGAGTCGTGGACCGGCCATTATAATATTTTAATTTTATAATATTTAACTTTTCTGTGAGCTTCGAAGATTGTGGGCGGACCTGTGGTTTTAGATACAAGAATGTCGTGAAGTTTAATGGGTTGTTTGAAGTGGAGTTTGCTGCTATGTAAGTTGGGTTGCACATTAGGTATTTATTTATTTATTTATTTAAGGAAAAAAAAACAGTAGCACAATAAGAAATAGTCATATAATCTTAAATATTACATTTTAAAACAATTATGCTACCCACTAGGTTCTCCACAGATTACAAATTACAATTTCAAGTATTTAAAAAATAGCTAGTAATACAGATACCTGCAATACATAAACAGCGGACATTATACATTTACCTAATAGTTAATGACATAGTTAATGACTGCGACACAGTATTATACTAATGCAGTTGTTATCGAACACAGAGTTTCTGTAAACTGAGTTTTTTAGTTACAATTTATTTATTATTTATATATTTATTAACCTACAAACCTTATCTGGATTATTAAATTTAAAAAAGAAAAAGTAAATTGTGTGCGTACATTATTTTAAACATTACGTCATTATATCATACCTTGCTGATCATATAGGGTAGATCTCCTATGGGGCATCTCCTATGGGGTATGGGGTGATCCTATGGGGTAGAAGCAGAGGCGAGTAGCAAATAGACGTCGAGTGCACGCACCTTACGCACATGAACTGTTCGAAGAACCAGGTAACACAGAGTCCTAACTAAGTTGGGACAATCAAAATGGTTGCGGCACACATTGAACAGTCATAACTTCCAGAACTTTCCATCTTGATTAAAGTAAATGGTATCACATTTTATTCCGATAATATCTATAATTACGTATTAAGTATTATATTAAGTATTTACGTTGTACTAGAGTTCAAATCGTTCACAATATTTTACGTAAAAAGGGTTCCAAATAGGTACTGCAAACTCTAACTGTGGCCTAATTATTGATTTGTATAAGTGTAAAAAGGTATAGGTATAGTATGTTTTACGCGCGCTTTACTTCCGGTAACCAAGTGTACAAAAACTTTGTGAATGTGTGTGTAAGAGCAGGTGCTCTCGGTACCGTCCGAGACAATGGTGAACTCGGAAGTGTGTGTATGTTATGTGCTGACTCAACTGGTCTTCACGCACACATTAAACAGCGTATTTGTACGCTTGATTACCGCAAGTAAGACGCACGTCGCTTCGTGAGATAAAAATAGTGTACCACTGTATCTCTTAATTTTTGAGTGGGTGTAATCTAAACCAATGGAAATGGACAGGTCATTATGATGAGAGCTAAGACTGGAAAATGTACCAAAAAGTCACAGAATGGTACCCAAGGAATGGAAAAAGACGTAGAGGAAGACAGATGAAAAGGTGGGAGGATGACCTGCCAAAAGGTGGGCGAAGAACAGCTCTGGATAGGAATAAGTGGAAGGAGATAGAGGAGGCCTATGTTGCAAGACAGCCTGACCTGGTAGCTGATTAGTTTATAAGAATTTCTGTATGTATATAGGGTCAGAAGAAATAAAACCTTTTTTTTTTTATTATCATAACCATTTCAACCTACTAAAATGGTTGGTTTTCAGGCCATTTTGTGTTGATTATCTCAGTGGATAAGTGCATTGAGAAACATCTATGCATTATTTTCACATAACTGTGTTTCTCCAACCGCAGACGTTCGTGTCGATTAATTTAAACCAACCATAAAACTAAAAACATTATTAACAGCTACTAAGAGAAAACATTTTGATTACCACTCCGCCACTACTTTATTACTTCTACTCCTGCACCAGGAAATATATGGTCAACAGAATAAATAAAACCAGCTGTTTTACTTATTAGGTTTCCACATTTCTGGCCGACCCCGGGCGTGAACCAAGCGCCTTTCCGTCCAAAGGCACCATTCAACCAGCAATTCATTTATTCCTAATGTAAATGTTATAGAAAATTTATGTAAATTCATATTATTACATTACGGCCGATAGCAATTTACTGACTGTATAAATATGAATGCTGCATACCGAGTGGATATTTACGCGTCTAATATGAAGTAAACTCTTTTGTTACATTGTCGAATTGTAGAAAGTCTCGTGTAGAGTATACATAAATGATTTTTTTTCCAATGTCGTTAATCATAAGTAATTTGTTTCTTTTGTGATCTTTTATTGCAACCGGAGTTTATAAATTTATCTCTGAAGCTTACTCTGTATGGGATTTAACTGGTAAAAGATATTTTCTGTTGGTTTGCTTATGATGCAAATCGACCCTTCAGTTCGGACAGTCAGACAGGTTGCAGTGGATGCTTACGAAATGTGAAGATATTGTTAACAGTGGCTGGTTACAGTAAGTTCCTGGTTGTAAGGTGCCAGTCTATTACATAATAAAAGCTAATGAGCAAAGTGAAAATAGATTAAAGTAGAAGATGAATACAATTTTATAGTAAGAGAAGAACAACCACATGGGTCGACGCTTGCCGCAGTTAGTCCGTGGATAGGTGACCATCTTTAGATACCAAAACCCCTCCGTGACTCGGAAAGCACGTTAAGCCATTGGTCATTCGTGAATCTTTCACAGCCGTTACGGGTCGTCAGAAGCCCGAAAGTCTGACAACCAGTCTTACCCAGGGGTATTGTGATACCCAGTAACTGGGTTGTAGAGGTCAGTTAGGCAGTCGCTCCATGTAAAATACTGGTATTCAGCTGCATCTGGTTAGACTGGAAGCCGATAGTTTTGAAAAAGCTGGGCAGATGATGAGTTAGAGCTTTATACTTATGTAGCTTGTCAGAGACAGTTAATGATGTCATCAAGTCTATACAGGGCCAAATTAAATTAGCCAGCGAAACTCCACAGACGTGATGAGTATATCTAAACATAATCAAATTAAAAAAATATATATTTATTAATACAGTATACATTTACTAATTACAAATACACAGCTGATTATATACACTAAGAAGATACTAACTACGAAAAAAAAAATTACAACATAAAAAAAAATTATAAATAAAAAAGACACTTAAGCGTCGAAGTACTCGTCCGCATCGCTGTCATCCGGAAACGTGCCCAGAAGACTGGCAGCATTGCCACGTTGAATGGCAATGCTAATTCTTTGGCCGAAGAACGAGCCAGCCCTCTGGTCACGAGAAGTGTCGATCAGTCGGCGAGAAATTTCCTTAAAAAGGAGACGCGCACTCGGGCCCCATGACCCGAGTGTTTCGACCCCAAACGGCTCAAAACTGTAGTTACCCATAAGATTACAGTATTTGCGCCGCTTGAGGGTCTCAGCAGCCGCAGCAGCGAAGCCAGCATAGCCAGCCGTGCTTGGAATATGAGATGGCGCAAGGGTGTCGACACAGGTTGCGCAAATAAATAAAAATATAAATAAATTTGATGAGTTTTTTTTTGAGGTCCTTATCTGCAGATGGTTGTAGTCACTTGAAATATAGTTGTTTTTTGTATACTTCACAGACGTGATAGGTTTCGATATCTAAACATGATAAAACAAAAGCAAACAGATTTTTTCAACGCATACTTCAAGTAAAAACACTAAATTATAGCTGTCGTCGACCTAAAAAAAACATTAAATCTTTTTTATTTTATTTTATCGTGTTTAGATATCGATATCACGTCACGTCTGCGGAGTTCCGCTAGCTAATTTAATTTGATCCTGTAGATACTAAAAATAGTTCCCAGCATAATTATAAGATTTTTACAAAAAGATTTCTTTTGGTTCAATTCTCTGTCCCGAGATTATCACTGTTGTCAAACTATTGGTTTCAGTTGATATTTTCTAGAAGCATTTTAGTCTTCGATAAATTGATTACTGGAAAGATTCAAAGGTCATTAGAGACAGTGGTTATCTATCAAATTAATAGGGCATATTATTAGACAAAAGCAAATAGTGCCGACTCTAAACATGAGATAATACAATAATATTAACATTAAGACGTTATAATGAACTCTGTTACAGTACACATTGATTATAAACAAGTGTAACAAAATACATATTTGCCTTCCGATTATTCGATGTAATTATGGAGAAATTGTAAGCGTAAATATTTATTTTCTTCAAGTACGATGTAAATAATAAATCAGATGTGTCTAATAATTTAGGTAGGATATTAAACTCCAAGACGGAGAGAGAAAAAATATCAGAAATGTTAGAAAGCATATACGGCGTTGAAGACCAGTCCTCAATAATGGCGAGGAATCAAATAAAAAACCGGCCAAGTGCGAGTCGGACTCGCGCACGAAGGGCCCCGTACCATTATCTATAAAAATGGCAAAAAAATCACGTTTATTGTATGGGGGCCTCTTAAATATTTGTTTTATTTTAATTTAATTAATTACTTTTAAAGTGAATTTATAACTAAATGAAACCCAAATCAAAATGAAAAAACCACCACCTGCCAGGGTTGCGAGTTTGGCCGAAAGGAATATCGTGGCCCTGGCACACTGGCAACGGAAGGAAAATGGGTGGGTTTTAGTCCGTAAAAGTCTGACACGCCTTTCTGCTCTGCCCAGAGCGGGAGAAGTTATTTGATAATTTCCCACCCTAAAAAATAAAAAAGGGTTTCTTCACCAGGAATTTCTCAGTAGGAGCCCGGAGTCTCGATTTGAGCCCGGTTAATGGCAATAGATTCGCCCCCTATTGGCAATAGATTCGCCCCCTATTGGCAATAGATTCGCCCCCTATTGGCAATAGATTCGCCTCCTATTACATGGCAAAACGTGGGTGTACTATAGGTACAACTCTGCCTAACCCTTCGGGAATTACAATCATGTTATGTTACGTTGCAGAATTCCCGAAATAATATTGATGAAACATTATTTTCGTACAAAATAAAAATTCGGTATTAGCTGACACAAACAATCTCTTAGGAGAGTAATATCCGACATAATGTAGACAAACATATTTGATTGATGATGTTTTGATAAAGGTCAGCGTTTCAGGGTCACGTTTTTACGAGGTTTGATAGATGTTTATAAATGGGTAATGAGTTTTTGCGAGTGTTTTTCAGCTGCTTTTGTAAGCTCTCAATTGTTTTATTATGACGTTTTTTAAGGAAACGAAATTACGGAGAAAGATAGAATGAATTATTGGAAACAGAATAATAAATAATAATAATAAAATGCTTATTTGTACACTTTGAAAAACATACATTAATACATAAGGATTAAATACATTTTGTACAATAGAGTCAGATTAAGGGGCGAACTGATGCTTCCTAAACTACGCCAAAAGCCTGTGTTTTAGGAGCCAATGTTCCTCCAGATAATTATAATGGTATACAACTGGTATTGAGTGTCATGCATGTACATACAGAAACAAAAACATTTTTTTTTATACGTTGCCCCACTAGGAATTTCTCCTGTATCGTGGGTGCGTTTACAAACATTTAAACTCACATACACAAACAGCCAGACCCGGAACAACTACTTGTAGGTCATACAAATATTTGTTCCGTGCGGGAATCGAACCCGCGACACACAGCGCAGCAATCAATCGCTTAACCACTGCGCCAACCGTGTCGTCAATTAAACAAACAGTGGCCTTTTTTAATTACAGTATTATTTCTATCAAGAGACAATGTGCCCTTTTTACCTATAATTTCTAACGTGACGATATAATCGTGGACGTCTATGACCATAAAATGTATAGAAATACGTGCACGTTATAACGTTGTCGTGGACGGAAAAGCGTCTTCATATATTTGCATTAATTGTATTTCCCTGTGTTATCGCGATACCGTAACGTGGACGTGGACATACACGATAATATCATCACGTTAGAAATTAGAAAAGCGCACAATGGTTAGCATGATCGTTTCTGGGTGGTTCGTAATTTGGTAATTATCAATAATTTTTCAAACGTACTTAATAATTTCCTGTTGCGTTGAACTAAGGTTAGCTACGATCCTAACTTATTGAAAGGTTTTGTTTGACTAATAGTCGACTCCAGATTTGTCTACCTACATAATTATACTCCACTGGTGTAGGTAGTTAACTAAAGGTAAACAAAAATAAACCACGTGACGAGAGAGCTGTCAAAGGCGTCTGGTTAACCATCGATTAAACGTATTATCTGTCACTTCAGTTGTCATGGTACTACATGACAGTTGTACTCTTCAATTTAGCAACGTTATAATTCGATGAGGTTTGTAGAACCTGTCTTTGTGGGCTCTTTAGAATAGACACATTACAAAATATCGTATTATTATTATAAATCTAACTAAAATATTTTGCTAAAGCAGTTACATAAATATGAAGTGTAGTTTAAGAATAAATGATAAAGTTTAACATACATTAATAAAAGAGGAAACTATCGAAAATAAATTTAATTTGGTTGTAACGTATTTTTAAACAAAAAAGTGTCACCTATAAAAAACCCTTTTTACGATTTGTTGGCCTTTAGTGACTTACCTAAACCAATGGAGTATAATCATAATCCTAAAGGATTTTACCATCAAAAATGGATCTCTTGAAAATCCTATCCAATAACGGCACAGGGGCACGCTAGGCTAGTTCTTTGAATTCAAGTCAATTCTGCAATCAGATGGGAAATTTCTTTTGAAGGATTTTCCAATGATCTACGCAATATTTTTCTGTACATAAGACAATGCTGTATAAATTTCTGACATATTTTACTGTTAACATGTATATTTTAATTAAGGTTTCTTGAATAAATGAGTAATTTGCTGTATAAGCAGTCTAATTAAATCATCGCGAGTGTCTTAACAGACAAAGTAAACCAAGGCGAATCATTACAAAGTCACCATGTGTTTTTACATTGATATCAATTCGCGGAAAAACCGTGAGTGAGATAACAATGAACAAAACAAATGAACTAAAGTGAACTTTTATTTTGAAAGAAGGTTTCCATTGTTCTCATTTCGTTAGGCTTTTGTTCCACAAAGTAGTAGGTGAAATAAATTGTAATCTTTTGGGCTGTTAAATATAGAAATAGCCAACACCTAGGAAGTCGAACCCAGCCGGTCTATTCTTCACCGGATGCCGACCTACCTCTGTCGAGTGGTCGAGGCCTATTTGACGGACAGGGCCGTCATCTACCCCGGTCACCACGGAGAGTGGAACCGGCGAGAGATGTCGTGCGGTGTCCCACAGGGATCGGTCCTGGGGCCGCATCTGTGGGACATCGGTTACGACTGGGTGCTGCGCGCCGACCTCCCTAGCGGCGTCAGCGTAGTCTGCTACGCTGACGACACGCTGGTCCTGGCGCAGGGGAGGTCGCATCAGGCGGCGGCCGAACTGGCGGCACGTGGGGTTGCGACAATCGTTGATAGGATCCGGCAATTGGGACTCGAGGTGGCCTTGCACAAGTCCGAGGCCATGTGTTTTTATGGTCCTCGGAACGCGCTACTGTCGGGTTCCCAGATAACGGCGGGAGGAGTTCACATCGGCGTCGAGTCGACAATGAAGTACCTGGGACTCGTCCTCGACAGCCGGTGGAACTTCGTGGAGCATTTTCGACGTTTGGCTCCCAGACTGGAGCGGGCCAGGGCTGCCTTAAAGCGGCTCCTGCCCAATCTAGGGGGTCCAAACGCCTCCTGCCGGAGGCTCTACGCGGGGGTCGTGCGGTCCATGGCCCTTTACGGGGCACCGGTGTGGGAGCGTTCTATAAGGCTGCTACCAGCCCGGCGGTTGAACGCGTCCCAAAGGGTCATGGCCATCAGGCTAGTCCGAGGATACCGCACGGTCTCCCGTGAGGCGGCGAGCCTCCTTGCCGGACTACCGCCATGGGATCTGGAGGCAAAAGTCCTCGCGCACGTCTGGGAGTGGCGCGAGGAGGTGAAACGCCGGGGTGAAACTCCGCTGCCGCGAGAAATCACGGCACAGCGGACAGAGCTCCGGCGGGATCTTATGGCGGCGTGGAGAGTGCGATTGTCGCAACCCAGCGCTGGGCACGCCACAACAGTGGCGATAAGTCCCCTCTTTGAGGAGTGGCTGGAGAGGCGCCACGGCGTCCTCACCTTCCGCCTGACGGTCCTCACCGGACACGGTTGTTTCGGGAGGTTCCTGTTCAGGATAAAGCGGGAGGAAACGCCCGGGTGTCACCACTGTGTGGATCCCCCGGAGGACACGGTGGAGCATACGGTGGAGGTCTGCCCGGCTTGGGCGGATCACCGCCGTGTCCTCACGGAGGCGATCGGCGGCGGCGATCTCTAGCGTCCGGCCCTGGTTCAGGCCATGGTTCGGAGCGAGAGTGCATGGGAGGCCGTCACCTCCTTCTGCGAAGCAGTAATGCTTGCGAAGGAGGGACGGAACGTGTGAGGGAGAGGCAAGGTTCGCGCCCTCGCGCCCCTGGTCGCCGCAGGAGACGCCCCGGGCGTCGGGAGTCGCAAGCCGATTTCCAGCCACCGTAGGCACGGGCCTGCGGACGGTGAGCGATGGGTAGCTCACCGTCCGATAAGGACCAGGCCCGGGTCGACGGCGCGTCGTATTCCACGCGCGCCTCAAAGAGATGTCAGCACCAACTGACGGGGTCCGATAGGGCCAATGCCTGCCAGGGTTGCGAGTTTGTCCGAAAGGAATATCGTGGCCCTGGCACAAAGGCAACGGAAGGAACACGGGTGGGTTTTAGTCAGTAAAAGTCTGACACGCCCTCCCGCTCAGCCCAGAGCGGGAGAAGTTATTTGATAATTTCCCACCCCAAAAAAAAAAAAAAAAGCTGGTCTATTCTTAGTCCTAATTTTTGAAGTAAAACTGCTTTACGCACGCTTGACTTGGGGAGTACCTAAGCTGGTGAATGCGTGACGAGAGCGTTACGGAAAGAGGTGAACGGAAGTTTTTTTAAATTTTAAACATGGAACACACCGCGTCACCGCCGCGGGCCGTCCCGCTTAATAGGTATTTTTGAAGTAAAACTTCTTTCTCTAATAATCCCTCCATATCCCAAGGGCACGTCTTCCTTACCATTATTGCGCCCCCCGGTCTACTATTTGATATGCAATGGTCTCTGTGGTCCCATGAAACATGAGGCTCCAGGGGCTAGTGTGAATCTTTGGGTTAATTCGAGTGGTCGAGTCTGGTGTAACCACGCTGGGGTCGGTGCATTTCATTCATTCATTTAGGCACGGTTGACTTGGGGAGTAAGCTGGTGGTTGCTTGACGAGAGCATAACGGAAGTGACGAGAGCATTACGGAAGTGACGAGAGCATTACGGAAGTGACGAGAGCATTACGGAAGTGACGAGAACGTTACGGAAGTGACGAGAGCATTACGGAAGTGACGAGAGCATTACGGAAGTGACGAGAGCGTTACGGAAGTATAATTAGTATTCATATTTGTAAGTTTTACTTCACTTGTGTGGTCTAAAGCGTACTCGTTTTTTTTTAATTCACACTGGCTGTTTATACACTCACAAGACCGTAGCTTTTTTGAAGTAAAACTTCTTTTGCTAGCAAACAGTGATTTCTGTTTTATTTCAGTCGTGTGGTCTAAAGCACAATCGGTTTTTTTTTGGTTAATTATCCTAAGTTTTCACGGTGAAATGTTCATAGATCGGCAGGTCTTCCTCTCAGTCATAGCGTCCGCTTAACCAAAGCATCTGATAGTTAATTCAAAATTGTTGGTAAACTTCTGATACACCAAAATTGCTTCTACATAATTGGATAATTCGAGTTCGAATTTATAATTTGGAAATTATCGTCGTTTATTTTATTAACATATTGAATTGAAATGGCCTCCGTTAACAAAGGCTTCCCCCACTCAATTGGCTTTTAGCTTTTGTATGATTTTAAAACGACTATTATAAGACAAATAAACAAACTTGGGACCGGCTGGGTCTATTTATTAACAATCTCACCGTGAAAACTAGGTGAAGTGACTTTGAATTAAGCTGTCTGTCCATTTGATTCTAGAAATTGACACTATTTGACAGCTCACTTTGGAGTGAAAAAAATCTCACCGTAATAACTTCGGTTGTTCCGTGTGGTGCCGGACGTGAAGAAGAGCACCCTCCTATTTCATCCCGAGGGTGTCGTAAAAGTCGACTAAGGGACTTACTAGGGGATGATCAGCAGCGTTTTCTATGCATTAACATCATACTGCGATCTCAACTCGCCTGCCAAACTTGGCGATTATGGCAACCCCTCCTTCCACCATTGGAGGACGCCTATGTCCAGCAGTGGGCGTCTTTTGGCTGAAATGATGATGATGATGAATAACTTCGGTTAAGTGAGTTTACTTTACATATTATGTTTTCACGGTGAGATTTTTCGTTGTGAGATCGGCAGTTCCTCATTTTTCCTAATAACACGTTAACTCGTTCAACATAAGACTATGCTAGCATAATTGTATGTTGAACGAATTAGGATTGTCTGGAGCACCTTTAGCCCAGATTCAGATCTGCTACCAAACATTGCCAAGCCTGGCTTTCTTTTTCACCATACAAGACTAAATGAAGAAAAAGTGTGGTAAGACATTAAAACAGTACCGTATGCAAATAGTGTTAACAAATATAAGAAAACGTTACAACGTGCATTTCTCACGGTACTATAGTTACAAAGTAAGTAGTACACTGTGATAACAATGTCAGTGTGGCGGTTTGTTTGAAACCACGTGTTGCACACTCCTATTACCAAGAGATTGTAGCCTCATTTGTATGTACCGACTACTTGTTCCTACTTCGGTACTACCGTAGTAGGAACAAGTAGAGGTTTTGGTACCAAAACATTAATTACTTTAAAAAAATATATTAAAAAGGTCAATTTACTTGTACTTATCCTATCTATCTTTTCAATGTAATAGTTTCCGACTTTTGATGAAAAATGTAAAAAAAAAACGTCCAAACATCGGAGATAAGGAGGGGTCCTTATCTCCGATGTTTGCATAGATAAAATCCGAAATTATTCTATGTGATAGAAGTTTACGTAAAGATTACAGGAAAAATAAAACCATGTATCAAACTAGCACAGTTTTTCAGAAATAATCAACATCATAATAATTACGTACGGAACCCTCGGTGCGCGACTCCAACTCGCTCTTGACCGGTTTTTTTATGTGTAGGTACTACAAATACCTACGGCTTAAATCTGTAAATAAATCTACAAAACTACACAATGTTAAAGTTGAAGGTTGTATAGTAAATTCAAAGGGATGTATTTTGGAAATGTGTTACATGCGGAGGAATTCTTCGAACACGCAGCTCTCGTGTGGAAGGAATTGCTGGTTTGATATTGAACTTCTGTGTTATTATTATTTTAATCTATACTTACTAATATTATAAACAGGTAAAATTTGTTTGTAAGTTTCTTTGTTTTTTTGTATGTAGGGGGTAATCTCCGGAACTAGCGATCCAATTTTAAAACCTTTTCACTGGTAGAAAGCGACAAAACTCTATTTAAATCAAGCATATTAACCGAGCATCATTTTTTGTCTTGCAAGTCGGAAAGAAATACCTCATAAAACAGAATTCACGCAAATTCTACCAGATAGAGTCTGTTCTATTTTGCATATTATATTCCATACAAGTCTGGTCAGCCGGTAGGCTATATATTAGCACTCTACTTAATATGGGGCATGAGCAATATTGCATTATGTTTGCTCTATGGTTTACAGTTAATTGTAAATAGCCGACCCAAACGGTTAGAACATTGCAGATAGTTGCCGATTTAACCTTTTAAATGATTATCATCACGCTATATCTTTATGGAACTAAGCAGTCAATCATCATGATATATACAGGCTGGATGTTTGAGATGGGAAAGTAAGGGGATCTTTAACGTTGTAGCTACAGGAAATCAGTCTACGGAGACTGTCCTTAACTTTTTGAGACATTTTGATCTGCATACACAGATTTAAAAAAAAAATTACAGTCTCCAAGAAAATGGGCAATTTTCACAAAAAATATTTTTGATGCCGAGAATCGAACCCAGGACCTCATGCCCAATAGACCACCAAGGCAGTTTCTTATAAAAATGTGGCTGTTATTTTTGTATATTGTGGTTCTTACGACTTACACGCGAACGAAGTCGTGGGCAGAAGCTAGTAATAATAATAAAGCCTTTTATTCCGAAACCAGACAATTACACTAACAATAATGGTAAACAAAAATTACAAGATGTCTCGAATTTCAGTGTGCCTCGTGGCATAGGCTTCCTCTAACAATTTCCATTGACGTCTGTCGTGAGGTACTGTCCTCCAGTTTGGACCTGCTGTCAGCTTTATTTCTTCCTCCCAGCGGGTAGGCTGCCTTCCCCGATTTCTTTTGCCGTCCCTTGGATATCATTCTGTCACTATCTTACTCCACTTTTGCCTTTAGCGTCTCGCATCATTTGGCCTGTCCACCTCCACTTTTGTTGGTCTATTCTTGTTAGAACATCGGTCAGTTTTTTTATTATTATTACGGAAGTATTAATAAAAACAATTATTATGTTACTTTGTTATTCCATGAAAAAAAAAACAAATTCTAGACAGTTACTTTCGTAGGAGGCTAAGTCCCAAAAACTCAACTATTTTACATTGTCCTTATGTTTCTCCATATGCCCCACTAATAAACAAACACGCCCCTTACAAATACTAATCTAATATAGAGCGAAATAAGATAAGGATCAAGCAAATCAATTCTATTTGTTAAGTAAATGAGTGGTCACCCGTATAACCGTACGAATGACGTAGATAGGACGGTGTTAATAAAATTTCCCCCATAACCGACGCTATTGTCTCTCGGCAGATAAAGCAATTTATTTAATTAAAACACCCACAAGCATAGGGCTACACATGGAGATAAATAACGCAGTTAATAAGAGTTCAAAGTTAGTACAGTTTTTAAGTGTTAGTTTTGTTCGAATCGTTGTTCGTTGGTTGCACACACAGATTGCGTATCATGAGCGTCGCGCGGCGCTTGAGTCGTTGCCGACGTTAAGGAAAGTTGCCATTCTAGATATTATATTTATAATATAAACATATAGAACGAAGTATTGTATTTATTTTATTTCTTATTTTGTTTATTTTTACCTCATTTAATGCTGCACCGGTTCGACGTCATCACATCAATGCTGGCTGTCGCTGAAAACCAGCGCTGGGGCTCTGTCTCGCATAGGGTCGCAGAATTACGCTGAGCGATGGCCGTTTTGCGTGAATGTGACGCATATTTTCCCTCAACTTGTTCTTTCGTGTGTGTTTTTTTTTCTTTGCGTTATGTTTACCGCAAATAAACGTTTTTTCTTTCTTTCTGTTTACTGACAAATGTGTGCACTGACAGGACAGGCCTACTCTGTCTGTGTGGTTATTTCCTCAAAAGACCATGTCAGACACCAATCTATAATATGGTCTTCACACGATCTGACCAAGATTATGTCTGGACTTTAAAAGAGGCTGTGACCTCTGTGTTTCTTTTGGTCTTTCTTCTCAGAGTAGTCAGATTGAAATCGCGGACCTCATCTAGTTTTTAAAATAAATATGATTGTTATGTAAAAGTGTTTGTACAAACCTACTTACAGAAATTAAATCATTTGTTAACTTTGAATGAAACCAAACAACTCTTTTTTTAACCCTTATATTCATTTTGTATAATATACCACACATACAACTTCAATAAAATACAAGAAAATTATTTTCGAAGTTCCTTAAAAACTATTCTTCCACGCTTTGAAAACATTCATGATTAGCTGAACGATGAATTGATGTTGACTCGACCAAATGATTACTGGTCCAAACATTTCTATCTACAAAAAAGAAGGTACTTATTTTATCTAAAAGCTTAAGTGCCTGACTTGAAATCACTAGTTACGGGTAATGACCAAACCGATACTAATTGGTTATTTAGTCTAAATACCATCGCATTCAATCAGCCTCCCAGTCTAAAAGGCAAGTATGCAATCATTGTCTAATTAGAATCGTTCAAGAATTAACATTTCCGTTATATTAACATTGGAATCAACATACATACATAAACTCACGCCTTCTTACCATGGGGGTAGGCAGAAACTATAGAACGCCACTTGCTACGCTCCTTACATACTACTTTTGCTTCGCCTACGTTCATACATCTGGTCATAGACACACGCCGGTTGCGAGTACCTGACCTTTCTGAAGAACATCACCAATTTGGTCACTATATGTCATTCTAGGACGTCCCCTCCTGGCGTTTCCACTCACCTCTGCTTTATAAATATCTTTTGTTAGTCGCCTTTCACTCATCCTCTCCACATGACCAAACCATCTAAGCATATTCATTTCAATCTTTGTCCCTACATCTTCTTTTAAACTGCACCGTTGCCTTATCACCTCATGTTTCAGCCTATCATTCATAGTCACGCCAGACACGCTTTGCAAGGAACGCATTTCCATAGCATTTATTCTGCTTTCATGCTTCTTTTGCCACACCCAACATTCACTTCCATACATAAGCGTAGGCACCAACCAGTACACCATTGTGAACAGCCAGTTGAGCTTTTTTGGGCGTCGACTGATTAGTCACAATCGCATGTATAGCACCATTCACTATAATTCCCGCATTTACTCTCCTTTCCACATCTTTATCAATCTTTCCATCCCTTGTAAACTGACTCCCCAAATATATAAACTCAATTACTTGCTCAACACTCTTATCATTTATTTTTACATCACACACTGATACATCAATCTAATTATTGTATAAATAGCAATCAAAAGAATAAAGTAGTATTACAAACTCGATTTTTAAAAAACGTCAATACTTTTTACTTTTGTCATACGATTATTTAGATGTATAAGTATGTACTGAGTACTGGCTGTACCTAAGTTATTTTTGGAAGTTTATTAAAGATTGACTTCTTGAAAAGGTTGCCGTAAGTTCAATAAAGCTTTCAAAGTTCATGTTAACTTCAAGTTCGCGTCAGTAGATTTTGAAGTTAAAATTGCAATAAAAATTCATAGTTTTACATAAATGCAACCATCAATCCTTAGTTAAGGATAGCGATTCCAATGTTTTTCATATTCCAATTGCAGTAGCATGATAACGATATTCGCGTGAGTACCATCGATTAATGTTTTATCTTCACTCCAAGTTCACTGACTGAATTCGACTATCGAATATATTTTCCAGTAGATTCAATTCAAAAATACATTTCAATTCCCATCACTAATTCAGAGACGGAACCACCAAAGTCGATAATTATAGCCTTTGAGTGGTTAAACAAACATAACGCTTAACGGAATTTTAATAGGTTGCTGTCTTATTTCTAAATGGTATTTTAAAATAAATTATAGACTGCAGACTTGTATACTAAGAATCAATTAATATACTGATGTCATGAACAAAATGGGGTTCGTTGGATAGGTCCTAAGTTATGACTTAAGTAATGAGTCAGTCAAACTTTTTGTTTCAAAGAATTCGAGGAATAAATGCATACATTAGTAGAGGTATCAATTATGTGTTCGAATGTCTGTCAGTATATAATTTGTGTTGACCCAAAACAATGAAAAAGATTGGATACGAATAAATGAATTCCAATGATAAGTTATGACAGGATTTATGAAAATTAATCAAATATTTATTGCAGGTTTGTGTTTACCTATTAACTTTTTGCATCGATGCAAAGCGGTGCATCAAAGGATCAAAAATCAATGTGTAATTGAGTTAAGTTTGTGAATTATGTAGAATTACACAAACTATGAACTGGTCAATCTGGTCAGAATTTATAGAATTTTACTGACAAGAGAAACTGATATTAGGCGTTTGAATTACTATCACAAATCCTATCTAGTAGGGGAAACCGGGGCAATGCGGGCCCCTTAAGGCAAATCTTGAATAAAACCTTAGAAAAACAAGATACTGGAAAAAATAAAAGTGTTATTATTTTTTTTCAAAATTAAAGTAAGAAAATTATCTGTCTAGATAAACGAACTTGAAACTAAAAAAAAAATAAACTCCTTGTTTTGCCCCGTGTCCAGGGCAAAGTAGTCATATGCTCATGATTATGCATACCCAGTCATACACAATAAATAAATAAATACACTCTTATGTAAATCTAAAACCTAGTAAAAAGCAGCAAATGTGAAGGGTCTCGTCATCATTATCCTCTCTGCTAGCACAGAAACAGTGAGCCCATCTGTAACATGAGCGGCAAGTGACCAAACCTTTATAAACCTTTTCTGGTGTTGTTCATCTAATCGGAAAACATCCTAAACCCATCGAGATATAAGTACTAACGTACTAGAGAAGCTACGTCAAATAACTGAATTGTCCTATTCTTTGTAATTTGAATCTTTAGTTCGCGCAGCGCTAAAATAATAACAATTCGTCTAAACCGTAACTAATTTACCACAGCGCTAGATTTGCTGCGGAAGTGTATTTATTCTATATAATTTATTATTGTCGGAAGTACTAGGCGCGAAAGAGCTAGAGAGCGACTGAGTGAGGTGCGGCGCGATCGCCGCAGTTGAACGAGACAAAGTAGGAATTTACGGTGTCTTCTCTAGTACGTTAGTACTTATATCTCGATGCCTAAACCTAACTTTTCTGTGTGAACCAACTTACCAAAACTGTTTCCACGTTAATTGGAATTCTATTTGTCCAAATTCAGGGGTGAGTATACGTTATTGGATTTCCTCTTCTCACCCTTTGCCATGTGAGGCTTGAAAAATCAATGGTGAGCTGTTACCCTCTCATACTTGGGTTAGTCATCCGTGGACATGGTTCAAATTCAAGAATTCACTTACGCATAGTTTCACGGGAGCTTCCTTTAAACTTTGATGTTAGGTTGGGAGTTCTGTGTGACTCTTTTCCATTGGGCTTTAATGTTTTTGGTATAGGAATAAGTACCTACCTACATAATATCTAAAAACAGGCCAAGTGGGTGTCGGCCCACGCTCAATTAAGGGTTCCGTAGTTGGGATGAATTTATCCCAAGAACAAATATAACATTGTAGTTGAAAAACATGTTCCCTCATACATTCCTACTGAAAATCTAAGTTTGTACGCACAATGTTGAGTGATTTACGATGTTGTTTTAATACCATAGACTTCATATAGGATTTCCTGTAATATATAACTAAAGAACTATTTTCTGTATTTTTTTCAAAATTTCGGCTTAGTAGTTTGGAGATTAACCATTGGGGAATGGTTAATCTTTGGAATGGTTAATTTTCATCTATTTTTTTAAATAACTTTAAAATTGTTTATTTTAAAATTATAAATAACATATATATCTGAAATCCTCCATCCTACATACAACAAGCCCTTTCAGTTGATATGTCACAGATTGAAAAACTTTATTTTTATTTTTTTTAATTTTCCCCCGATGTTGACCCCATATTCAAAATTTATATATTTACTAAGACGTACGTATTTGGGTCACAGAAATTGTACCAAACTTCATCTTAACCGGTCTAGTAGATTCGGACAAAATTGGATGTGACAGACTGACAGCCACGAGTGATTCTTCTATAAGGGTTCCGTTTTTATGTTTTGAAGTACGGAACCCTAAAAATTAACCCTAAATAACGTTTATTGCAAGGTTTTTAAAAGTAGGGACGTACCCATTAAATATGCAGTAGGTAGTCCTGTAGCATAAACTCATAACAAATTATATCAAACAGTTGATATGATTATTCATCAGCTGTCATAACTCCAGCCGACAGAGGATTTAAAAAAAAAAACGACTAGTTACTAAGTACCTAATACAAAAGCAGCTACCCAAGGGATGTCTCATGTGGATTCCCAATTTTAACATGATTGATCTGAAACGACATGATTGAGTAACAAAAAGAAATAATATTTCATCACAGAACCCTAGGGACTGCTTGCCAGGACGATAAAAAATAGCCCACGCTTTTTATTATATAAATTCCCTCAATTCCAAAAATCACGTTGATCTCACAAGCTAGCTATTATGGAAGTCTAGAAATGATTAAAAGTAACTCAAAAAATGGTTAAGTTTATTTTTTATTAGAATTCTTTATGACCATCAGATGTACGGAAAGCCGCAGTCAGTGGTAATATATGTAGATACAAAAATCATTTTAAAAACTAGCTTTTATTGAACTAAAAAGTACTAAGTAAAACTTTACGTAAGTTTTATTTACTGTTACAAGAACTTAGTGGAGAATGGGCAGCAGCGTTCTCTTTACATTTTAACACCATACTGCGATCGCTAACCCGCCTGCCAAGCATGGCGATTATGGCATGCAGGTTACATACTTAAATATCACTGTAGATTTAAGGCTTCTACATACTGGCGCGACACGCGACGCGTCACAAACGCCCCACGCGTGTCGGCGACGAGCGATGCCTTTGTGTCGCGTCGCGAGTCGCGCCGGTCTGTAGAAGCCTTTAAATACGAGCTACGTAGATGTGTTTGTAGCTCTCTCTACACACACTTTTTAGGGTTCCGTCGTCAAAGAACCTTTATAGTTTCGCTATGTCCGTCTGTCTGTGGGGCTTAGCTCAGAGACTCTTAGTACTAGAAAGCTGTAATTTGGCATTGGTATACATAAATAATAATCACGCCGAAAAAGTGGTATGACAAAACCTTTAAATGTTTCTTTTTCTTGTTTTTCGTTGGATAGGCCGTTCAAAAATATTGAGGTTTTGTGCATTTTTCGATTCAGGGATCCGTTTGCGTAACATTAAGCTTTAAAGTGCTATTTTTTGTTAGAGTCAAGTGTCAAGTTTGTTCTTTTGATAAATCCATCCCAACTACGCAACATTTCATTGTGCGTGGTCCGACACGCACTTGGCCTGTATTTTTTTTTTTTTATTAGATGTAAATGTTTAACGTAAGCCTGAATTTTCTGACCGTGAATAGCAGCAAAAACTATAACATAATGCTGTATATTTAAAACGAAAACCAATAACGTTCCCCTGTTTCCTGCAACAAAAAACTGCCGTTACTTTTTATGCAAACATACTCGTAAGTACCTCCATGCATAAGTACCTGCAACTTTTTGAATCCATACAATCTTCACATCATTGCTTTAGTGCCTAATTGTAGATGTAAGCCTGAACGATGCCTTGTTTGTATGTTTATCGATACAAAGTGTACTATTATGAGTCATAATCATAAGTGGAATTGCACAATCATGGGCTAAACGTTGTCCAAGCATGTAATTTTAGCGAATAAAAACAAACAAGTTGTAATGTTTAGAACTAACGTAATGAATTTAATGATGTTGAGCAATCGTTGTTGTGGCGGGGTGGTAAAAAGTTTGAGAGGTTTTTTTTTCAGTACTTACATACATGGATTTAAAAAAGCTAAAAAATAGTGCATAGGTACAAGTTTTGATTATTAGAGCTTTTTATGCTTTCAGCTACCTCGTTGTATCAAAGTCAATTCTGAGAAAATGTTGTTAGTAGATTTATGTCCAATGCATGGAAATCTACGACGCGACTCTTCCTATCTTATAATCTGCCCTAGATACATATCATCATTCATCATCATCATTTTAACCGAAAGACGTCCACTGCTGGACATAGGCCTCCTCCAAAAAGGGGGGATTTGCCATAATCGCCACGCTTGGCAGGCGGGTTGGCTATCGCAGAATGGTTTTATAAATGCATAGAGAACGCTGCTGCCCATTCTCTAGTAAGTCCCTTAGTCACCTTTTACGACACCCACGGGAAGAAATGAGATGGTGCTATTCTTTACGTCCGGCACCAAACGGAACGATATAGAATGATACATATACCTAAATATAAATACTGTTTAAACTTTAAACAGCGTATATGTTATAGGCAAACTCCGAAGCTCCGGAACTCCTAGGTTGGACTGGTCAATCCTCAGGTCAGACTGAATGACTTAGTCAAAGCCCAAACAAATGTAAATTTTCGGCCTTTGACTAAACAATTTTCGTCAAACCTGGGAGAGACTAATTTGGTCAGGCAAACGTCAAAACACAATTTTATTAAATCGGGGTTTGACGAGTCAAACTCCGATATAGGTATGAAGTGTCTTATCTTCGTATATTTGGAAGCATTTTATCATTTAAGCAGCTTTCAAGTCTTAAGAACCGCTTAACTCTGCCAGTTCTGACACCTGATTGGTCAGCTTACGTGATTTTCACTTTTATATTTGAGATGCTTTGAGAGAATGCCGTGTGGCATTAGGCCCGCCTTTTGTACGATGTGCAATAAAGTATAAAATAAATAAATAAATGCTTTGGAATATACGGAGGTTAGTTTGTAAGATTAGGTATAAAAAAATAACATTTTTTCAAATTTTAATGTTTATTGTTTTAATAATTTAAAATATTTTTATCTGATAAATAAATATTTTTTGTATCTGACAATGGCTTAATCAATTTTTTTTCGTCCCCAAAACAAACAACGTCGTAGCGTTTGAGACGGCGATACTGCAAAGACGTTTTATTTTCAGCTACTTTAGCGGATTCTACCTCACTGATAATCTGCTCATACAACTGTTTGTTTTTTATGTGAAATGAACACTTATTTTTATTCAAATTAGAAATTTTCTCTTTAAACTTTACTTTTAAAGCTTCTTTATCCACGTTTTTAGTAACAACAACACCGTTTGATTCACTCATCTTCAATTTTACACAATTACACGCCCGCACGCTCAATGAACGAACATGAAATGACAAAACAATCGGTCGGAACACCGCGAGAGACATTATG
Source organism: Tiliacea aurago (assembly GCA_948098905.1). NCBI lineage: Eukaryota > Metazoa > Arthropoda > Insecta > Lepidoptera > Noctuidae > Tiliacea > Tiliacea aurago. Next base: position 17,821,748 of record OX402587.1, on the reverse strand, counting down.
AACCTGTTTAAACATGTTCAGATCAACGTTTGACCGAGTTTTGCAGTCGCTTCTAGGATTGACTAGGCCAAAACCGAAACAGAATAATTTACTTTCGACGTTTGACTGAAAAGTTAGGAGCTCCTGGGTTTGACTAAAAATACTTCAGGCAAAGGGCGAAATTGAAATGTATTTCGGGGATTGCCTGATGGCTTTGGCCAAACCTAGGATAAACCAGTCCTTCCGCGAAGAGACTGTGTATCGGACTTTGACTATAACATATACACATAATACACAAATAACTTTAAATTAAATTAGCTTTAAACTTTAAAGCTAATGTCATATGTACTCTTGTAATACACTGTTGGTGTGGATAAATAGTTGTTAAATTAATAAAAACAAAAATAAAATTAACATCAAAATACTTATCTTATTAGTTTTCGTTTACCGTAATCTTCGGCAAATAAATTAAATTAAAAATCGAAAGCTTAGCATCCACTTAAAATATTAAAACAAACAATCCAACCTCCATATTATTTATTAATTAACATTAAGTATACTACATGCGCGTGTACATCGCTTGTCAGAACATGTCCACACTGCATTAATTAACTAAGTGCTATTATCATCAATGCTTTATAAATCGTCAATTTTATTATCAAAATTATTGTTTCTCACAGCAATAAAAGCCGTTCAATGTTCAGTCACAATTCCATGTGGCACTTCGTTCAATTTAATTGAACCCATCCATATAATTGCTTTATTCGATTTTAAACTTTCACATTGCAAGCATGTCGATTTTAATGTGTCCAATAAAGATTCTGTGTACCTTCTAATTTCACTAAACAATTATTTAACTAGCTTCCAAAGTTTAATGAGGTTTAACTTTTTATATTTAATTCGGTGATTTAATAACAAGCCTTTTAGGGCCCTTTTTAGGGTACTGTAGTCAACAAGGAACCCGTATAGTTTCGCCATGTCCGCATGTCAGTCTATCTGTCTGTCTGTCCCCGGCTTAGCTCTGAGACTCATTGTACTAGAAAGCTGTAATTTGATATGTACAGTCATGAGCACTAATATGTAAAGACTTCGCAATATTCAAAACATATTTTCTCGTGGAATAACGATTGCAAATTTGAGAAATGATCTATTTCATAATAGTTTGGGTTCCAAAATACTGTGTTCATAGTAAAATTACATTACAATAAACATAATTTGAGGAAATCACTTTTAAAAGTTGCTAAGTATATATACATATTAGTATTACCATTTTGACGACAAAATACTAAAACAAAATATTACAAAAATATGGTACCTCCCACGCGTAAATTTGATGATGTGGATGATGTAGAGTATCGTTGGATAGGCCGTTCAAATATAACTCTGGTTTGTGAAGACCATTTTTCGATTCGGGGATCCGTTTGCGTAAAATTAAGCTTTAGAGTGCTAATTTTTGTTAGAGTCAAGTGTTGTCCTCCTGCCCGCTAAATGGTTGGTTTTGGATATGTGAACAAATTAATGGCAGTACATATTTTTATTTTATTTGAAAGGTACACCAACGACCTATTCACTAGAAACATTAACATAATAAATAATAACATATTTATTCGGAATATTTTATTATTATGTTCATGTTTATAGTGAGTTAACAAGATTTTTTACTCGTAATCAGGATAGAAAAATTAATTAGAAACAAAGAACAAAACACTAAAAAAACAAAATCATAATCGAAATTAGAATCACAAATTAAAAATTAAAATCAAATTCAAAAATATTATTAGAATCAAAATTAAAATTAAAAAAAAAACAGTAAAATTACAATTCAAAATCAAAACGGTAGAAAGTGATAACGAGTGCAATAAGATAACATTCCAAAATTGTTAATGGCAGGCATATGTAGCAAAAAACCAAAAAATGTAATAGTAAAAAATAAAAAGTAAAAAATAAAAACCGGCCAAGTGCGAGTCGGACTCGCGCACGAAGTGTTCCGTACCATTACCTATAAATATGGCAAAAAAATCACGTTTCTTGTATGGGAGCCCCCCTTAAATATTTATTTTATTTTAATTTAATTATTTATTTTTAAAGTGAATATATACCTAAATATTCTGTGAATATTTCAAGCGTCTACATGTTGCCATTATCAACATAGAGCAGAAACGAGCAAAAAAATCACGTTTGTTGTATGGGAGCCCCCTTAAATATTTATTTATTCTGTTTTTTAATATTAGTTATTATAGCAGCAACAGAAATACATTATCTGTAAAAGTTTCAACTGTCTAACCATCACGGTTCAAATATTTAACAAAATAGAAAATGGTCTACAGATCTACAGTCTGTTAAGCCTACAACGTCCTCACATTAACAAACTAATCACAATAACAAAGCTACAATAATAAGTTTGTTTTCGGGATAAATTCATCCCAACTACGGGAACCCTTCATTGTGCGTGGTCCGACACGCACTTGGCTGGTTTTTAATACTGGTATAAACACCGTTATTTTGACCGGTTTATTGGTTCTTTAACAAAAACTTAGTGTAATTATGCTGTTTCTTTTTATTGGTGATATTATTGTAGTGTTTACAGTGTTCTGTTATTGATGGGTTGTTACTGTTATTGTTGATTGTAAAACCAACCCTTAAGTCATTAACCGAATGTAAATATTTATTTGTATTGTTGTACTCGGTTTGTGAATAATTTTGATCAGATAAAATACAATGTAAGCTGTATTTTATAATGATATTCTTAAGCAATGTAGTGGGAACTTTTCACTAGTTAATTATGCATTATTTAAATCGTTTAATCCTCTAAGCATTATTCAAATCATTCTGTCGTCACGATTTTGAAATCATCATAATCGCTTAGTATAGTTGCTTGCATTAGTAGGTACCTACTTGTAGCTTACACAACCTAGATTTGTTGATTGTTCGGTCAACATAAAATGTATATTGTTTGAAATGCGGGCTCCGCAGTGTCTCAAGCAAGCCACAAACGACTATATAAAAATAAAAAAACCGGCCAAGAGCGAGTTGGACTCGCGCACGAAGGGTTCCGTACCACTATTTATAAAAACGGCAAAAAAATCACGTTTGTTGTATGGGAGCCCCTTTTAAATATTTGTTTTATTTTAATTTAATTATTTATTTTTATGATTTTAATTATGATTGATGATATCTCCGAAACGATGCATTTTTGGACCACCTATTCTAGGAGTTTTAGTATTATTTTTACCTACAGAATATAACCCTAGAGTTATGGGATATCAAAAAAAACACGTTGTATAACTAAAGAATCTGTGAATATTTCAACCGTCTACCTGTTGGCGTTATCAATATCGAGCAAAAATATCACGTTTCTTGTATGGAGGCTTCCATACAAGAAACGTGATATTTTTGCTCGCCCTTAAATATTTATTTATTCTGTTTTTTAATACATCATCTGTGAAAATTTCAACTGTCTAACTATCACGGTTCATGAGATACAGCCTGGTGACAGACGGACAGACAGACAGACGGCGGAGCCTTAGTAATAGGGTTCCCGTTTTACCTTTTGGGTACGGAACCCTAACAATATATTTTTCTAATACAACAATTCCTTTATAGAAACCATTACCTATGCGCAATATACTGTTTCAATTGTAGCGTAGTATTTAATACATCTAAAGATATTATGAGGACCTCATAGTTATAATGACTTTTGCTAATTAGGTACTTTTTACTTTCTCAGTAACACTAGCACTAACACCTGCACGTAGAAATTGGAGACATTATTATGTAGGTATCCAGTTTCGATTGCGCTCACTTCATAGGAACTAGCGAAGCAACAGTTCTTCTGAACTGAATGCGACACTTGTAGTACTGTAAAGTGAAATGTCTAGGTATGTAGATAATATAAATTGTCTACATTTGTTATTTTAGTATTAAGACGGAGATATTTGCCAGTGACCTTGAGTAGTTAGCTTGCGTGTTCTGTACTGAGCTCACGCAACGCGTTGTACGTTCAGCCATTAATAGGACTCACCCATCAAGGAGCGCTGTCCCCAATTTGACGCATTATGAATTTATTATACACAAAACAAAAGGTATTTTAATAAAACGCGTATACTAAAAGATCAATAATCAAATTATCTTCAAATTGGTGAAGGTTTCAGAAAAATACGCTTGGTAGATTTTGCGCCATTCTCAGTTTTTTATCCGCGTTAGACATAACTTTACAAAATTAATTTCACATGTAATATAAACATAATCTAAAATACTCACATACCAAGTTATTGAGAAAATGCTCTAATTTAACATTTTTTTTAAAATCATTAACACTACTCGTATATACGTGATCTTCAGTATAAAATCATTAAAAGTCGGTTGTCGTCACCATAACATTCAACATTGGCTTTGGCTTTCTATTTGTTAAAAAGATACGTACGGCCGCATGCGAACCAACTGACATAGGCCGAAGAATTGCAAAATTTAAGTGGCAGTGGGCTGGACATATTGCTCGCAGAACAGATGGTCGATGGGGCACATAGGTTATGGAGTGGCAAACGCGTGTCGGAGGATGCAGCGTTGGAAGACCACCCATATGATGGACCGATAACCTTGTGAATCCGCTGGATGCGAGAAGCACAGAACCGGTCAAAGTGGCGATGCTTGGGGTAGGCCCATGTCTAACAGTGGAAGTCTTTCGGTTGAAATGGTGATGATGATGAAACAAATAAAAAAGAACTAATTTACTCAACAAATACAAAATGAAATCTCTGAGCAGGACCATTGCCACGACGAGGCAAATGCAATAACAATTATTTATTAGAAATCCTCGAGGTACATGATAGTTATGGAATAGTTTAGGTATATTTTACATTTTAGTTTAAGACTTCGCATAATCATATATTTTTTCTTCTTGTTCTCACACACTATTTTCTACATTAGTTTTCATTTCTCCTTTCGCAGGTCTGCTGGAAAAAAAATCTTAAGAAATAAGCAGTATCTTTGTACTTAAATTATAATTATATCGTATCTCTCTATATTTTACTGTGTGTACATAAATAATAATATAAATAAATTATACTTTGGATGTATATAGCAACTGAACTATTTGAGAATTTGAACTATCTCTATTCTATAACAACTGAACTATTTACACATAAATCACTTACTCTACAAGCATCTTTAAACGGACGATATGTACCTACCTAGTGTCTAATCTGGGAATCAAAGCAAAATACTGAGAAGTAATTATTTTGTCTACTTTCTCTGTCGTTTCCCTACTAACTCTCTACCTTACTCAGCGTGCAAGGAAATCTAATCATGACTACTTAATCAATCTAACCATGACGATAGTCTTTACAAAGCAGGCGAGGCTGGTGCACAGAATAGTAGTGAATAGAAATCTTAAAAAAAGTCTGATGATGATTACGTGCAAAAATAATAAAATATACCGAAACCATCACATGAAGAAATGAAATTGTTTATTCTGTAAATAGGAAGTCGGAATCACTTTTACACGTCATATTATAAATAAAAAAAAGAAGCTAGATGGAGTCGACATTTCCTATCTGACTACCCCTGAGAAGAAATGGCGAAACAAACCCAGGGGATAGAAGCTTCAAACGACTTCACAAGAAGCATTGAAACGTCATCATCCTAATTCAAGAAAGCTGTTAAATAAAACCAACTGAGCATAATTTAGTGACGGTGTGTGGCTAGAACAGAAACAATTCTTCAGAACAAACTTTCTAAATTTAAACAATAACCCAATTCTTCAGTGGTCATGGGCCCATAAATTTGAATGCACTCAAACAGAAAGAGTCCATATGTCACTGTTAAAAGCCCTTTCAACTGTAAAATAAACAATATTTTGCTACCGTCTTTTATAATTGAAGGTAAGTAGATGGGAACAATAGATCCTTAGGTTTCGTAACCCTATTATGTTTTTGGGAGAAAACAAATGGTGGAGTAAAAACATCAGTATAACAATAAGTTTTGGTAGCTGTTGTCCAGTTTCCGTAGAATAAAATAATAAGGGGCTACTGGGGCTACTGTTTGTGTATTGTCGTCCTTTTGAGCCCCGTTGGGCTTTACTTGAAGTGATTGCCCACTGCGATGTAGATTCCAAGAATGCTGTGTTCACGTTTCGTTTTGCTTTTGTGTCTTCTGGTCTATTTTGGTTGTATAGACAGAAGCGTTAAAATCTTAAGTACTAACAACGACGTAACATCAGCCGCTCTATTCTGTAAAAAACTCACCGTGAAAACTCAGGTGATGTGAGCTGTCATTCCATTGATGCTAGGCACTGACACTATGTATTGATGCTCACTTCAAGCTCACTTCACCTAATTTTTCATGGTGAGCTGGTTACAGAATAGCACTACTGGACACTGGTCACCTTTACATCAAACACAACACGCAGACCCTAATGTCCCGGTATTTATTTTTGTTGACGTGTACAAAATGGCATGAAATTGTGTAATTGCATGGCAGACGTTTTATTTTTAGCTCACTTATTGCCCTGTAACGTCTTCATCTGTCTAATTTTGCTATTTCTAGCGTTGACCAGGGTTAAGACCTTTGTCATGAAATTCATCCATTTCATCTTTACCATCTTCTATAATCTATCATAACTGTATCCTCTCTTACGTCACAAACCATAGGTAGTCGTGTGATTTATGTGTGCGGAGTTCCTCTCAGTTTTACGGTATACTTTGTATCAATACTGGATTATTTACTAAACAGTTTATTGTTCAGATTAAGGTTGGGTCGTGCTATGATCGGTTGTCTTAAACAATCAAAAGACGGAGATATATAATAATAATAATAACGATTATGCCAGTGACCTTGAGTAGTTAGCTTGCCTGTTCTGTACTGAGCTCACACAAAGCGTCGTACGTTCAGCCAGTAAGAGGACTTGCCCATCAAGCAGCACTGTCCCCAATTTGACGCATTAATAATTTATTATACACAAAGAAAATGGTATTTTAATAAAACGCGTATACTAAAAGATCAATAATTAAATTATCTTTAAATTGGTGAAGGTTTCAAAAAAATACGCTTGGTAGATTTTGCGTCATTCTCAGTTTTTTATCCGCATTAGACATAACTTTACAAATTAATTTCACTATGTAATATAAACATAATCTAAAATATTCACCTATTAAATTATTGAAAAAATGCTCTTATTTAACATACATTTTTTTTCAAATCATTAACACTACTCGTTTAGACGTGATCTTCAGTATAAAAACATTAAAAGTCGGTTATCGTCGCCTTAATAATATTGAAATCTACATACATTATATAATAGTCAGTTACTGGTTACAAACATAAAACATAACATAGCCTGTAATCCTCGAAGGGTTATGCAGAGGTGTACCTATTAGTATACCCACATATCGCCAGTAATTTTGTAAGTCCCATATAATAGGGCGGGAGCCTTTTGCAATTAGTCTGTTTGTGTATGTGAATTTAAATGTTTGTAAACGCCCCCACAATACAGAAGAAGTTCCTAGTGCAAGGCAACATTTAAAAAAAAAAAAAATTGGGCAAACAACCAGATTCCGGGCTGCTACTGAGAAATTCCAAGGAAAACCCCATTAACACTTTGCCCGACTCGGGAATCAAACCCAGCGCCTCAAGGTCAGCAGTAGGCTTGCGACCACTAGACCAAAGAGGCAGTCAGTTGCTGGTTACATAATTTTGTTTTCAGATTCCAATGCAGTTGAGACATTTCTTTCACCTTAAAATGGCGGAAAACGATAATCTTCCACAAACGTTCCCGTGATTCCTATAGCACCTAATTATAGACTCGATATATTTTTCTGAATTCGACAGCTAATCACAAATCTCCATTGTATTCACAACTCAACACAAAGGAATAACACGGCAGAAAAACATCAGGTATATCGAGTATCAATGCGCAATTTATCTTTTGTGGGGACGAAATGCGACATAGTATCTATTACTGTCAGGACAACATAGAAATTGCATTCAAAACGCAATCGAATATTTTCATATACAATGGTCCTTGGACAAAAAATCCTGGACAATTGCCTTTGTAACTCGAATACTGATCGTTATCGGAATTCGAACAGCTTATCTGTGTCGCAGAAGAACCGATCGCATACTAATCTGTGATTATACTTCTACCTAATAAGTTTCCCCTCAATTACACAGTAGGCTGGGAGTAAAATTGAATATTCAATACGGTATAAAGGGACCCGCTTAGATTATTTCTATGTTATTGTACAGAGTAAACGTTTTATTGATGAAGAAAGTGCGTGTGTTTTATTCATTAAATGCTAATTCAATTATGAAGCAATTAAAGATTGCTCTATGTGTGGTGTAAGTACATACGTTAACTACATCATTGTGCGCTGTTATGATTTCTAACGTGGTGCTATTATCGTGGACGTCTACGTATACGTCATGGTGTCACGATAACACAGGAAAGTAAAATATTAGGAAATATATGAAGCCAGTTTTAAATTTCCGTGCACGATAACGTTAGAACGTGATCCTATTTTTAACCGACTTCCAAAAAGGAGGCGGTTATTGTTCGGCTGTTTTTTTTATGTTTGTTCACCGATATCTCCGTCAATTATGGACCGATTATAAACATTATTTTTTTGTTTGAAAGGGTATGCTCCCGAGGTGGTCCCATTGCCACCAAATCAAAATCTGATGAGGGTATCCCATGGAAATCGAGGGAAACCCTCAAATTTTATAGGCAACCCTATAGCGTTTTGGGTATTTTTTATAGTAACTCGTGCATTTGCTCCCTAAAATCACCATTTGCTGAAGTGGAACTGATGATGGAGACCACAGATGGCCACCGGAACAACATAATAATAAGTATTTAACGGGTTGCGATTAGATTAGGTACTTTAATATAGTTGCTAAGCAATTTATGCTCGTCACAATGCATATGGTGAAGTGGAGCTGATGGTGAAGTACCAGGAGAACTCCTCAACAATTAACGTCCCAGCATCGGGAAAAGCAATATTTTGTAAAAGGTGATGAGCAGTAGACTTTAGGCTACTGTAACTTAGATAAATTAAAAACTGACCCACTAAAAAGTGAAAAATAAAAATGTTTATGTTAAACAAAAATTACCGACTTCCAAAAAAACACTACAAAGTGAAAAATTACTTTAATTTCGGAAGTCGGTGGCAAAAACTAAAATACAGATCCAAAGACACCGACTTCCGAAATTAAAGTTATTTTTCACTTTGTAGTGTTTTTTTTCAGTTACATTTTATGGACAATGACGTGGACGTCCACGATCTTGTCATGTTATAAATTATAAAAGCACTCATTATGTCCGAAATTGGGGATCAACACACTCAATTTTGTTCATAATGTCAACTTTGTCGTCCACTAATCAATCAGCTAAGATCATGTACGTTTGCAAACAGATGAGCAGAATCCTAAACAACAATCATAAATCACAAAGGTTACATTGTCACGGAAACCTTGGCATGTGGTTAGAAGCACGTACAGTTCAATAACTGGTTAGATTTCAAACACACAGAGATAGTGTATAAGTAGTTATGGAATTAGTATTCATGGTGGCATTAGGAGTATTAGAAGACAGTGTCGCTATCGAACACCTTTGTCCTGATCAATGCAATTTTCCGACTTAGCGATAAAATCAGTCTTGCTTAAACGAAGGGGTCTAAGCGGGTTGAGTGGGCGCGGACCCAAACGAAGTTGTTGAAACAAATGAATGATGGGAAGTGAAATTGGACTTCAAGCATAGAGAAGTATGTATTGATTGGATAACAATTAACTAATTTAAGGATATTCTTTTTTGGGCCTATCAAAATTATACCAAGTGGTTCATTCATCTCAAATGACTCAGTATCATTCAAAGATAAAATTCAAAATTCATTTTAAAGAAACATTGAAGTTGCCTTACTCTACCGACTTAACAAGGATATTTTTTATTAAATAAATTGGAATGTCTCGTAAGGTCCCCGACATTGACAGATAGATCACAGATGGTTGCACAATAGTATCATAATAATAAAACGTGATCCTAAGAAAATATTCACGAGATTCCATAGTAGATGGATATTTTATAATAACTTCGTTTATAAAATGATGTTGCCAACCGTATCGTATGTATTTATGGGCTAAACTCATCTGAATAGAATTTTAAAGAAAAGAAAGAAGAAAAAAATATTTGAAAAAATAGATATCAATCAATCTGCCTGCCTTTTCCCAAATATGTTGGGGTCAGCTTCCAGTCTAACCAGATGCAGGTGAATACCAGTATTTTATATGGAGCGACTATCTATTTGAACTCCCCAACCCATTATCTGGGTAATACGATACCCCTTGGTAAGACTGGTTCTTAGACTATCGGGCTTCTGACGACCCATAACGTCTGTATTAGAAATACAAAAATAATAAAGAATTATATATTTTATATATAAATAATAATATATTTATATTTATTTTTAATAGAACATTATTGGTAACAATATATTTGGGTAAACTTCACAGAAAAATCTGTGAGAAGAGTTTTAAAAAACACTTGATAGAATATATTTATTTCAGGCGTGATTTCAAAATTTTGCAGCTCGTTCTTACTGTGGGGTCAAGAATGGTCAAACATAAAAGAAAATAATCAAGCAAAAAAGGCTAGCGCATCGTGAAATCTGCAAGGCCGCAGACAAGGTATCGTTCGAAAATCAATTTCAAAGACTTCGACTATTGAGATAATCATAAATGATACCATGTCCGCAAAACGTATTGAACTTGAAGGTGTGATCGATCAAGCGTGACCGCATAAATCGCAGGAGACTATTAAACCTCTTGAGGCTGCAGAAAACATTGCCATTGAAATAAAACGTCAAAATGCACTTTGATTGACGGCGCTTCCCTTTCATTTTAACGGTAGGTGTGGCGTCAACATGCATAGTCAAGATACGACGATTTAAATGAAAATCGAATTGTTAACATTTCTAACGGACTCTTTGTTGGATAGCGAGCAAGTTTCACGGTAGGTTACGAACGCTCGCTCGGAAATTCTGCAGCTGTCAGCTATATATCGGACCGCGACAGCTAGCCTTTGTCCTCGCACAGATACGACTTCATATAAATGTAGTTTATGTGAAATACACAAAAAAGAATGAACTTCTCAAGAGCTAAGTCTCACGAAAAAAAATATTCGTCTATTGTCAAATGTCCTACACAATATACGTTGGTCGTATCGTTGGCGCATTAAAAAGTATTCATGCGGTATTTTAAAGGTCTACCCATGGCATTGTGTTAAATCGCAAGGATCTTGACACTTCTGCATTTGTCATATTTTCTGAATCAATTTTAAATTCACCGAGTTTAGTTTCGGCCTTTCCTGTCTTTATATTTGTGCGTCTCCGACATTGTGTAGCAACACAACTGGAAACAGGTTTAGCCATTGGTCACAATTAAAGAAGCGTAAAAACAATTGCGAAAGTGTTAATGAACTTTGGGTAATCATTGAAGTTCGTTCATGGTTTGAATTGGAGGCTATTCTTGTTATGGTTGATGGTACTGGGGCAATAAAATCATGGTTTCCATCATAGACCGTAACGGACCGATGCATTGTCTCAATCAAACGGCAATGAGCATCGGGTACAATGACCGCACTAGCTAAATGATGGGGAACTGTCCTACGATGAGTCTTATTGGTATGCGTCGCGTGGACAATTGACATTGTTCGAAGCTGAGAATAATTTATTCAGTATTGATTTGGAAAATAGGGTACCTTACTGCCCATTGCTCCCGCTAGAGGGCAACATTGCACTATATAGCAAAACAGGTAAAAAAAAAGTTAACATTCTTCATAATTTTAATATTAAATTATTTATAGGACACCGTACTATCGCAATATGTAATAAAACCTGTAATGATAGTTGTAAGTGGAATAAATAAATAAATAATTAAATAATGTAAACAAAAAACATGAAGTTTAGGAATCTTCTTTTATCTATGGTTACAAAAAAAAAAACTATGGTTATGTGACTATTAATGAAAAATCTGGTGTGTTTACAAAGTGTGTTTCTACTGATGTATTATTTTAGTGATAACCGTTCGTTAGGAATAATCTGTCATAAATTAATAATGTATCAGTCAGTGAATCAGTATTGTGTCATTATGTAGTATATGCAGGAACGAAGGTGTTCGTTAATTCACTAAAACGAATAACTTCGCAAGTAATGCCAAATTGCAACGTTGCAAGCACTTTACAATCACAAAACATTAAAGGTTGAGTTTGGATCATTTTCTAACTGAAGACTAAAAATGAAGGCCTTTTTTACAGGTCAGAGTATAAACCTAATTTAAAATCACAATATTTTTAGTGCTATTTTGGTACTTGAATGTAATGTCGAAAGTATATTGTAAAGTAGTTCATTATCACAAAAAATAATATATTTGAAATTCTTATAAGTACCTAAGTATGCATGTTTTTAACCTTTTAGTATTATTTTACCCTACAATTATAGTAAAAAGGATGAAATAAAGCCGAAATGCCTGTCAAAGTGGCGCCATCTGCTGTCTCAGCCTTGCGAAGTACTTGTCTCTGAACGTATTCCGGACCAAAGACATTAAACTATTTACTTAACAATAGACGGGACATAGCGAACAAAATCGTAATCCGATACATTTGCCCTAGTGGGCAAAAGTCGCTCAGTCTAGTGTGGTACGCCTGCATGTCAAGTCGCAATTCGCATTCGTGTCCACAAAAAGAAAATTATTTTCGAAGTATAATGTCTAATTTATTGCAGGTAAGTATTAAAAGTGTAACGTGTCAAACTTAGCTTTTATTGAATTTTGCTATATTCGCTAAATGGCGTCACTGAGACATGGGATCACAATTCACAATTTTTCAATGATAGAAAGAAAAGAAAAGAAAGAAAAATTGTTTATTCTGCACAAACAAAACGCACATTACAATGAAATAAGTAACATAAATAATGACAAAAATTACAGTAATGAGTAATGACATTACTTCCTCTCTATAGTATCTTAAAGAAAGTATATCTTAAATGCTTAAATCTCTTTGTTTCCGAGCATACAAACTAGTCATCTTTATTTTAGTATCTATAATAGATGTTATAACAAATGTGCAATATTATTATTGCTATGGAATTCCGAACATGAAAATTCAATTCAAAACAGATCGTGTAGATAATATCGATTCAAAACATCAGAAATATCTTAGTCCTCTACATCCCTTCTTCTTTATAAACATTGCCCAAATAAAGCATCTAAAACATGGTCACGACTTAATTATTTTTAATCATTTCCTTTAAAAAACATTGTACGAGAAAGGAATTCATAGTAAAACGCAATAAATCTGTCATAGGCCTTGCTAGATGTGTGCTTTGATTCTATAACGATCAAAGGAGTCTTGCTACCGAGGAATCTCTGTGTCAACTAATTGGTTTACGTAGAGAAGCAGAAGTCAGCTAAATATGGGACTTCATAGTTTTCATATAAATAGACTTAAATTATTATGATATTCTCTGTAGTCGAGGGTATAATTGCCATTAATATCATTTTATTTGTAAGATGAAAGATCATGTTTTAAAGGCTCCTACTGAATGTTGTATCAATGTACTACTTACTTCATATTTACTTAGAAATTAGTTATACCAGTTCTTTTGAACCTTGCAAGTGGTATGACGCGTACGCAATTCAGTATGCCAATAAACTTTACCAGGAGATTATTCAATAGGCACTCAATCATTAGAGATGTTGTATTAATATTACTTCGTTTAATAGCACTTCTCCCGTTGCAGGTATTAATATCTTTCTATGGCTAAACAGCGACAATAGTTAGGTACCAGTATATATAATACATTCAGCGTATGAAACACTGAACATAATTATTAAGTACTCTTAAACAAACTGGATAGGACAGGTTTAATCGCGCCTAAGCCATTAATTGAAGCCTCATTTCGTATTCAACACGGATATAAATAAATACATTTCGCGCTTACTCGTGTAATATTCCTTTTAAAATGTCCCGTCACGTACATAGATGTACATTCCTGACGCGAACGTCGAGTGAAATTAATAAAGTGTGAGAAAAACGTTTTTGGGCACGACTGTACCATGTGTGATGCTTACAAAGTATTTTGTGCTGATCATAATAATATTATTATGATGTCTGCCTCGTTGGTCCACCACGGTCCCATAGTGCGACTGTTGAGTATGGGATCTTGGTTTTAATCTCCTAAGTGTATGTAGATGCTTCCGTATGGAATGACTTCATCATCATCATCATAATTTCAGCCGAAAGACGTCCACTGCTGGACATAGGCCTCCCCCAAAGGAGGGGTTTGCCATATTCGCCACGCTTGGCAGGCAGGTTGGCAATCGCAGTATGGTGTTAAAATGCATAAAGAACGCTGCTGCCCATTCTCATATAGTAAGTCCCTTAGTCGCCTTTTATGACACCCGCGGGAAGAAATAGGGGAGTGCTATTATTTACGTCTGGCACCACACAGACCAATGGAATGACTTAGAAATTCCTAATGGAAACATCCAAGTGCACCTTGCTCGACCTGGAGTGCAGCCAGGAGTCTGTACGTATGCCTGGTTGATAGCAATAGGCTCGCCCCAAATTACATGGGATTTAAACATGATTGGTGTAATGTATATGTTGACACTTCTGCCTGCCCCTTCGGCGAATACAGGCGCGATAGTCATGTGATGAATGAATGTGTAATGTCAGCTGATGTCTTGATCGTCTCATTGGTTGAATGTTCTTTATTACAGCAACTTCAGTTTATAGAGCAAGCTCTGTTAAGTGTTAGCATCGTGATTGGAATTCAATGAATTTACGTCATTTCATCAGAGCTATGATTATTATTGAAGGTGACTGGGTTAGACTGGATGCGGAAGGCGGAAGACAGGGTGTTGTGGCGCAGCCTGGGAGAGGCCTATGTCCAGCAGTGGACTGCGATAGCCTGAGTTGATTGATGATTATTATAGATATGTAGATCTTCTTCTGATATTATGATTAACAGTCGTGTAGTCGTGTGTGTAATAAATGCCGTCGATAAATTATCTGATGGAATTAAGTCGGCGCTTGAAAATTCAGAAAATCACTTGTAGAAAATTGTAGGTCTTACCTTATTCCTAATTATTTTTAGTTTCAATATTAGGTTATTTTTTTATTTAAGAAAATAATATTTTGTTTTTGACCTTGCAGCTCAAACTCTTAAAATTATAAATATAAATCTATGGACTCTACGCCACATTTCAAAGAAACGAAATTTTACCATTGACCCTTTATCTCCGAAACTACTGAGCCTAAAATGTTGAAAAAAAATCTGAAAATAGTTCTATACCTATAGATTACAGGAAAAACTATAAGAAATCTATGATCTTAAAAGAAAATGGTAAAGCTGTCAATATTGTGCGTTTAGACTTACATTATTTTCTGCCAGGGTTACGAGTCTGTCCGAAAGGGATATCGTGGCCCTGGCACACAGGCATTTAAAGAAACACGGTGGGTTTTAGTCAGTAAAAGTCTGTCACTCCCTCCCGCTCCGCCCAGAGCGGGAGAAGTTATTAGATAATTACCCAACCAAAAAAAAAAATAGACATTATTTTGCAGTTGGAACGTATTGAAGAACATGTTTTTCATCTACAATGTTAAGTAGACAGAGTAGAAAGCAGCAGGAGGTCGTGGCTAAGTTATAACAGCCGCAGGGGTCGATCCATCAGGTTAAGCTACGCTTGCCGGGGTTGGTCCATAGATGGGTTACCATTTTTACATACCGAAGCGTCTCGGAAAGCACGTTAAGCTGTTGATCCCAGATGCCATTCGTGGATCTTTGACAGTAGTTACGGGTCGTCAGAAGCCCGAAAGTCTGACAACCAGTCTTACCAAGCCGTATCATATTACCCAGTAACTGGGTTGTGGAGGTCAGATAGGCAGTCGCTCCATGTAAAATATTGGTACTCATCTGCATGAGGTTAGACTGGAAGCTGACTAACGTAGTTGGGAAAAGGTTAGGCAGATTGATTGAGGGATATGCAAAGCAACAGACACTCATAATGCAAAAGAAGAAGAACAAAACGATTATGCAAGGAAATCCACACCAACTCCTATTCAAATACATTCACACGACAATTTCTAAATCCAGTTTGGACTATCGCTTACATCAAAAGGCGCCGCTAGTTTATATGACGTAGTTTTAAAGTAATAATCATTATAGTGAGGAAGGTGGGACGCTATGCAGGTGGGTAGATCTTCACTTGTCCATCTGACTGCGTGCATCAGTGCACATGACTGGGCGGCTAAGGGATCTCGCTTAGTGGAAAATGTGGTAGCTGATTTTAATAAATTAATCAAACTTTAGGGTTCCGTACCTCAAAAGGAAACAACGGAACCCTGATAGGATCACCCGTGTGTCAGTCTGTTCGTCTGTCACAGCCAATTTTCTCCGAATCTAATGGATCGATTAATTTAATTTTTGATTTTATTATTTACGTTAAAAGTCCGTGTTTGGGTCACAGAAATTTCATATGTGAACCAAATTTCAAATTAATCGATCCATTCACCCTTTTGGGAGGCAAATAAAAAAAAAAGTTTTGCAAACTGTACCGTGTGACATATCAAATGAAAGGCTTGCTTTTTTTATAATTTTAAAATAAATAGTTTAAAAGTTATTTAAGACAATAGACGAAATTGATCTTTATCCCTTTATCTCCGAAACTACTGAGCCTAAAATGTTGAAAAAAAAAACAGAAAATAGTTATATACCTATAGATTACAGGAAAAACTATAAGAAATCTATGATCTTAAAAGAAAATGGGAAATCTGTCAATATTGTGCGTCTATACTTACATTTGCAGTTGGAACGTATTGAAGAACATGTTTTTCATCTACAATGTTAAGTTTGTTCTGGGAATAATTCTTTCTCTTATTTGCTCATCCCAACTACGGAACCCTTTATTGTGCGTGGTCCTATTACTGACGCTATTTCGTTGTCCTTCTCGCTGGGCATTTATACTTGGAATCTAAGGTCTATGCAAAGCTACTGACAATACACCGTACTGGTCGAGTTCTGTACTGAGTCCAAAGATGTAGAAATCAGCGACATGAAGAAGAAGAAGTAAAGACTTTATTAGTTCATAAAGGCTGTCATGTTTATAGAACCAGCAAGAGCCAAAGACTTACATCTGTTATGATTACTTTACTACTGTGTAAGCAGATCTTTCATCTTATCAGTAGGTACCAGAAGACTAGATACAAATATACCATATATTTAATAAATAAGTCAGTACTTATCCCAGATCATCTACTGATGTTCTGATACATCACACAAATCACAGAATTTTGCAGGTCTATTGCCAAATTGAGTGTTAAACTACGTAATAACAGATCTGCCTCGTTGGTCTAGTAGTCGCAATCGCTACTGCTGAGCATGGGTCTTGGGATCGATACCCGGGTCGGGCAAAGTGATATTGGGTATTTCTATCTGGAATTTCAACCCAGTTGATGGCAATAGGCCCCTTTTGGCATCAACCGGGGCAATAAGGTTTACATAGGACTTAAATATAACTGGCGAAATTTACTACAGGTACACCTCTGCCCAACCCTTCGGGGAATTAAGGCGTGATATGACGTAATGTTTTAATAACAGATTTGAAATAAAATACCTCCCCCCGTCAATTCACGCCTATCCCGCTCAATCACCCGCCAAACGACAGTCCCTAAGCCCTCACCAGGAAGTCACACGCGATGCGAGCAGAAGCGACTGCTGGTCAATCCACTTAGTTTTTGCACCGCCCATAAAAACAAATTACCTACGCTTCATTTATCGATCGGTATAACCGCGTGCGACTAAGCTAATAAAGGAAGCACGCAACCTTAATAGATAGACTGAACTGAAGAGTTTATGACCTCATTAAATTGAGGGTATTTATGTATCCGATCATGGCTGTTCGTGTAGAAGCTACTGCTGAATTAATGTAACATAATTCTAACTCAATCATGAAACATAATTTCAGTTATTACCAAAATATAGTAACAATAAAATACGTTTGTGGAAAAAGTTGAGAAAGGTTCAGTGCAAAGATATAAATATGTCTAGATGTCTATCTAGATATATTTGACAGTTTTATTATTTTTCACAGCTTTGACTGTCTAGTCGACGGTGAACGCGTCGAAAAAAATTGCGTCCAACTGTTGGCCGCAAAATGCACGCACACTAGAATAACACAATGACAGCTCAATGACGTGGTGCGAGTATAAGGCCCCGGCGCCCAGTGGCGGCACGGCATGGCAAGGTATTTTTAGGCGACGAATAAAAATATTACTTATACGGAAATAAAGTTGAAATTCCATTGTTAACGGTCGTAAGTACAAAAACAATACCACGGTATGCTTGACATTGAAATTTCCGCTTTATTTCCATACTATTAAGTTATATTTTTTTATCGCCTAAAATACTTTGCCATGCCGTGCCGCCACTGGGCGCCGGGCCTAAGACGCAGTCGTCACGCACACCAGCCTAAGTTGGCCTGTTTGTTTTAGTTCTTTTGCAGCGCAACACTATTGGTTGTTGATTTTGTTTTCAGATCATTCTGAAGAGGATCTACAATTCGCATATTTTGGTACCTAACGAATGTTAGTTCCTACCATCAATCGGAACAGACACTGTCTACAGAATCATCAATGTTATATAAAGGACAATGTTGTCTTTAGAATTAAGTTCAAGACCACACATATGTCTTACAAAAAAAATTGCCAACCTAGGAAGAACAGGATTTGGCAGATGTTTACAACAGTTAAATGGATTTAGGGGACACACTGCATTGTTATTAAAAATAACACAGTAATGGAGATGGAGTGGACGTATCAAAACAAAACTACTTATGAAGTCCTTTTTTTTTTTTGATGTGAAATTATCAAAGATCTTCCTCCCGCTCTAGGGCGGGCGGAGACGTCTGTCAGACTCTTACTGACTAAAAACCAACCTATTGTTCTCTTCTCACACTTGCACCGGGGACCATGGGATCAATTGCGACTCCCGCGATCCCCCTGGTGGCGGCCCACATCTGCGGGCCACCTCAAGTCTGGGGGGTGAGGTATTTGCCCGGCGATGTCTGAAAGGGGCGCGGGTGGAACACAACGCGCCGCCACCTCGGGTCCTGTATGATAGGGGGTGGCGGACGTCCCCAAGTCTGCCGTCCCTGGACCCGTTTAGGGGGGCCAGAAGAGGGCATTATGTGCTCTCTGTCAATGCCCGGTGCGCTTGCTGCGGATCGGGTGAGCGGAAGAAATCTCCCGCTCCCTTTCTGTAGCTTCCCTCTGCGACGCGACTGTTTTGCAGAACGATACCACCGCGTCCCAGGACCCCTCACTGCCGACCATCGACTCGACCACGGCCGATGTGACGCGACCCCCAATTGCGAGTTCGGCTATATCTGCAATGAGTGTCTAAGAAGCAGGTATTATAGCGTCACTTTAGCCAGACAAGCCGTTCAGTTTGAGGTTGCCAACAAATGCTGGTTGGTTAGGTCTCAACCTTTTGTTGGACTGGAAACGCATAAACCGTACCGAGTTTACTCCTTATGGAAACAGGCATAAGTATTCCTACGGTCTTATTTTTTATTCCATAACTTATAGGTATTGGAATACCCCAAGAATGCGTTGTCTTCTATACGTGGAACAACATGCTAATTCAAAGAGATCTCTGTATCTATTTAATTTTATCACGGTGCGCGGACAAAACAATGGGTCAGTGTAAAACCATTGAAAATTTTCCGATTCGCGAGATTTTAGTTACGTATTAACATGTCGGGACCAACGTGGACACGGACATAGATGACCGCATTTAAATGTGCATACAAAATATCGATGCGGCACAATGCGAATACTGGCCTACAACAACCAATTTAACTTTACCAACACCAATGATACGCATCAATCTAAAATCAACCTTAGGGTAAAAGTAGGAAGGCATTTCTAAATTAAACATAGCCTCTCGCGACAGCACAACTATTTTGGTTAATGTGTACAATGCTGGACAATAACAGTGACATGTACTTGAATGCAAAACAGTTTACATGTCATGCCACTTTAATATGGAGACTTTATAGGAAGTGCTGCATGCAAATGTACTATTTATCCTGACTTATCTTTTGTGTACAAATCCTATCGTTGGTGTGTAATTAGGCTGGGATAGAAGGACACACGGAAAACCAGGAAACTTAAATGGAAATGGGCCGGTCACACCCTCAGAGGCTCAGACAAATGGAGCAAAAGAGTAACCGTCTGGTATCCGAGAAATGGCAAACGACATAGAGGAAGGGAGAGAAAACGCTGGAGCGACGAGATGGAAATCACGGCAGGAAAATTATGGACTCGAATAGTAGTCGATAGAGAGAAATGGAAGGAAATGGAGGAGGCCTTTGCCAATGGGCACACAGACTTAGCAGCCGGTGTCAGTAATAGAATTATTTTTATTTTACTTTTCAACTTTATTTTTTTTACAACTTGTCAATAATTTTATTTTAGTAGCATTATTTAAGTTTCAAATGGTCTGAATAAATGACTTTTATTATTATTAGAAGGACACACAAGAAATAAATTGTAAACTCCAATCAAGTGGCTCGTGCAGACTGGCGTAATGTCGCGTGCGCAACACGCGTCGAGCTGCCTGCCGTGCCCGCGATATCGCGCTAATCTGCACAAGCCTTTAACCAGTCTCACCAAGGGGTATCGTATTACCCAGTAACTGGGTTGTGGAGGTCAGATAGTCAGTCGCTTCATGTAAAATATTGATAGGCATACTCGTACAGCTGCATCCGGTTACACTGAAAGCCGACCCCAACATGGTCGTAAAATAAAAAGTTTAGGCAGATGATGATACCGTGGTATCGTTCCGTTTGGTGCCGAAGGTAAAGAATAGCACCATCCCATTTCTTCGCGTGGGTGTCGTAAAAAGCGACTAAGGGACTTACTAGAGAATGGGCAGCAGCGTTTTCTATGCATTTTTTTTAAAAACCATACTGCGATCGCCAACCCGCCTGCCAAGCGTGGCGATTATGGCCTATGTCCAGCAGTGGACGTCTTTCGGCTGAAATGATGATGATGATGATGATAAATCAAGTGTTAAGGCTCGTACAGACTGGTGCGAATCCCGGGCGCGACGCGACACTAGTAGCACAATTTCTTCGTCGGTGCCCGTCGCGCCCGTGATATCGCACCAGTCCGTACGAGCCTTTAAACGGGATTGTAACCGTAACATTGTAGCAGTCTTTTGTTAAGTTACTAGTAGCACAATTTCCTTGTCGGTGCCTGTCGCGCCCGTGATATCGCACCAGTCCGTACGATCCTTTATACGGGATTGTAACCGTAACATTGTAGCAGTCTTTTGTTAAGTTACAATTTGCACAGCCTGCAGTAGTAATCTGCGGCCATTAGCTAGAGTTTGGATGGCCCTTAAAAGTATACGGCAAACAAGCCCTAAATGCCAGTCAATAACTTGCAAAACACAAGACTTTGTTTCAATACAAATTTTCACAAACGTACGAAACAATTAACTCAACCAAAGAACCGATGTCGAAAACAGATAGCGCTTTTAATTTATACATTATATCCTTCGTACGAACCGACTTCCATTAAAGTAGCTATTAGAGAAACAAACAAGGAACACCCTCACGATAAAATAATTAACGCTTTTATCCGGACCGACCCGAACTTAAACGAAGGTAAACAAAATATACGAATCCACTCTCAAAGAAACCGACCTTTCATAAAAAAAATAACTACCTAATCGGCCTATAAAATGACGTCAGCAAAATTGCCGCAAACCAAAAACGTTTCACGTTATTTACAGAACAATAGCGTGACGGACTTAAAACAAACTTTTGGACTAATGACGATACCTTTGCCCCATTTTAAGAAAGGAACGTCTTAAAAAAATCGCCTCTTACACCTGTGCACCACCTGCCTTACTGACCGACTATTAAAAAGTAAAAAATACATAAATTCGTATTCGGATCTCGTCCTTGCCAACAATAGAGTTATGTTTTTTGGTATCATAAATATGTAACAAGCGGTGGTAGCCAAGTGATGACGGCCACGACTTATGAGTTGTAGGTTCGAACCCTGACAGGCGCTTTCATCATCATCATCATCATTTCAACCGAAAGACGTCCACTGCTGGACATAGGCCTCCCCAAAAAAGGGAGGGGATTTGCCATAATCGCCAAGCTTGGCAGGCGGGTTGGCGATCGCAGTATGGTTAAATGCATAGAGGACGCTGCTGCCCATTCTCTAGTAAGTCCCTTAGTCGCCTTTTACGACACCCACTCAACAAATGGGATGGTGCTATTATTTACGTCCGGCACCAAACGGAACGGCGTAAAGCGCCGTTTGGGTAAATTATTTCATCACAACTGCTCTTAAAACGGAGAAGAAAAACATCGTGATGAAACCGGCATGTCCTAGAACCAAACATTCGAAGATAAGTGACATCTACCAACTCGCACTGGGCCCGCATCGTGGATTACGTCTGGCCCACTCTCTCTCACAGAAAGGTGGCGTATGTCCCAGCAGTGGGAACATTGTAGCATTGATTTTTGCTAAATATGTAGCTTCTTATAGATAATTATGTACTTTTTTAAGCAACAATATATTGACTCTAACTTCTAATATTGTCATTATATATTAGCAGAATTTATATCTTCTTCTTTAATATAATTGTTTTATGGCAAACATCTTAGAACAAGATTAAAATGAACTTAACGTATTCTGTTTTAATTTTAATTATGAAATTAGTCATTGATAATAAAAGACAGCTTGAACTCTGAGCACCAGATGTTACTGTAAAGATTTAGTACTTCTTATTAAAACTGAGTACCTATTATTTTCAGATTAACCCTCGGTATTGGTATTTTTTTGCAATGTTACTTTTTTCTGTTATTATTTACGCCCCATTTAATAAAATACTATGCATACAAAATTATATTTAAAATTATAATTACCATGCATTTAAATTGTCGAATTTTCTTGTCCACTTAATAGTTATAAAATAAACAAGCGATCATTATTCCTGTAATAAGCAGTTGAGGGTTAATTAAGGCGCATTCAGACGGTTCGGCCCCGAGGTATCATTTGCTATTGTGATGAGCTCATTGGCTCCTTCGGGGTTTGTTTTGTTGTTCCGTTTTAATAGCAAAAATGATAAATGTGTCTATCGGGAGAAGGAGCCGATGGTTAATATTTTATTGTGATACTTAAAAAAAGCTTTTTCGGCTCCATTAAATGGAACAGTTGTCTGATAGCGTATATTTGTTAATCAATTCGGTGAATGAGAATAATATTGTGATTCTGGATACGCACATGTCGCTTCAGAATTTATTAATTTTCAAGTAAAAAAAACATATTTATCGAAGAGTCAGTTGAAAGATTTTATATGACATAGTTTCAGAAATTCTACTATGTGATATTCGCCTGTAATATAAAATCTATAAACCAGAAATTATAAATGCAACATGACAATAAAATATTTGTTATAATGAATCTCTACAACGATATTAATATTTCATATACCATAGAAGGCAACTCAATAAACGGAAGGATCCCATCTGTACCCATTACTGAACCAAACAAACTCCGATACCAATAATTCGTAACAACGGAGGTATTAATTAGACACCTACATCAGGTACGACTGTACCGCCAAGGAATAGCGCGCGTTCAACTAAAACAATATGGCAGAAACCCACTAATTAAACTGTAGAACAAAGAAACAAAACAGAGTCCTTCATAAAACCTTTTAGAACCCCCACGACGCCATGTTTTAAGCCGGTCCGAATAGACAACATAAAAAACCATACCCACGTAAGTATCATTCGGCGTGCGATAGACTATGGACTGCGTAGCGTGATCTTACAAAAAGTGCAACCCTTTAATGGGAAGTCATGGCTTACACGTCTCAAACCCGACACACTTTCCATAAACTTAAGTAAGCTCTTACCGTGGATGATACGGCTACCTCCTTGTTTAAACCGCTTTTGTAGCACCGCAACACTCTTTTGTTATTCACCGAGCTGATGTAATCCTCCTTCGGGCTTTTATAAACAATTGCCGCAAAGAAAATTTGTTTGCTGAAGACGTAATTTGCTTGTAACAAAAGAAAACGGCCACTGTTCGCGGTTTTAATCCTTTTTGAGCAGTATTTAACTCGATAATGCTTTTTTTTTCTTTTAACTCAAAATTAACAATGGTTCGCAATTAGTTTGCTGGGCGTTTTTCCATGTAATTCAAATAGGATAAAATAAAAACGAGTGTAGAGGAAAATGTTATTACGATAGCAAACTAAAAAAAAAAAAAAAAAAAATATGCAGTCTGTAGTGTAGTCGAATCTATGAACAGTGAACTAATTCTTATTTCATATAGCTGATTAATTTTCTACAGGAAGCCAAATTAACATTTAATATGTCACTCCCTTCCTGGCAAGGTGAACTTGAACATCTTATTCACTTGGTAGGTAATTAGGTAAGCTCGGCACAATATCAAGGAAATGGAAGGGTTAGTAATCTCTAATCAGTCATGTCAATCTTAATGAAATATATTAAAATTCATTATTGTTCAAGCAGAAACCTCCTCACATCTGACCTTATTTTAAAATTACACAATAGCTTGAATCCACATGTCCGTTTTTTGTCCCGTCAACTGAGTTAAGATTCAAACCGGCCGACAACGAAAGGGTTGGTTTTACTTTTTTCGAGGCGAACCAAAACTATCGTTTCATCGCTTTTTACTATTCTTGTTTTGTTTACTTATCTATGACATCGAAGTGTTATTTACATAACTCGTTCTCCTATACGATTTTTTGTTAGATAAACACATAGACTGGAAGTAATCTTTGATGTTAGAAAAGTAGGTACTGAACAAAAGGTATTGTTCGATGTTTAGTGTCTCTGTGTGTTGAAATTGTCGATTGGTACCTTTAAAGCATCTAAACCTTCAATTAAATGCTGGTAGGTAGTTGTATTGTACCGAATTTAAAAATAATTAGTACTAGTTCTCAGCGACTAATAATTCCCATACAGAAGTTTCATATTGTGTGCGAACAGCGACCTCTTTAGAACTCGACACCGAGCCATATCGCTTTACAGATTTTTTTTCGTATCAAGCAAAACCTTCGCGATCGTTGTCCGCTCGCTCGAATTATATAGCAAAGAGCAATCGTTCATTCAAGAGTGTATTGAATAGTCGTTAAGAGACCAATGGGCGTGGGTCACAATGCGGCCCGTCGCGATATTCTCTGCTCATGTCGGGGACCGCGCTCGACAATTTCAGATCACTCGCATACGAAAATGCTTGTAATATAAATCTTTCCGGTGAAGCACGAACAAGTCGACCACACCCACTCGGCCCGCGGACTCGAATACGAATATTAAATTCCACCGCTACGAAGTCTTTATTTAAAAATGGAACCAACAACTTTAGCTTGTATTCCGATGCACGTAAGCACACTTTACATCACTTTAACCCCCTCACATTTCGTCTGAATGGGTATTAATAATTTTAATGCAGGTTCTCTCATTGTGCCTTTAAGCCTTTTTTCCGCGACGTCCATCAATAATATTCGGACATCTGAATGTCTGTTTTAAAGACTATATTGAACAGTCTTTGAAATTATCTCGAATCGCATCTGCATTAAAGTGTTTTCAAATAAATTAGTCACGGGTTTTATTAATGCACCTTTTTGTTTATTGGATGTTAATACGGGTAAAGGCTTCTACATACCAGCGCGACTTGTGGCGCGACGCGGCACGGCACAAAGGCCCCGCGTGTCGCGGGACGAGCGGTGCCTTTGTGTCGCGTCGCGTCGCGCGACATGTCGCGCCGGTATGTAGAAGCCTTTATACGATGAAGAAGTTTTCTTTACAATACATAATAATAAATAAGATTAGTGACTGATGTGATGACTTGGGCATTTTACTGGCAATAAATATATGATTTCAATATAAATTAAAATGTCGTACCAGTTTCTCTAACTGCTTCTGCTATATAACATGATGCTTACTACTTCACAACTTCTATTTTTCTACAAACATAATTATACACCGTGGCATTTTAGTCGTCTTACAACGGCAGCCCACTTTATGTATCCAATGACTAATAAATAAATAAATAATAAGTTTATTGATTCAAAATATACATAGGCACGGGTTGTACTAGTTACATGCTAAGACTTAATTAACTAACAATGGACACAAGTGGAAAAAAATAAAATAAAATAATTGTCTATAAAAACAAAAATTTAAATCCTGTCTCCTAAACTAGGGATGGCCTGTATCTTAGGAGACAGAAATTTCATTTCATTCATAAAATATTTTTATTTTTTTATTAAAATTTGAATAGTAAAAAAATAAAACATTATGTCGCATGACGTAGTTTGAAACACCCTGTTATGAGCGCAAGCCTTGCACTCCATCCCGCGCCACACTTTTTTTTTTGGGTGGGAGATTATCAAATAACTTCTCCCGCTCTGGGCGGAGCGGGAGGGCGTGTCAGACTTTTAATGACTAAGACCCATCCGTGTTCCTTCATTTGCCTGTGTGTCAGGGCCACGATATCCGTTTCGGACAAACTTGCAACCCTGGCAGGCATTGGCCCTAATGGACCCCGTCAATTGCCACCCTTGGAACGGAAGGCTCGTAACAGGGTGTTTTAAACTACAACATGCGTCATAATGTTTTTTTTGTAATTATTCAAATGTAAATACCTATATATTTTTTTTTTCATAAATGAATGATTAGTAGTCATTGGATACATGAAGTGGGCTGGCGTTGTAAGACGATTAAAATGCCACGGTGTATACGTGATCATAGTAGAGAATGTTACGCTTAGGGCGACGATAACTGACTTTTAATGATTTTATACTGAAGATCACGTCTAAAGGAGTAATGTTAATGATTTAAAAAATATATGTTTAATTAGGGCAATTTTTCAATAATTAAATATGTGAATATTTTAGATTATGTTTATATTACATAGTGAAATTAATTTGTAAAGTTATGTCTAACGCGGATAAAAAACTGTGAATGGCGCAAAATCAAGCAAGCAAGCGTACTTTTCTGAAACCTTCACCAATTTAAAGATAATTTAATTATTGATCCTTTTAATTATTGATTAATACCTTTTGTTTTGTGTTTAATAAATTAATAATGCGTCAAATTGGGGACAGTGCTCCTTGATGGGCGAGTCCTATTACTGGCTGAAAGTACGACGCGTTACGTGAGCTCAGTACAGAACACGCAAGCTAACCACTCAAGGTCACTGGCATATATCTGCGTCTTAACATTGTAGCTTTCTCAACTCCTATATTGTGCACCCTTAAGTTCACGTAGTGACCTTACGTAGCTTTCACAAATACTCATCCGTTGCTACCTTTGGGCATGTCATGCAACAATACGTCGTTCTTGCTTCCTTGTTAGTACCTACCTATCTATCCGGAAATTATAAATCAATCTGCCTAGCCTTTGTTGGGGTCGGCTTCCAGTCTAACCGGATACAGCTGTTTAACACTATTTTACATGGAGCGACTGCCTATCTGACCTCCACAACCCAGTAACTGGGTAATACGATACCCCTTGGTAAGACTGTCAGACTTTTGGGCTTCAGATGACCCCTAAAGACGATCAAAGATCCACGAATGACAGCCGGGACCAACGGCTTAACGTGCTTTCCGAGACACGGAGGAGTCACCCATCCACGGACCAACCCCGGAAAGCGTAGCTTAACCTGATGGATCGACCACTGCGGCTGTTATAACTTAGCCACGAGCTCCTCCAATTATAAATGCAGGTGCACTATTTAATTATTTTCAACGTATTTTGTTAACTTTGGGCTCGTGGCAAAAATCAAAATCAAAAGTCATTTATTCAAACTAAGCTGAGAATCAGCACTTTTCAAACTTCAAAAATTACATGAGATAGTCCCCCAAAAACGCCCTTCACCATCACTTCCTAATGCTTTAGCTGGGAAGAAGAAGTGGCGATGGCGCAACAAACCCCCCAGCAGCACAGCTGTCTGTTCAGCTAGAAAACTTGATTATTTAAGTACAATAAAATGTAAAAATAAAGAAAAAATAAAATAAAGAGATTAGTCGCACGGGTCGCTGCCGTGGTCGGTTGGTGGATGGGTGACCCATTAAATATCGAGACCCCCGTGCCTTGGAAAGCACGTTAAGCCGTTGGTCCCGGCTGTCATTCGTAGATCTTTGAGAATCGTTACGGGTAGTCAGAAGTCCAAAAGTCTGACAACCAGTCTCACTATGTATTGTGTTACCCAGTTACTGGGTTGTGGAGGTAAGATAGGCAATCATTCCATCTAAAATACTAGTATTTAGCTGTATCTGGTTAGACTGGAAGCTGAACCCAACATAGTTGGGAAAAAGCTGGGCAGATTGTTTTTGTATTAACTTTAATATACAGCGTGTTAAAGTAACTGCGTGCCATAGCTTAAGGGTAGGCTCAGTATCGATAAAGGAAACCAGAAAAAAAAAAACAAAAATGAAAACACAAAAAAAATATTGCAAGATCAACCTAATTTAGTACCTACTAACTTAAAATAGCAATCGTTTAGAATTAAAATTATTTTATTTAACGGTCCTAAGCCCGTTAAAGTACGAAGAGACAATTTTTATTTATATGTTTAATTTGTTTGCTTTTTATTTTTTTTATTTTCCTGGGTTCCTTTACCGATACTGAACCAACCGATCGATATCGATAAAGGAAACCAGGAAAAAAAAATGAAAACACAAAAAAAATATTGCAAGATCAACCTAATTTAGTATCTACTAACTTAAAATAGCAATCTTTTAGAATTAAAATTATTTAATTTGACGGTCCTAAGCCCGTTAAAGTACGAAGAGACTATTTTTTTAAATGTTTAATTTGTTTATTTATATTTTTATTTTTCCTGGGTTCCTTTATCGATACTGAACCTACCCCTAGCTATGGCACGCAGTTACTTTAACAACCTGTATATTGTTCTCATTACAAGATATCAGTTACACGCATTAATTAAATATCTCCCTACACATCCTTTTGTAAACGTCCCGACAGTCGCTCGAAACAAAGTTAATATTGTTCAACCGAATGTATTATTAGATAATTTAATAACAGCAACAAAGGAAGCGAGCCGTCACAGTGATGCGTCGTATCAAATCGCGCTGACATTCAAGTTCAAATGATATCGCTGCATACATGACCTTAGTACTATGGGATCTCGAAGGTTACTCGCTTTGAGAGTCGTACTTGACGTACGGTGTCTGCTTTGAAGTTATAAATCAGACGGACAGAAGTCTAGTGTTACGTAATTCGTTGGGATGAAAATATTTGGTAACTTTTGGTATGTTTTGGTATAGGTAAAGAACCTTTAAATGCCCAAGTTGCAATAAAAAATATTTAGAAGATGCCCAGAGTTAGTGTTAAAGGAGATAAGAAGGTAATTGCGTAACAGTCCAACAAATTCTAATTAAGAAGCTGTTGAACTTTTAATTACTTTAGCCACATATTACTAAATGAGTTTAGTTATACTACTCAACACGTACAGTCACGAGCATAAATACCTTACACTTATATTTTTTTTTATTTTTTTTTTTATCTGACACAAGTGATCCATATTTTATTAGCATACTTAAGAATTATGCAAGATTTAATATCGATTTTCTCCTAGTATAGTATAGTAGATATTGTCCAAACCATACTATTATGAGATATGCTTTTTCTCAAATACTTATCCAAAAGCGAAAAAAGCTTAATTATGATTTTTTATTTATGTACATGACTGAACCTATGCTTTAAAATTTGATGTAAAGCTATGTTTTGACGATTCTTCAAGTACAAAAGCGGTTTTTCACACATTCTATAGATCTTGTTCAATAGTAACGAATTAAACAAAGAAATTGCACTAGAGCACAAAGCTTAATTAAATAATACACGTCACTGACCGCCCACAAGTAAAGCGAAGTAACTGACATTCGAAAATTGATTCTCACTGTAAACTGCAACATCACAACAGATAATGATGGCCAAGTTTCTAAAAATAAATAATGGTGACAAAAAATGTTGATATACTCAGTTTTGTTGTAATGCAATCGAGACTTGAAAATTAGATTAGGTAAGTTTTTGCTGGTCTTCACAAAATTGGGCGAATTTAACCTATTTTGGTGTCTGCATTTACACTTACTGAGTGCTAACTTTTTGTGTGTCCATTTTGATTATTGCCCTGCTCAGGCAAATAAATAAAGTTGGCTAATACCGGTGTGTATATTTCGCAAGTTACATCACAGTAGATAGACACCGTGTTTATAAAATATTATTTTTAGTATATGCAAAACCCGAAACACGTGTCTAGTATTTTTATATAAAGTACAATAAAATATATATACAATATAATAAATAAATAAAATATCTATGTACAAAATTTCAAAACTGTATCATGAAAAAACACAAAGTTATAAGGTTGTCAACTTGTCATATTATCGGGTTGTCCGTACAAAAACATGCTAACGCCGCCCCCGCGCGCCTCCAGGGTCGCCTTGCGCTCATTGATAATAATTTGGCAGTAGGTACCTAACCGTACGGTGATTGTATTGTAAGCAATTAAATGGTGTTAACATTTTCAATATAACATGGTGTAAAAATTATTGAAATCGATTCAGTTCCTTATTCTGAACAAACTATATTCAGGTTTCGCATATAATAAAAATAATGTTGTATAAACAATTATTATATTACCTTTGCGTGATAACTTTTGTGTGTGTGACTAATTGGATTATTTATAGTAGGTAATTGATTTAGTATTAAAATTATTTGCTTAATTGCTTTCTCTTACCAACTTAGTTTTAAATGTCAGCTTAACAAGAACTTTCTCACAAAATAAATTAAGCTTGATTAATTATGGATGTTGAGTGTGTGTTAGTGAAATTATCTGAAAACAGTAGAGCAGTCGCGACCAAAAGCATGTTTTTACCCGAATGCGTGACGCAAAGGAGGGTAATGTGTTTATTTTCTTATAAAAAACTTTCTATAGAAGTTTCCTCAAATCTGTCTGAAATACTTACTGACAAAAAGTTAGCTGGTTACTAGGTTTTAAACGTCGTAAGGCTTTAAGAAAGTGGAGTAACTTTTTGCTTGGACAAGAAAAATAACAAACTACCAATAAATCTGTTTTATTATGACTGAAGTTCTATTTTACTTTCACAAATTGGTGCAGGTATTAAAAACTTGTCAAAGTATAATACACAAACTTAAATTGGCAGAAAGCTTATCAACCATTTAATTAATTTAATATTTTACTTAAACCGAGCCGAACCAATTTCTAACATCCTTTTTTTTTTTATTGTATTGGCGCATCGTGGAGACCCCTACCTCCATTCTATCCGTGGGCATCGTAAAAGTTACTAGTACTTACTAGGTGACAACTAAACAAATGCAAAAATAAATGCGCGCTGTTGGAACATTTGGCCTATGGCAACAAGTCGAGCGTTAAAAATTCAACATCCTGCTGTTATCTAAGCCATTTAGGTATGTGGTGAAAACAGGCGTTACGATAAAATAAACTTAAAATAAGGATCAGGGCTTTAAGGGGAAATGTGGGCGGAGAGACTTATAGAGTAAAAAGTCATAAATCGAGGTTCGGCTCTCGCCTATTTCCTCCTCCAATATTGGACCAACTTATAAGTTATTTCTTATACTGAATAAGAAGGATATATACTGTGTCCTTATGTTTTCCTTTTTGATGATACATTATCTTTATAAGTGCTGGAACCCTCTGAAAATGCTCAAAATTGCCTGTTTAGACCGCTGACAACAGAGGGCTATTGTACAAATTTGCCAACTATTAATAAAAAAAAAAAACATAAGGACACAGTATAATATATATCCTTCTTATTCAGTATAAGAAATATCTTTTAAATTGGTCCAATATTGGAGGAGGAAATAGGCGAGAGCCGAACCTCGATTTATGACTTTTTACTCTAAAAGTCTCTCCGCCCGCATTTCCTCTTAAGGCTCGTGCAGACCGGCGCGACTTATCGCGCGAGGCGACACCGGTAGAACAATTTCTGTAAAAATTTCATAGAATATGTTCTACAACTCTCGCGCCGCTCTGTACGAGCCTTTAGTTTAGTTGTGGCCACAGCTCATTTGTCAATTTTAGCGTTAGGTATATAATCTTCGATCGTCTTTAATTGCGAAATCAATATTCAACAGTGGATGACTATAGGCTGACATGACGTAATGAACAAACGTACAAAAGAAGCTTGTTAGCACTGAAACTCCGTACAAGTATATAGTCCGAGCTTCACTTCCCAGTTCTATAAATGGATCACACATTATACTCATTCCTTCTACGTCCGCACGCGTACTCTTTAGTTGTGTATTCAAACTCAAGTTTATTTTAGACTGCTCTTTCATTACAATAACTTATGGTTATAACATCCCGTGTAGCATAAATCAGCCTTCAATGTTTCCACAGGCCTCCTCTCTGTGAGAGGGAGTGGGCCATAATCCACCACGTAAGCCCAGTGCGGGTTGGTGGATGTCACATGTCTTCGAATTTTTGGTTCTAGGACATGCCGGTTTCCTCACGATGTTTTCTTTCGAAGTTTTGAGAGCAGTAGTGATGAAATAGTTTACAAAAATTAAAGTGCCTGCCACTGGGCCACCATGCTCTTCTTACAGGCCGTGAACCCGATGGGATTGCCCAAGGGCAAAAATTGCGAAATTCCATACAAATTGTCATTCCCTTTAAAGGGGAAATGTTTAAATATACTTCTATTGTGCTCACTCTCGCTAAGAAACTTCAGTGAAAAATTTCATGCTTCTAGAACCGTGGCTTGGGCTATACCTTGTCTTTCAGTGAATAATAAATATCTTTATTTCCCAAAAATACAGATAATACATTACATGATTGTACTTTAAGTTTCCAAATTTTGAATTTATGGTGCAGAATGTTTACATAAAACATTTGGATGCTGCAGAAATCTGTATGCAATAGAACTCTCTCCCTCTCTGTCTCTTAAACTAGGGTATCCTGTATCTTA
Organism: Tiliacea aurago; assembly: GCA_948098905.1. Lineage (NCBI taxonomy): Eukaryota > Metazoa > Arthropoda > Insecta > Lepidoptera > Noctuidae > Tiliacea > Tiliacea aurago. The sequence goes on along the minus strand of OX402587.1, from coordinate 17,788,686 downwards.
AGAGACAGTGTAGTGCAATGAGGTTCCAATTGCTATAATTATGTATGAGTGGGCTGCGACTAAGGGACTTACTAGAGAATGGGCAGCAGCGTTCTCTATGCATTTTAACACCCCCCTTTAGGGGAGGCCGATGTCCAGCAGTGAACGTCTTTCGGCTGAAATGATGATGATGATGATGAGTGGACTGTGTCCATTTACCTTCAGAAGGGAAAATTATGGATAGAATAAGAAATGAGTAGGTACTTATGAGGAAGTCTGAAAGTGGCACCGGTGATTGAAAAGTTGTGCGGAAATTGGTTGTCATGGTATGGGCATGTGATGCGGAGGAATGAGGAAAATGTCGTGAGGAAAGTTTTGAGTATGAATGTCGATGGCTATAAGAGTAGGGGAAGACCAATGAAACGATGGATGGACTGTGTGGAAGATGATATGGGTAGAAAGGGAGTGACTACCGAGATGACGACTAATAGAGTAGTATGGAAGAAAGTGACATGTTGCGCCGACCCTAAATAAATTGGAAAAAGGGCCGTAGAATATTGGACTTTGTCGATTTACCTTCAGAAGGGAAATTTTTTTATAATTTAATTTAATTTAGTTTTAAATCATGTATGAGTATGTGATTCGATCACGTAGGGAAACTCCAAGCATAATAATTTTCAGGATGCTGATGCGGCTGCCTCGCTATTGTAGTGCGTCTGGTATGTTTGCAGAGGCGCGAACGGACGGCTTCCATGCGATTGTACGCAAAAGGGTACCTCTTGTCACAGCGTGTGCGAGGCAGTAGCAACGGCATCCTGCAGATGATAGTATCTCGTGCGGATTTCCCTATCCAAAACAAATGGATGCGCATTGTTTTGGGCGCTCACTGACATATTGTTTATTTAAGTTTTAATGTAATTTTTTTGTATTGTGTGAATTGATTTTAATTTAATTTTGTGTTAAATGTAATGTATTGTATGGATTATATTATCTGAAATAAATGAATTAATAATAATAGCCCTCTCTATTGCCCTTTGTGTGACTTTTAGCCTTCTGATAAGGCCCATTGTGAGCGACCACGTTTCAGTGCCATATGTCATCACTGGCAACACGCACTGGTCCAAATGAAGAGATCCGCAGGCGAACCAAGGTAACCGACATAGCCCAAAAAATTGCCAAGCTTAAGTGGCAGTGGGCAGGGCACATTGCTCGCAGAACTGATGGCTGATGGGGCCGAAAGGTTCTGGAGTGGCCACCGCGTACCGGAAGACGTAGCGTTGGAAGGCCTCCTACTAGGTGGACCGACGACCTTGTGAAGGCCGCAGGTATCCGCTGGACGCGGGAAGCACAGAACCGGTCAAAATGGCGGTGCTTGGGGGAGGCCTATGTCCAGCAGTGGACGTCTTTCGGCTAAAATGATGATGATGATGAGTATGTGAGAGTGCCGACGCGATCAAGAAGGCTGTTGGAGGCAGCATTTACCGAGCGGTCCACACTGCTGAAGACCGCATAGCTTGGAGACGCGCCGTATGTGGTCGCGATCCTCAGCATTGAGGGAACGCCGAAGAAGAAGAAGATGTGAGAGTGCGAGGGTGAGGATGAATGAGTGTGATTGTAAGTGTGTAGGTGTTTGTGTGTGAGTTAGTGGGGGAGTTGTATTAGTGTTGTAGTACGAGTGTGTACGGATGCGAGGATAGAAGTATTCGTGCAAGCATGGAGATCAGTGTGTGCTTATTAGGCGATGTAGGTAAGTAAAGACTCTGTTGCGGCGGTTTAAGTAGCCATTCTGTCACTTTTAATGAATTAATAACTAATAATTAATTAATGAATAAAAGATTATTACTAAGTAGAATATCATGTTTTATAACTAAGAGGTTACTATAAAGCCATAAGGCGGTAGTAAAGCCATACAGGTCTTGTATATTGTAGACTTGTGGAGTTCTAAACGACATCGTGACATGGCTCTTACTCTATTTGTTGAAACCGTCCTATAGTTTAGATGCATTAGCTTGAAGTGGGCGCATACTGTTCTCACGAACGCCACTCGATTGTTCCACAACCTCTTAACTATCGGGCTATCGGGCCACGACCCTCGGTTATACAATAAAAACTGACGCTCTGAGGCTAAACATGGGGTTTTTTGACGTGTTTTGATTCAAGATGAGCAACATTAATCATAAAATCAGAAAAACTATAATTACGTTACAATGACTTCATAAAATCAAGTCCATTTCAAGTTTGAGCACCTTTTCGAGTTTTGATATTAACTTAAATTACGGTAATGGATGTTCCTAGAAGATCAATTAGGACTGGGCTAATAGAAACATTTAAAAGTACTTAGTAAAACCAGCTCTAGGAATATCTGCATCAAATAAAAATTAAAACCGGTCAAGATCGAGTCGGACTCGCACACCGAGGGTTCCGTACGTAAGTATATGATGTTAATGATTTCTGAAAAACTGTGCTATTTAGAGACTTCGTTTTATTTTTCCTGTAATCTTTACATAAACTTCTATCACATAGAATAATTTCAGATTTTTATCTATGCAAACTTTGGAGATAAGGGGGGGCGGTATTTTTTTTTTCATCAAAAGTCGAAAACTATGTTGCCAAAAAAAAAATGTTTGAGAATGTGCAAACAGCGTTCTTTCATATGATACCCCACATGCCCTAGTAGCCCTACTTCAAATTTTTAAGACCCCCTTTCAGTCCCTTTTTTTTCTTGCAAAATGGTTGGGCGAACGTCATCTAAAACTATTCTAAATTTCAAGTTGATTGCATTAGTAGTTCAAGAGATATCCAGGTGTGACAGACAGACTGACAGACTTAGTCTCACCATAAGGATTCCTTTTTACCATATTGGTACGGAACCCTAATAAAACCGTTAATATTCTCGTTTTATAGCTAATCATATTTATTTCCATAGCAACAAAGTAGTTCATAAAACATGTCATCTTAAATTCAATTACGACCACCTGAGACCTTTAGATAAGATGATTTATTAAATTACAGACAAGAAACACATACCTGGTAAAACAGCAAACAATCAATATACGCAATAAAAAGCGGTAACTATAGAACATGGGAGTCTATTATGGAAATTGCAACGTGCGAGGCAAAGGCTACGATGATTGACAAGTATGGACTCACCCACAGTGTTGGTGGCCGTTGGAACGAAACGCGCTTTTTACCTTTTCCAACTTTTTGCTTTATTCGCCTTCACAACCCTTCATTTCGAGACGATTAAAAACTCACTGATTGCGACCAGTCTCTCTTTTTTTGTCGGAAAATTTATAATTATCCGAATTGTTAATGAAGTTCAGGGTTTACAAAGAATTTGTATTCGTTATGTTCTTCTATTAGGGTTCCGTACCTCAAAAGGAAAAAAGGAACCCTTATAGGATCACTCGTGTGTCTGTCTGTCTGTCCATCTGTCACAGCTGATTTGCTCTGAATCTCATCTCGATTTCATATATATTTTTTTTATAATTTTAAAATTCCTTATTTTGAAATTATTTAAGAAAATAGATGAAAAATGACCATTCCCCCCTTATCTCCGAAACTAGTGAGCCTAAAATTTTGATAAATATACAGAAAATAGTACTTTACTTATAGATTACAAAAAAAAAACCTATCAGAAGTCTGTTATCTTAAAATAACATTGTAAATCACTCGATATAGTGCGTACAAACTTACATTTGCAGTTCAAATGTATGGGAGATCATGTTTTTCAACTACAATGTAAAGTTTGTTCTTCGGATAAATTCATCCCAACTACGGAACCCTTCATTGTGCGTGGTCCGACACGCACTTGGCCGGTTTTTTTACTTTGACCTTGTTTGACGCTTTTATTTGAATAACAAACTGCCTTATTCCAAAATATCTCTGAATCAACCATCAGCCTCCAAATTGAGTTTTTTGACAGTGTTTTCAAGCTTAATACAATAAATGATTTTAAACTGCTTCTAAACGGTACGAGTACAGGACCAATCATTATGCATTCAATGATAAAGATCGATTGAACTTCTGCGTATATGAATAATGTAATTTCTTGACTCATAATAAGTTCACCGTCCCATTATTTGTCCGTAACGGGGAACCTTATTATCAGACATAACTCGCTCGATATAGTTACGTGATAATACTTTTTCTGTTAGATCATTTTCACTCGATTTACGTTCCGTTAGAACTCACGAATCTATTCGCGATCCAATTTCTGGAATGAGCAATTTTATATTCGGTTATCATATTCTTTTTTCAATGTTCATTTTATGTGTATTCTCAACATAATTGAATTCCGTCTGAAAAACAATAGTTTGGTTTTTTTTTTGCTTGGTATCCCGTTTTATGAGAGGTGGTTTAGCATTTTATTTTAAATTGAATGTAAACAGAGAATATTATCAGTAATAAATGAAGCTTCGCTGAAAATCTCAATAAAAACAAGAGCTTTTATACACTTCATCATGATTACATTAACGCTGTTAATAAAAGAGAGAACCGTCACAAACCAACAACACAACATGAAGCGTAAAGAAACTCAAGCAACAAAAAAAGAAAAATCATAAAATTGTCGCTTCTAACTAGACAAAGTTTCCCAAATATTGCTAGTATCGTTAAGCAACTTACACAATAGAAAGTAAGTACTACTAAAATATTCGTTCCTTCCGTGACTAGTGAAATAAATTACACGTTGCGTTCCCAAAAATTGGTCACCGACGCGACGGCGATGATGTGATTCCATATTACGAAATATATTACATCACTTTAATAACATCAATGAAATCATTTGAGAAAGAGACGACTTTTGACTATTATCTGATTTGTTCTGCACATTTGTAAGTAGTACCATAAAGTCGTCAAATATTGTGGTAGAAATTGCTGTTGCACTTTCTAATGAGTGTAGTATCGCCATTATTATTATATATTACATTTTTGTATGATAAACAAAGCTGTTAGCTCTGTCTTATCGTAACGAGTTATTTATTAACGAAGTGCAAAAGTTCAGTTGTATCATCTCTATTGGCTGTTTGTAAAATATATACTGCATATTCACACACACAATCAGTTTCGTACTGTAATTAATGTTTAATAATGTTTATTTATCCAAAATAATACATAGACACAGGTTGAGCACAGTGGTAGATATACTAAAAATATACATAATTGTTTGTACAAAATTTAAAAGGCTACAAAAAAAAATATGAATGAAATAATGTCGATCTATCTTTTATTTTATGGTGAACAACATTATAATAATTGTTTGTTTGTCCTTCGTATACCTAACATAAAAATTCCACAATAGACTTTGTTAACAACAATAGAGATAATCTGCAAAGTACCACATTTCTGAAGATGTGTCTAACCACAGACCGACCTCAAAATTATGCAATTATGGTCACTAATATTTAAGAAGTTGGTGTTATAATCCCCTGTGAGAAACTAAAAGAAGAATACAATTTTTGTAGCAAAACTGCAATTTTATAAGAAATGGCATGTGGCTTTAGAATTTTACCAATAATACTGGTATGAAAATAAAAGCAAAAGTAATTGAAAATACGATGCACAGTGGCATTGACTATTTATTGGTCTAGACAAAACTTTAGCTCACTTGGGTGAGCTTTATAATAACATTTTGATTTTTAACATTGTTAAAGCACGTTACATGTTTCAACATGTTACAATGTTATGAAACTAGTTCGTTATGTGGATCGATTTTTAGCCGCCGGCTTTGGTTCAATGTTAACAGTAACTGATTAACAAGTAATTTTAAAATCGTTTTAGTATAAGGCTATGGTTTCACAGTAAGAGGTTGGTGATTCTGGTCAAAATACAATTTTCGTAGACATATATAAACATAAACTCATGCCTTCTTCCAATGTGGGTAGGCAGAAACTACAGAACGCCAACTGCTACGATCCTTACATACTCCTTTTGCTTCATTTACGTTCATACCTACATCTAGTCATACACGCACGCCCGCCGGTTGCGAGTACTACGGACACGCACCACCTATCACTCTGGTCGCTATGTATGTCCTCCTAGGGCGCCACCTTCCGACGTTTCCACTTACTCGTTTTCATACATTTGTCGTAGGTAATTCATTGTATTCTTGTTCACCTTAGTATGTTTAGAGAAGTAGGTACGCGAAGTAGCTCATTAATGTTAGCGTTTTAGTACCAAATCTATTTCCAATAAATTAAGTAGATCACAGCACGGGAGCTAGACAATAACTTCCTTAATCATTAGTACCGGTTATTAGTAGCAAAAGTTTCATTGGAACGAGATGTACCTATTCAAACACAAATCTTGAGCAGGTCACAAAATTGGATCATTACTACCATTATAACGACAATATTAGTATTGTCCCATCTTTATGGAGTTTTGTCAAATTAAATAGTGTAGTCGATAGAGTTTCTACAAAAACGCTATCAATGAGACACACTCCTTATAACACACAACAAATATTACTTTTATGTTGATTTTACGACACGATACAATTTTAAATATATCAGCTCGTAACATTTGACGACCGTTTCCTGGGGCTTCGGTAATAAATCAATAAACTGGTTCACAACGTTATGCATTCAGTTGTTTATAAACATTAACTATGCATACATATTCAAGGAAATCGTCTTTTGCTAAATGTTAGATGTCATAACTTTTGAATATAATACTGAACTGTCTCTAGTGGTCCAAAGCCGTAAAATATTGGTTCCAGTTTTGGTGTGATTGAGTTTTTCAAAGTGCTTTGTAAGCTTTAGATTTTGCTGATTAGCTAAAACAGAGTTTTCTCATATATTTCAATCTGTTAGTACTGGCCCACACCTGTTCAAGGTCTTCCCTAGTAGAGCCTCCCACAATTCTCTGTGTTGCTTTTCCTACTCAGTCTGTCAAGAAGGCTTCTAAGATTTCCGCCATCTTTACTTTTGATATGCCTCACATATTTTATCATATCGTACATCATACATGCATTTGCTAGTAAATAGTTATCTTAATAATAATAATATATTGTTAAAATTATAGACGAGGACGCTGGCACCCGAAACACAAGTTCAATCTTACTCTGGGAGCTAGAGTTAATCGAAAACACTCTTTCCCTTAGTTGTAACGCTGCATAGTGTTTAGATTAGATACTTTTGTACAACTGAAGGTAATAAAAATGTTTTTTATTCTAAATTATTAAATTATACAACGTGTTTTTTTTGATATCCCATAACTCTAGGGTATGATTGAGGCCATATCAAAGAATCAACTGGCATATGAGTTATGTTCCAATCCTTCGTTATTTTTTTTTTCATTTTTCATACAAAATAATTCGGCAAAGTCACTATTATTAATGTAAAACACCCTTACGTGAAATATTACATGTCGACAAAGTAGCTTTCCCTTCACTAGCTGCCGCCGGGAAGCCCCGATACCAACATACCTACATATTTTATTTTACTATTTATTTTACTACACTACTGCGAAGTTTGGAACTTCGCAAAAGTAAAGATTCATCATACTGGTGACAATTTTTGACCTAATTTAATTATGATTGATGATATCTCCGAAACGATGCATTTTTGGACCACCTATTCTAGGAGTTTTAGTATTATTTTTACCTACAGAATATAACCCTAGTGTTATGGGATATAAAAAAAAACAGGTTGTATACTTAATATAATTATTGTATTATTATTTTTTTTAAGCTCATAATGTCAAATCATCATTGGTGAATTAGGTAACAGCATATTTTTAGTGTTCCTTTTGCCTTAATCGTGTATGTAATGTTAAAACGGTAGGCAGCTAAGTCACAGCCCTCGGCTACTATGGATTTCTGTGTAGTGTCGCCTACACTGCAGATAAAGAGCTTACATATAAATTTTCCCTAATTAATCGCCTACCATAAAAAGCGTGGGAGAGAACAAACATATATTTTTCTTCTAGGTACCCAAGTGGGGTACATAAGTATGCATGAAAAATGTTGAGTGGTACTCGGGTTAAGATACTACTGTATGCTTTAGTACATTGGTAATCACAATAACAGTTTTCATTGAAACCAAAAATATTATTCAAATACTGATTTGGCCAAGAAGCTTTGGTGATGGACTGATGATGTTAGCAAAAAGGTAAAGATACCTACGTTATACACTTATTTTTAGGGATCCGTACCTTAAAAGAAAAAAACGGAACCTTTATAGGATCACTCGTATGTCTGTCTGTCCGTCTGTTACAGCCGATTTGCTCCGAACCTACTTGACCGATTAAGTTGAAATGTGGTACTCATATGAATTTCTGTGATGCAAACACGAACGTGTAACGTAATTTTATGAATTTTGAATAATTATGCGGTTCACCTTTGGGAGTTAAACTAGAAAATTAAAAAAAATTGTTTTTATAATCATTTTATTATAAAATAAAAATAATTAATTCATACTTATACTGTGTGACATTGACATACTATCAAATGAAAAAACTTATTATGAGAAACAACTAGGTAGGTATATATATTTTTAAATTTTAAAATAATTAGTTTTAAAGTTAATAAATAAAATAGATGAAAATTGACCATTGGGCCCTTATCCCAAAACCCCCTTAAGTATATAAAAAATACAGAGAATAGTTCTATACTATATTATATATTACAGGAAAACCAATAAGAAGTTGTAGTCTTAAAATAACATGGTATATCACTCATTAATGTGCATACAAACTTACATTTACTTTTGCAGTTGGAATGGAGGGAGGAACATGTTTTTCAACTACAATGTTTAGTTTAACTAACTACGGAACCCTTCACTGTGCGTGGTCCCACATGCACTTGGCCGGTTTTTTATCCTGATTTCCATAATTTTAACTTTATTCTTCTTATATTGCAGGTTCCCAAAAGTCAATTGTTTGGACATTGAGGCTCAGAGGTAGGTGCTTCCTGACGGCCGCTACGCCCATTTTGGTAAGATGAGTTGGGATCAAGTTTATAAGATTATGTAATTATTATGTTTTAGAAAAATCTCCGTTTCTCCGTTTCATTCAAATTTTAACTAATAAGTATTCACCGTTATTATAATGTTGCAACTTGCAAGAATTTCAATTTAATAAACACCAGAATTTATTCACTTGTTTTCTGTATTAATGAAGTCATTTGACACCGAACAAGCAATTATCAACTACTAATTACATATCTCATTCGTTTATCTAAGTTTATAAGCTGTCCGGTTGACCGCATTTTTATTTCTCAACTGACGCGAGATAAAATATTTCTTAGAGGGTCATTTGTGCTTGATTTTTTAGATTGTCCTTTTATAAGGACATATTAGAATGTTACCTACGTAGCCGTATTTTGAAATCGATTGGAAATACTTATTAACTTATTTTAATGAAGGAAGATGATTATTTTTTCGAGTCTTGCGAAGCATGTCAGGCATGAGTATGAATCATAGGCTGAAAAATGAGGTGATAAGGCAACGGTGCAGTTTAAAAGATGTAGTGACAAAAATTGGAAACAGTAGGTATGCTTGGATGGTTTGGTCATGTTGAGAGTATGAGAGAAAGGCGACTAACAAAAGGTATTTATAAAGCAGAGGTGAGTGGAAACGCCCGGAGGGGACGTAGGAGGACATATAGTAACCTAATTGGTGATGTTCTTCAGAAAAGTCAGGTGCGTAGTACTCGCAACCGGCGAGCGTGTATGACCAGATGAGTAATTCGTCAACTCATCCTACATGCCTACGGCCCATTTGGGACGACTTGCAGAATATCAAAATAAATAATATTTTATGATGAACGTAAGCGAAACAAAAGGAGTATGTAAGGAGCGTAGTGTAAGTGGCGTTCTATAGTTTCTGCCTACCCCCATGGGAAGAAGGCGTGGGTTTATGTATATATTGAAGGAAATATGGTGGAATTTAAGGTTAAGCTAAAAATAAGATTCTATGGTCAATGGTGTAGTCGTGTAGAAGAGAGATTACCAAAGGTCTCTCACTCTAGCATATAGCTAGCTTGGATTCTGTAACCGATTCCGGTAGCCTACTATTTGATATTTTACTAGCTATGTTCTATGTTAGCGGGTTTAGTTTCCGTACTTAGTCCTTCATGTGGACCATTGGGCGTGGGCCATAGTGGCCGTCGTTGGTTATTCCAACCAGCCCACCTCCCTCTAGAAGCTAATTAGGTCTCGTGGTCTGCTTAAGATATCTGAAGGATCTGGGGTGACCCGAGGGTTTCTGTTCTGATCTGGGTGACACCTGTGCATTCAAAGATCACATGCATAAAGGTTTCTTCCACCTCCATGCAAGCCCTGCACAGAGGGCTGTCCGTTATCCCTATTGTGTGGAAGTGCTTGTTCAGTGAGCAGTGTCCCGTGATGGTCCCCGTCACCAGGCGCAGGCCTTTCCTTTCTACTCGTAGTAGACGCCTGGTTAGCCTGCCATCTAAGGATGGCATAGCTTCTCTGGAGTGTCTGCAGCCCGGTGTCGAGGTTGTATCTAAAATAATTCCGCTTGTGTGTGGGTAAACTCCTGTAGCGACCTGTGTAGTTGGTTGAAAGGGATGGGTATGATAGGTTCAGGTCCACAGACTGACGCGCTGGATGCTCTCCTAGCTAGTTCGTCAGCTGCGTCGTTACCTAGTGAGCCGCTGTGTCCTTTTATCCATTGCAGTGTCACTATTATATTTTACTAGCTTCTGGCCGCTACTACGTACGTGTGTCTTGTACAACATGTGATATGCAATAAAGATTTGAATTGAATTGAATTGTGAAATTTCAGCCCCCGTCCCATCCAGTCACATCGCATCGCCCGTACGCGCTATTACTTCGTTTTAATCGCTTAGCGTTCTTTCTGACTTTATTGCTCGGCTCCCAAGGGTCGTAATGATAAATAGCTTATAACGTTCCTCAAGAATTGGGCTATCAAGAGCAAAAATATTTTCTCAAATTCGACTGGTAGTTCTTGAGATTTGTGCAAAAAACAAATTATTTAGCTTTATTATTGCTATAAATAGATTTTAATATAATTATTTAATCAAATTTTTCGTTTTAGTTTTGCATGAAATTATGTTTTAAAAATGTAAATCAACACGTGTAAAAAGATAAACGAAAACGATAAAATTTAATTAGTCTTTAGACAGTCAAAATAATCTAGATAATTTATTGAATAAAATTACCTAATTTCACACCTACGATTTTATATCCTATTAGTATAAGTCTAGTTTATTGAACATAAACAAAGGCTAAGTTATGATAACTGATCTAGAAACAAGTTTATAAAATTTAAAAAAACATGTTTATGGAACCTGTATGTTCTAATCTGTATAATATTTAATCAATTTAATACTCTAATTTATTTAATTTTAAACTAACAATTTTTAGTCGTTGTGTGACATGTTTAGGTATGTAGAGGATTTTTTTACCTTTCACATTTTTATTGGATCAAGGTTTTATTAATTTAATGTTTTCTTAATTATTTTAAATATATGTTACGTACGCAAATTGCGTAACATTGAATTCAGAGAATAAGTGCCCTTATTGGCACAGCAATAAAGATTATAACAGCTTCTGATAAAAACCAAATGTCGCAATTTATAGGGTGTCCGTTACCCGTTACTTGACACGACTTGCATTTTAAACTGCCATAAAAGTAAAAGTTTAATATTTGAAGATGTGATAGTTAAGATAAAGTTGATGGGATGCCATCCAATGGCACCTGCACTTATTTAACGAAAAAACCCGAAAATAGAAAATCAGCTGTATTTCTTAGCTGGTAAGGTTGGGTTTTCGGCGATGAGAAGTGTCAAAAGGAATATTTGATGCGGTAATCTGGTATGCCGAAGGAATACAGGGCTGCCTCGGTTACTCAGTCTGTGATGTGACTATTAAATATCGATATTTTATAAGAAGGGGCGAGTTATTTTAGATACATATCGCGAGTATTAACACCTTGTTTGTTTATGATGTTGAGGTATTTTTATTGATAAAAACTGATCTTTTGATGCAGCATCTGCTCCGGATGCGATTGTGTTGGTAGATTAATGGTGTTTTTTAAAGTTATTGATGATTCCGTTGGTCTATATGTTATGGGGTTCAATGTAGTCGAAAATAAGATTAACTGGGATATAACTTACAGAAGTAAAGTAAAAGGCAATATTATTTAGAGCTTCTCGTTTAAACCTACAAAACATTACTTAATCAATTGCTAAAATAATCTAGTCATCTTCATAATTTCAGCCACTGCTGGACATAGGCCTCCTCCAAGGGAGGGTTTGCCATAATCGCTACGCTTGGCAGGCGGGTTGGCGATCGCAGTATGGTGTTAAAATGCATAGAGAACGCTGCTGCCCATTCTCTAGTAAGTCCCACACGGGAAGAAATAGGATGGTGCTATTCTTTACGTCCGGCACCACACGGACACGTCCGACACCACACAGACATAATCATAATCCACAAGACCACATAGAAATTACAACAGAAATTAAAAAATTACAAAATAATTTGCTCACTACTATAAAATACGGAACATAAGTAACAACTACTAAACAAGAACACAACATCAAAACACATAATCATACAATTTCAAAATATAAACAGAACAATATAGATCTAAATTGCTGTGCATTTATTCGTAACATCGATAGACATGATCGGGCAGCGATCAGATAGCTGCGCCCGCGACGACCTCTATCCTAGGCTGAGGTCACACTAAGTCATGAAATAAGAATTAAGTGAATACTTTCCAAACAATACGTTTGCTTGAGAACTGTGTGTGACTTGCTTTATTGTGTACCTATGTGTACTGGTATACGAACTATTTTGTTTTTAGGGTTCCGTATGTCTGAATGGGAAAACGGAACCCTTATAGGATCACTCGTGTATCTGTCTGTCTGTCGTCTCAGCCTAGTTTGATTATATCGTCCCCGTAGAGCGAAAAGTCACTAAGTCAAATATGCCCAAAATTTAAAAAAACAATGTCACTTTAAGCAACATTTATTTCTCTAAATATTTGTCTAACAGTCATTTTTGTAGCTGCCCACGCTTTTGTTTTACGAAATGTGAAAAGTAAATAAAGGCTTCTACAGACCGGCGCGACACGCGACGCGTCACAAAGGCCCCACGTGTCGCGCGACGAGCGGTGCCTTTGTGTCGCGTCGCGAGTCGCGCTGGTTTGTAGAAGCGTTAAGTCTACCCTTTGGACCCCACAGCGTAATGGGAGAAATAACTAATTTTAGACTTAATGACTTTTTGCTGTAAGATATGACAGTTTATTTTAGAAGTAAATCTTCTTTAGGCACGCTTGACTTGGGAAGTAAACTGGTGATGCATGACGAGAGCGTTACGGAAGTGACGAGAGCGTTACGGAAGTATAATTAGTATTAATATTTGTAAGTTTTACTTCAGTCGTGGCGTCTAAAGCCCACTTGTTTTTTTTTTAATTATTATTGCTATACTTATAGATTACAGGAAAACCTATAAGAAGTCTATGATCTTTAAATAACATGAATAATCACTCAATATTGTGCGTACAAACTTACATTTTCAGTTAGAATGTATGGAGGATCATGTTTTTTGGGATAGATTCATCCCAACTACGGAACCCTTCATTGTGCGTGGTCGGATACGCACTTGGCCGGTTTTTTAGGTTTAAAGTGGCAAAGATTGTTCCTCCTTTTAAAATGGTCAGTCTTCAAAGTTTCTAGTAGAGTTTATCCTTTATATGGAACATTTTTGAAAGTAGCACTACGGTGCTAAAGTTATTGGCAATTTTTTGTTATAAATGATCAGACTATGAATTTATATATAAAAAAAAACTTTTTTTTTTTTTTTTCATTATTACTGTGATTGTTTGTTAATGACTAAAATACAGGTTCAGAAAAATTATCATGTTGTGTAAATACTTAAAACCTATATATGAATCATGCATTTATGTTTCATAGCAACCTATGATTCATAAGCAAAAAAGTCAAGTGTATTTTACGAAAAGCATCCATATTCCTGCCTAATTAACTTATGACAAAGTAGCATACTGTGATGGAGTTTTATATTAAAAATAAAATATCAACTTTTTATACGACGTATCAAACTATGCTCGAGCGATGCACCTCTACCAACGACGGTCATCTTCATCTGTCATTTCAGAATTGTTAAAATAAAATAAGTGGGACGCACCTCTAAAATCTTCACCATACATTGGAGCCAACATTGCAACCAACGTTAGTCGAGCGCTTACAAGACGGCATTTGACAAGCGAGTTGGTCCCAAATACTGGACGATCATAGCAATAAAGAAAAAAAAATATCGGGCACCCGCTAGGAAGATGGCCACATTATCCTTTTTCTGACACAAACTTTAGATCGGATCTCATCCACCAAAGGAAATATTTTTTTTAAATGAAATATGCCGTAAAAATTGTTAAAGAGAACACTTTTTGTGATGGCCGTTTAACTAATAAAATATTTCTGTTATTAGGACAATTTATCGCGGGGTCTCCATTAAAAGGATACTTTATTGTATAGGTTTTGTGTCGGTTAGTTAAGCCGACGTTACGTAACGAGTTATAAGGACGAATATATTAAATGGGACGGCGAGCATTTTTCATGGAATCGTTAAGAGTTATTAGTTTGAGGATATTAGATACTTTATTAAAATGAAATTCATCACTGTTGTACACTAGCTTCTGCCGGGAACTTCGTTCGCATGGAAGTCGTAAGACACACAGCTGCATTTTTAAATGGCAAAGTATTATTGGGTTTATCGTCTGGAATTTCTCAGTTACAGTCCGAAGTCTGAATTTGTGCCCGGTTAGTGGCAATTGGCGCGCCTAAACATGGGACCTAAACATAACTGGCGTGGTTGTACTATAGGTAGGTACACCTCTGCCGAACCCTTCGGGGAATATAGACGAGATGCTATGTTATTTTTATAAAACATTTATACATACATAAACTCACGCTTTCTTCCCATGGTGGTAAGCACAAAGTATAGAACGCCACCTGCTACGCTACTTACATAGGTACTCTTTTTGCTTCGTTTACGTTCATACACTTGACCTTTCTGAAAAACATCACCAAATAGGTCACTATTAGAATAGAATAGAATAGAATACTCTTTATTATGTACACCATAAAAGTTACAGATATAAATGTTTAAATTTTACATAGGGTGACACAATGGGCGGTCTTATCGCTAAAAGCGATCTTTTACAGACAACCTTTGGATGGATTAAAGGGAGCAGGAGTGACAATACTGCAGGTAGTCAGTGGTGTACCATTAACATATACAATAAATTCATACATACACAAAGCATACACTTATCTAATAAATATATACATAATATACAATAATACACATGAAACAAGAGCAGGGAACTGTATTATGTAATGATGATGTCCTTCTAGGGCGTTTCCACTCTCATCAGCTTTGTAATTACCTTTTGTTAGTCTTTTTACAATTTACTATTAACTATAGAGGATTTACTATTACAAACATATTGCAATATTGCTCATCCGCGTTTCACCCGCGTAAGTCTCGATCCCGTGGGAATATAGGGATAAAAGTAGTCTATATTTTAATCCAGGGTGTCAGCTACCTCGATACAAAGTTTTATCAAAATTGGTCCAGCCGTTTTAACGTGAAACAAACATCCGTCCATCCATCCATCCATACTTACAAACTTTCGCGTTCATAATATTAGTAATATTGTAGGTACTGAAGTGAGTGAAAATACAAAGCTTATGAAAAAAAACATCATTGCACACTTGCACTAGGTCACACAAACTGTCATTTTATTACCTACTAATGATTAGTTACTATTTTGACTTCATCAATTCATGCAATCGCGCTTGACCTCTGAAAATCTCACGAAATTAAAAACTTTTTACAAAAAAATAATAACTGACTTCCAAAAATAACACTACAAAGTGAAAAATAACTTTAATTTCGGAAGTCGGTGTCTTTGGATCTGTATTTGAGATTTTTGCCACCGACTTCCGAAATTAAAGTTATTTTTCACTTTGTAGTGTTATTTTTGGTAGTCGGTTATTATTTTTTTGTAAACAGTTTTTTATTTTTCACTTTTTAGTGGGTCAGTTTTGAATTTATCTAAGTTACAATAGCCTAATGTTAACTGCTCATCACCTTCTACAAAATATTGCTTTTCCCGATGCCGGGACGTTGATTGTTGAGGAGTTCTCCTGGTAAGACCCAGGAGAACTGCCACTCACCATATGCATAGTGACGAGCATAAATTGCTTAGCTACTACATTAAAGTACCTAATCGAATCGCAACCCGTTAAATAGGTACTCATTATTATATTGTTCCCGTGGCCATCTGTGGTTTCCATCATTAGTTCCACTTCACCAAATGGTGCTTTCCGAGAGCAAATGCACGAGTTGCTATAAAAAATGCCCGAATCGCTATAGATTTGTCTATAATATTTGAGGGTTTCTCTCGATTTCCATGGGATCCCCTCATCAGATTCTGATTTGGTAGCAATATGACCACCTCGGGAGTATACCCTTTAAAAAAAAAAAAAAATCAAAATCGGTCCATAATTGACGGAGTAATCGCGTAACGTTACATCCGCATACAAAAAAAAAACATACCACCGAATTGAGAACCCACTCCTTTTTGGAAGTTGGTTAAAAAAGGGAAGCCATATTTTCTCTGTATGTGTTCATATACTTACGAAATCTACTAACAACACACAACAATCAGTACAAAACCCCAGCCCACTGTAAATAATTTGCATAATTCTGTACGTGCATTTGTAAAACACTCAAGCCGCGGAATGCATTCACACTCGCTCTTAAAATCTGCGATGGCTATAAAATGGTTCAGTTTCTTTTAGCACCTCGCATTACAGTTTATTATTGAAAGCTAACAATGAACGTAGAATACCTTACGTCATTAGCGGGCCCTTTTAACTTTGCCGCCTTTGGCTCCGTAATTGTTTGCGTTTGTTAGCACTAAAAAGTTGGAAAGTAAATTTTTGTGCGTTGATTTTTTGTATTGTGCTTGAGAATGTTCTGGTGGAGGATATTTTTTAAAGAATGGGTTTAATTTTTTATGAAAAATTTGATTGGTTTTGTAATGTATCGAGTTTCGTTAAAGCTCTGTGAAGAAGTGACTGACCACATCACTCGGCTTGTCTTTCAAATTGAGTTTCTAACTTATAAAGATCCGTTCAGTTTCTTAGTTACCACCAATAAACTATCTCTATTTGTAATATACTTACAAAATATTCATTAAATCCGAGTACAAGAAAACAAAGTCCCCTTCGATACCCCATGGTGAATTTGTTATTCTGTCCTTCGCCGTAAGGGGCGCCATACTCGTTCCTACTTCCGTATAAGTTCTATGGAATTTTATTAGATGGCGCTCTTCGGAAATATTTCTATGCAAGAAAAATGCATGAACTTTTAAAGGGTATATTATATTATACTTATATAGTAATATATACGTATGTTCAGTTTCTGTTTAATTTTTAGTATGTTCACAAAAATAATACCTTGTTTTAGTAAGGGAACTATAGTTATCCACCCGTACGTTATGATTATCTATCTAATAAAATAATCGGCTGCATCATTATCCAGTCAAAAGTAGGAAGAAAACAATTTTAAATGCACCTTTCAACTCATTTAACAGTCAATAAAATTATTGACAATCCCATAATCGCCTTTTACAACAATACACTTTAATATCGACTTAATGTTTATCTACATAATACCTGAAATAGAATAGCAGAGTATCTTCAGAGCTATAAAGCTGCAGTTTCGTTTCCAAAAGAAAACTGGCAAAAATGTTCTCGTACTGAATTTTCTAGAAGCTCGGTCTCCATCTAAAAATTACGTGCACTCTTCACCCGTTTGTTTTACGAGTAACTTTTTAATTTTTGAACGGGCACTTCAATTATCTTCCTCATTCATCTCAGTCAGTCTTCATAAGCTTTTGGTGAGCGAAAAAATGTTTTGATACTTACAGGAAAAATTATATGAAAACAAAATCGTAATTATAAACTGTTGAATCTTTATTTTTTATTTGTAATATTAAATTGATCCTCTAAAAACTTTTTCATCTTAGATGATAATCGCTTTTTTACTCATTGATCTTCTTTTATCTTGGTCTTTTTAAAAACTATCTGCACCGTTAACGTTGGTCTCTGCAATGTAACTAAAGTCGAATTATTAAAGCTCACCACACACAAAAGGCGGGTGCGGGACGGGTACGGGTCGGGACGGGAATACGGTGGGCTGAATTCTATGTATTTATATGAATGACACCACACGAAACGCGTGCGCGGGTAGGGCGCGGAGCGGGTCGGGAGCGGAAAGCGCGCACGCGTTTCGTGTGATGTCATTCATATAAATACATAGAATACAGCCCGCCGCGCGCCGTACTGCCATGCCGTCCTGGCCCACGCCCGACCCGCGCCCGACCCACGCCGACCCACACCCGCTTCCTGTGTTAGTTGAGCTTTATTCACTGGAGTAATCTGCAATGTGCTAGCTATCATTTTGTGTAATAAAATGGTGATATTTATTGTATTCTAGACTTTTACACGTATTACTAATAGGTACATTAATTTTACACATATATAAATCGATTAAATTGTATAGTAGCGTGTTTAATTGTGACTCCAATACAATAAACATGACACACAACCAAAGACTATATAACCACATTATATACTCTTTGCACACAACACAACATTTTATTACGCGAAGTGACCGCTACCACATGTCAGATTACTCCAGTGAATTAAAAATTCGACTTTAAGCTAGAGCACTCTGACGAAATGGGTTAGGTTAGGTTTCGCCCAATTTAGTCGCAGTTAGGTACTAGGCAACAAATCACAAAAAAAATATCAGTGAGTATATTAGCGTCTCAATTAGTATTTTTTGTAAAATAAAAAAGTAAGTATTTGGGGTCGATAAAATACATATGTAATTTAGAAAATAGGGCCAAACATTAATTACGTAATTTAATTACAGTTTCTTTTTGTATTGCGATT
Source organism: Tiliacea aurago (assembly GCA_948098905.1). Classification (NCBI taxonomy): domain Eukaryota; kingdom Metazoa; phylum Arthropoda; class Insecta; order Lepidoptera; family Noctuidae; genus Tiliacea; species Tiliacea aurago. The sequence continues at coordinate 17,769,723 of OX402587.1, read as the reverse complement.
TGCGCATTAAAGAATATTAGCAATGCGTGATGCGTTACTAATATTATGCCTGTGGTCGCTAGGGCAAATCACAAAAAGATGATAAGTGAGATTAGCGTATCAATTAGTATTTTTTTGTAAAATAAAAAGGTAAGTATCTGGGGTCGATAAAATACATGTCATTTAGAAAATAAGGTCAAACATGAATAACGTAATTTAATTACAGTTTATTTTTGTATTGCGTATTAAAGAACATTAGCAATGCGTGATGCGTTACTAATATTATGCCTGTGGTTAAGTGGTCGGATTTGACCTCTTGACCTCAACAGTTCCAGACAGTTAGGCTTCAGCTTCCTTATTGTATTTGTATAACCAAGAAATTACATGTAAACAACTTTCTGTTTTGAAATTAAATACAGCCATTTTACGTGTTGGCTAAATAACTGACAAGGAATAAAATGAAGAGCCTTACATTCTTGAGTTATTTCTAGGGCTTGAAACTGGTTTATTTTTATTTCCGAAGATACAAATTGTTTTTGATGCAATTGATATTAGTTTCAAAGATTGCTTCATCACATTAAGTTCAGCATTGATTTTGTATGAAAATATTAAATAGTTAACGAAATATGTTCGAAAACCTTTTTAACGGTTAAGGTTTTATACAAAATTAACCGGTTTCCGAGCCCTGGTTATTTCTAAGGTTATGTAGGTATACGTTGCAGACAAAATTGAAAAAATAGGTACCTAGTTTTTTATTGACCCTTGAGGATTAAAATATTTCATTTCATGATTGATGCTTAAACAAACAAAATATCAAAATCATACAGTCATTGTATATGCAAGAAATGCCGAAGATAGAGCACCAACCGTTAGGGAACAATTCCGAGGGTAGGTGTGACTCAGCGGAATCATTGCCTTTTTAAAGAACCATTGATTCAAAGGAACTGCTAATGGCACCTTGTTTTGTTTGGAAAGATGACTAAGTGTGTATCTGAGCCTATATTGTTTTTTTTTTTAAACCGCAGAATTGATTTTGATGCGATGATATAAATCAATTTGTAGTTTGAATACGGAATTTTAAAGGGTTGCGGTCCAGTTCTACACCTTGAAGACCATAAGTATATTCGACCGCGTAATTGCGTTACCACCCTAAGGTTGAATGCGTTGAATGCCATATGCACCTCATAAAACGACAACGTCTATTTGTTTATGAGACTGACAGACGACAGTTTCAACCTCAGCAAAGTTTCAATTTACTAGAAAGTGTTGTGTAGTGGTCAAGCAATTACGAGGTACACTATACCAATCCATACATCGTTGTATTTATACATGGTGGTAGGGACATTGACGCCCAACCTATTAAAATACCATGATTCAGGAAATATTTCATCGGTTATTTAAAAAAAAAACCGCTGTTTTACACAAAAGTGCAATACCTAGGCGTTCAAACTATATGGAACAGCTGATTTTTTAAGGGTTCCGCAGTCAACAAGGAACTCTTATAGTTTCGCCATGTCCCTGACTGTCTGTCTGTCTGCAGCTTATCTCAGAGACTCTTAGTACTTACTAGAAAGCTGTAATTTGGCATGGATATACGAGTACATATCAATCACGCTGACATCGACAGTGGTAACAAAAATCTTAATGAAACGTTTTTTTTAGGGTAGGTAGGTACCTCTCTTGCTCGTAAACTGGGGATGATGTTTTTTTTTCTAGCCTATCCCACGGTGTAGCTGTAGGGTATCGTTGGATAGGCCGTTCAAAAATATTGTGGGTCGTGTGGGTGGTGAACATTAAGGCTTCTACATACCAGCACGACTTGTCGCGCGACGCGACACGGCACAAAGGCCCCGTGTGTCGCGGGACGAGCGGTGCCTTTGTGTCGCTTCGCGTCGCGCGGCAAGTCTCCCCGGTATGTAGAAGCCTTTACGGATGAATTGATAAATTGTGTATTTTCCATCTGAAATTTCTCAGTAGTAGCCCAAAGTTTGGATTTGTTCCCGGCTGATGGTAGCAGGCTCGCCCCTATTACATGGGACTTAAACATAACTTGCGAAATGTGGGTGTACTATAATAGGGACGTACACCTCTGCCTAATCCTTCGAGGAATACAATCGTGATGTGATGTGATGTTTATATTCAACACTATACTATTCAGTGTGTCAATGTCTGTCAAACAATAAATGCACATGGCCGAGGTCGAACGCTTTAATAAAAACTTGAATGGTATTAGACAGGCGTTCCATGGTTAAGGACACTCTTGAGTTATTCGTCGTGTCTGGCTATGGTATTGAACTAATCTTAACAGTTTAATTTATATCCATTGTTTGAATTTTACCTTAAAAGTTTTTCTTACAAAATGATTCTAACTTAGCTATTATAAATAAATAAAAATATAAACAATAATAATATAAATCCGCAACATACCATACCTATGGTGTGTTCCAAAAGTAACTGATGACATCGTAAACAAACCCTGTTTATTCTAGTTTTTTACTTGTTTAAAAAATAATAGTTCTAATTCACGCGTTCCCCAATTTGTGTACTTAAGTGTAAAGTCGTTTCGTCATTCATCTCCAAATTCAATAGTAGATGAACAGTTACATCGCACGTGTTCAAAGTTAGCTGTCGGTGATTCGTTCCTTTTAGAGCTTGCAACATCTGTCCTGATAAGATAGTTATCTTACTAGTTATAAGTGGGTTAAAGTGTGGTCATATTTGACTTTGTTGTGGAGGAAGTATGTAATTAGTGAAATGTGGGTTAGATGTTAATTTGCCAAGAATGTTGTCTGTGATACTGAGAGATGAGGCATTTGAATTGAAAAGTTACTGCTGTGTCATAAGTTAATAACTCATAAGTAAGGTACCTACTAAAGTTGCATACATTCTCTTTAAACGTATAATTTTTTTTGTATTTTTCACCATAGTGAATAAAAAAGCCCATAAAAATAATATGATATAGAAATTCCAAAACGCAGTAAAGAGATCCTATCCTAATGTTTAGAGTGAAATTAGGCATTTTATATTCAAACCCGAAAAATGCTGTTATATAACAACAAAATACACAAAAAACAAAAGCTTAAAATACAAAACTATGTACTATTAAAAACACGTCCTAACTAAAACGCCGTAAGTGGAACTCGCTATGACGTATATACGCTATGAGCCGACACAATACGACCGATGACAAACTTTGAACTCGTTAAAAATTTACGTTCATAGCTCTAGTTGGTTAGAGCTCATCACTTTGCATGCCATTTGTACAGAATTTTATCGCATGTAATAACGTTACTGTACCTATATTAAACGAAGTTTTTTATACTCAGAAGGGTACAGTGACACATCACGAAACAACAAATGTGAAAACTTTACACCCAATAAAAGTATTAGAATCGCCAAATGATATACTAGAAACATATTCTAAATTATTGCCAACTCTCTAAAGAACCGTAAACCGTTTATTGACATCTAAGAATTCTACTCCATAAACATGAAATAGGAAATAAATCGAGGTGTTAGGAATCAAGCTGTAAAACATTTCAACGGTCACAGCGATACATAAATTGAAATGGACAGTAATTCATATGGAATAACTGTGATATACGATGTTCCGGGATAATCCAGGCATCTGCCCTACTTTAACTAGGACACGATGTAATGGCATCATCGAGAAGTTTGAGACTAAGACTAAGATTCTAAGATCGATTCCAAGGGAATTATTACGTAACTATGCATACGAGCGAATAAGCTCTTTGGAAGTAAGCAGCGTTCCTAGATGCATGCTTAAGATTGAATATTAATATAACGTCGTTCAAGTCTCAGACTTCACTTAGCCACGAATTTAATTTTTCTTTTTACGTTCCATTGAAGTTGACCTTTTTTTACAGAATTACTGGTGTCTGGTCGTCTGTTGGTATATGGAAGTGCGGATCGCCTGCTCGCAGACCTTTACAATGAAAGAATGAAACAGAAAAAGTTTAGAGATGCAGAACATGGCTTTATCATGAAATTGCTATTGACTTTATAAGGTATGTTTTCCTTTTAGACGTTTAAATTGTCACTTGTTACGTTTCCTCTACCATCAAATTTACAAAAAAACATGCTCAAAACGTATTTCACTACCGGTATATATCTTATCTTTCTAACGCATCCTAGAACGAGAATTGATTACCCAAATTAACTTTGATCGGAAAGAATTTGTAGAAAAACCAGAATGGAACTTACTTTTTTAAGATTTGTAACTCTCATTCACTGAAGAGTCAGTCATGCTCACTATCCGGGACATTGGGATAATGAAATCGTTCCATAGTTTTCCGATACCAACCATTTTTTTCTCCTGTCGTGACAGTATTTTCGATGTGATTTATCCGAGCTCAGATTCCCATAACCGGATTTATTTTTCCTCTTTTGACGCGTTTATTGGCGTTAAGGATTCGGTGCAAAGTTATAGTTTTTTGACGCAATGTTTGATACTTTCTCACTTAAACTTGCAGTGTAGGCTAGGCAATATTGTGATAGCGGACTTTTAGCTTTTTACTAACATTGACAATATTAAAAGTATTTCCTACTTACTTAGGGACTGTACCTATTTTATTAAATGTGCTCATGACGCATTGGGATTTCCTACTCCACTCCTTTCTCGTTCGTTCATTGTATCAAATGCTTCTCGACAAGATTTATCATGCAATAAAGTTGTATGTACTCAACTGGAATTATGAATGTCCTCTTATCGTTCTTAAGTAGTAAGTCATGTAAGATAAAGTCACAATATTCAACAATTTTAGAAATCAAAGAAGCGTCTGTTTTTGCTCTCATGATTACAGATATACCTTTGTATTAAATTATTGCTCATAAAAGAAGAAAAAATGAAAAATAAAAATGTTTTAGTCATCCTTATCAACAATGTGTATTTTATGTTAGTTATACAGTAGTTTACTGTCAATCTTATCATGTATGAAGTTCATGTTGTGAATACTCGGTAAAGTTTAATGCCTTTTATTTCCTCATCGCATTCATGATTCCTTGAAAATACATCTAATGAAACTTAGTTAACATGCTTTGTAATATTAAATTCACTAAATTCCTTATCTATATTACAGAATGGCTGTCAGATCAGAAGTTTTGGATAAACTTGAAGCTATACCAGCTGGATTTGGATGTCAAACCCTTCTTTACATAAGTTGTTAGTCGGGTTGAACGTCAATCATGTGACAAAATTTAATAGACAAACAAAGCTACCCAGCGTACCCCAATCATCGCTCTACAAACACATTGCTTTATTTGACTTACAATAATTTAGTTAGTACCAACTCTGTCCGCGTTCCCATGCTCCCATTACCCATCCTAACAACGGAGCTATGCATCGGAATTGGCCAGAAAATCACGATAAGTATCTCTTGGTTGTCACGATCCAATTCCGACCGAAACGCTCCCGGTCGAGATTTGAGTGAGAAGACGTGACCTTTGTACCGAGTCGAAGCAACTTCAAGTGTGAAACGTCATGTCTAACCAGCGGGAGGCGTGAGTTGACCAGCCGAACAACAAATTTCGTTAATGTAAAGTACAAACAGAAAAATCTTTACAACCCGCGTTCGGATATCAGACGTCGATCAATGTCACACTGAAAATACGAATCTATCTGATTTGATGTGACCCTGAGAACTAGGATTAGTCATTGCTTTTATTGTGTATGATGCTTTGAGTGGCTGTAGAAAAAATACTGGAAGATTTGATATTGAAAAGATGGTCAAGATGATACAGGTGAAACGTGATGGCTTTGTTTGATCAACGCCGACGTAGATAATAATGTGCTTATAATTTCATAATGAGTCACTGATAAAGTACTCGACACCTATTTCCAGTGAAGTTATCTGTATCCGAATCTGTAATTTATAACGTAATCCGTTCTAAATTATTCGCTTCGGATTCAATATCTCTAAAGCCGGCAAATTATTATTAACTATTGGTCGCCCACTGGTCGAAATTCGACCCCCTCTACTTATAATCTATATAATACTTACTAATTCCATGAGTAAACTAATGCCATGCTATTATAAAATACTTACTAATTCCATGCTATTGAAAAGTACTTACTTATTCCATACTCAAGCTGTCACTCCTGTCACCTACATATGTATTTTCAAGTCATGCGGCCCTGGTACTTTGTGTGTGTGTTAAACGCATGGCAGTGTGTGTAATGTTTTCTTATTAATTTAATTTATTTCTAATGAATAGGTATTCTAAAAAATATTAGCTTTAGACAAAGTTAAAGTTTATATGGAGGAGTGCAGTCCTCCATAATATAAACTTTAACTGTGTCAAATTTCATACTCCTCCGTCCGCTTAATTTTCGTAAAAAGGGGTACAAAGTTATCGCTTCACATAATAATGATTATTCACAATTCTAATTGTGTTTGATATTGTACAAATTGAATTTCGTTACGATAAAACAATAAGCGACTAAGCTCTAAAGCTTAAAGAGTTTGGGTTGATATCTGGTCAATTTCTTATCTAGTCTTGGGGACGTATTGGGTATGATAGGGGGAATCAACGGTGCGTTTAACCGTGAAATCCTGAGATAGGGCCGATATCCCCGGATATTGATAGCAGGTATCTTGGTACCAGAAATAGTTTTGGTAACTTATTGGGGACAATAATGGAATATGGTTCTGCTACTGACGTTTCTATTTGTTGGATATGAAGGAGCAAACGAATACAGTTATTAATATATTATATTCGCTGTGATAGAGCTGTGTAATTGATAAGGAATGTATTTTGTTAGAAGCTGATTCTAGATATAGAAATAAGCTCAAGGAAAACATTTATGTATTTTCATTTGATCCTTTTTATTTTCTATTATTAAAACAATATTAATCAATGTTATATATGTTTTTACTTTAATTTGAAACAAATTTTCAAACAAATCACTTTTTTATAAAAAATATTTAATATGCTTTTCTATAAAGTTTATATCAAAGATGATGTAAATTTTGTAGCAAAGTGATGATGTAAGTTGTGTAGAAGAAGAAACTTTAATTTATTTGAAATATGACCAGTATTAATTATCATACCAAATACTTGTAAGATTTTAATTCTGATCACGAAGCATGTAATATTTCATTAACATTATAGTAATGAAACTTAATACTTACGTTATAAAGTCAATTACCACAAGTTTCACCGATGCAAGCATTCTCAGTATGCTCACTTTCTCTCGATTTATCTCACAGTTGTAAACACGAAGATTGTCATTTAAATATAAACAACGACTGCAAATTGATGTTGCTTGTACATTTACCGAATCGATCATTATTTCTGATGTAATTATTACAGGAAGAACCTACTTGATATTTTTTAAGGTAGAGATGAATATTAAAATGGTAGACTTGCGTATATGCAGATACTTACTAAATACTTCCAAGTTTAAGTAGTTCCTTCGTGAGAGCTATAGCTGGCTGATTGCTCTGGATGCGCTTGATAATGAAATACCTTAGTATCTTCACTGCGAATAGTGCAACGAATAGTTTTAGATCAGAAGTATCAAAGGAAGCTGTTTTTTTGTGTGTTATTTTGAATAATATCACGATATTGTTTAATACCCACTTTAAATTATTTGTAACTGTAAGTCATTAGTGTCTACTATATTTTGAAAACCTTGTAGTAGATCGATTATTCATTTACTGTATGTATATTAGTAGATATAGGTTATGTATTTAGAATAGCTTCTGTGACGTAACTTACAATTACAACTGCCTCATTATTGTTATCGTCGGCCTTTTATTATGTAAACAATAGTTCCGATGTGTGCTTCTGACTACGCATTGTTTTGTTATACTTTAGATTCGATTGTGTAATTGTTTGAATCTATGTTACATAATTTTTATTGATAATGCAATAAACATGTGCCATTGAAATATTTACTGTAATTTTATTCTGTTTCCCTAAAGTTATATGCAAGTCATTAATAGCTTTTCAAGTATCTGTGCAAGCATGTTAACCCTACGTACTACTGAACAAACACTGGCAGTTACAACAATGCGGCCTAAAAATGTTACTCATTAAGAAAAAATTAAAACAGCCGGGCTGCGGTCATTCAAAGTATGTCACGCCATATGTCGGTATGGAACCTCACGCTTTAGAAAACTATTAAGACAAAAAATGAATATTCTCTTCGGACCGTGTCCGACAGAAGGTCGCATAACTAGCGACGAATACAGAATGTATTGTAAATCTCTTTTATAGCTACCATGCTATCCGTGACGGTTGAAATATGACTTGGGTGTAGTTTTCTACCTGAAAAGGGACCATCATTATACCCAAGATGATTGTCGGCAAACCAAAATTGTTTCTCATCTTTTTTTTTACTTAATATTTCGATTTGGAAACAAAAAAGTTAACAGAATTCGCGCCATTTTGATTTCAATAGATTTTTGGTTTTTGTGGCGGCGACAAGACAAAAAGTTTATTTCTAGTTCTTTAAACAAACCACAAGTTTGTTTACCAATACATGGGTAACATTTAAAATTAATGGTTTAATGATTGTAAATAACTATGGACATTTCCTTGAGCAAACTTTAGTCAATACCAATTCCTATCATTAAAGCTGAATTAGGTTTTAAGTAGAAAAAAACGACTATGTTATATTTGATGATATTGTTTTATTTTTAAATTAATATTATGTAACAGTCGAGGATATTATAATTACATACACAGAAATAGTCAGTTACATACTTAGCGATAGCGAGATACAGATAAATTGATACAAGTTCCTTCTAACCACAAACTTTTTAGTAATAAGTACCACTGAATATGTAACTAAGTAACAATTCTAAGTGCAATTTTCAACACTATGCAATAATTTTAACTAATGACTAGTAATACTATACAATAATTTTCATACAATGATTAGTAATGTCTATCTACAAAATATTTGGTAACAATGAGATATACTATATCAAAATAATCATGCTAGTCTTCACTTCTGATACTGGCATTATTTTGTTTTTTACAATATTATGTATCAGTCTTAATGGACAACAATTCATATAGCTTTATACAATGAAATACAATAAGGCTTCATTCTACTTAGATACGTTTAGAATACATTTAACAATACAGTCTTTTAACATGACAATGTCCGAACTATGAGGAACGAAGTCATTTTGGCCAAATTATCTAAACCAAGATTTTTAAACTATCATGTTTCAATAAGGCATAGCCAACTCAAAAAGCGGTCTACCCTACACATGCGCTTGGAATGTCAAGTTCCATTATGAAGTTTCTTTTACCGATAAGGAGAGTTTAACAATCTTATCATCTGTGCACGGCTGAATGAGTTTGTGGCAAGCAGTCGTGCACAGATGAGCGGGGCTGTAAGTAACCTTGCTCGTCCAACATCGATGGGGAGTGGTGCCCAGGATGTTTACGCAACGTATTAGGAGGCCTAGGCCTACCACCATATGGCTGCTCGTAATTTTGTGTATCAATAGAAATGTAGCTATGATGTAAATTCTCCCCATCCTGAATCTGACTTGTCAACGTTGTATTTGTTAACATGGACGTGTCATCCTCAACAGTTATACCCACATTAGCAGTAGTAGGTGTTTGAGGCGGTATCGCATCGTACTTATACCAATGTTCCGGCGCAGTAGGCGAGGCCGTATATCTAGAAGGATGCCGTCTACCATTTGGACACACGCCATGATTGTAATTTATTGTATCTTTGTTCCAATGCAAATTAGAAATGTCTGGCATTACAAACCTAATTTTCTCCCAAAACTTCTTCTCGCCCCACAATAAAACGTTGCAAGTTTTCAAATAGCTTTGGAAATCTAGATCTAAGTTTAGAGCGCTAACATCTGTTGTTAAAATGAAAACTACTCTGTGGCGCCTTATTGAAGGGTGAATAGAAGTAATAACATGTTTCATAGCTGCCTTAAAAGTAGCTTTTGACCATTCGTTTTGTAGAAAATTAAATGACACAAATACTAACATTCGCTTTGATGATTCAGCAGCGTTTGTTATTTGTTCGGACAAGTAATTATCAGGGGCATGTTGTAAATCTCTGTAATGAAAGCACATCGTATATCCGGAGTGTTCCATTTCTGGAGCTACAACTTTAGAAACAAAATCATCATCCAATAAACTATACACAGCGTATCCATCGCACAATCTATCTCTATCGAGCTCACTTTCTTGAATTGAAGCACTTTTGAACAATCTAACTCCATATTTAGAATGCGCCCACAAGCGTACATTTTGCCTAAACGAGAACGCTAAGGCACCGAATAATAGAATAAGAATAACACTTATCAGAACTACAGCTAAAAGTGGCACAAAGTTCAATTTAATAGGGCTCACTTCGTCGTATTGATACGGTTGATTTTCCGTAGGAATAGTATTGTCCGTAACACTTGAATCACGACACCTATCAATCGCGTCAAACACAGTATAGTTCGATATGAGTCCATTTTCACTAACACAAAACATTTCAACGGGGTCTTCATAGTACTTTTTGAACCAGTTTTGAAGTGCCAGGATGTTGTAACATGTACACGTAAACAAGTTTCCTTGAACGTTGACGTTTTCCAAATGAGATACTTGCGCCAATTTTTTGTCAAGGTCGAGAATCTTGTTTCCTTGGAAGTGCGCAACTCTTAAAGATGACAGGTTCTCAAAAGTCTTGTTGGCGACACTTGTCAAGAGGTTATCATTCAAGTATAACTCCCTCAAGTGTTTTGTTTGCGAGAACACTCCAACAGACAGCTCGGTCAGATGGTTATTTTCAAGGTGAAGGATGTTTAATGAATGCAACCCATTTAAGGTGTCATTGTCGATGTTAGCGATGTTACTGTTGTTTAAGTAGAGCTTGTGTAACTTTTTCTTGCCAATGAATAGATGACTGTTCAAAGCTTGGAAGTCGTTGCCGTCGAGGTAAAGTTCTGTGGCATCCATTGGTATTTTCTCGGGTATTTCTGTATAACCCACATTTGAACAATCTATGACATTAGAGTTCCAATTGCTGTCATGGAAGCAAGAACAGCCTTCAGGACAAGTCATCTTACAGTCACAAGCCTCGAAATCGCAGCAGAAGCAACTAGACGAGCAGTGAGTTTCATAGGAACAAAGGAACTGAGTTTCTGGAACATCCATTAAGTTAGCTTTCCCGCCATACTTATTATTAACAACTTCACATTTTACTGTATCCAAATCCACGAATCTTGGGTATTGCCTCATATGGTTCCAAAGATTTATCTTTTGCAGCCAAATCATGTGACAATTGCATACAAACGGATTATTTCCAATAAAGAATTTTGGCAGCATTCTGTGCTTCGGTATATGGGGCAACGTAAACGCTGATAGTTCAACGGTTCTCAATTTATTGTCCGTCACGACAACCTTTTCTAAGTTTCTTTTTTGTAAGAACGTACCTGGGTGAATCGTGTGAATTTTGTTGTTATTTAAGAAAAGGACTTCAATAGAATCAGGTATCGACCTTTCATCGACGTTCTCTAATGCATTGTAGCTTACGTCAAGCATTCGGATATTTTGTAGTGAGTTCTGTTCGTTTTCTAGTTTTGTAATATTGTTACTGTGAATATCCAACCATTCAAGGCTTTCTGGCATATAACTATAGTCAAAGTAAATTAGCTTATTGTCCGATATGTTGAGCCAACCTAGGGTATTTATTTTGTTGAAGACACCTCGGATGTCGGTCAGTTTGTTCCCGTCTAAGCGGATAGCTTTTAAAGTCGGATTAGATAAAAACGCGTCTTGTTCAATGGTCTCTATTTTGTTTGATGCCAAATTTAGTACTTGCAAGGACGGTAGGGTACTAAACGTGTCCTTTGGTACGCTTATAATCTGATTGTCAACAAGCCGCAATCCGTAGAGCTCTTCTAATCCTTCAAAAGACGTATTCGCGACTTTGGATATATTATTCTTCCCGATATCAAGTGATTTGAGGAATCTAAGCTTCTTTATTCCATTAGGAATGGTATTCACACTGTTCCCATTTAAGCCTAAGTCTTGTAAATAAGTAATGTTTTCAAAACAGCGCTCGTGAACTGTAGTTATCTGGTTATTATCTAAATACAGCTGACTAAGAACAAATAAGTTTGAAAAAATGTGTTCATTCAATGTTTTAATCTTGTTGTCTGATATCGACAGTTGATGCAAGTTCTTAAGCTCAGCAAAAGCTCCATTGCTGATAGTTTCAATAGCGTTGTTGTCTAGATTCAAGACTTGTAAGTTGTTCAAGTCGTGGAAAGACTTTGGATCCAAACGTGCAAGTGAGTTGTAAGACAAATTCAATATAACTAGGCGGATAAGTCCGGCAAAAGTATCTCTGTTAACCCAATCGTTGGTAAGACGGTTTCTAGATAAATCCAATTTCTCAAGCTGATCTAGTCCTTCAAGTAATCCCGGAGCCAACACAGAAAGCGAATTATTCGCTAATGAGATTTCTTTGATAACTCGTGATGATTGAAATAGTTCAGGAGGGACAGCGACTAACTTATTTCCCGACAAGTTCAGAATTTTTAATGAACTCAATCCGACGAAGGGTCTGTCGCCTATTTCATTAATTAAGTTGTTCTGAATATTCAACACTTCTAAAGATCTGAGACTAGAAAGACCGTTGTCAGGAAGTCGTAAGATATTGTTGTGAGATAAGTCAAGCATCTTTAGTCCAGTATTGCATGATTTACCTGGCGCAATGGGTCCCTTACCCCAATCCGAGAAGCCGATTTCCGATATGTCTTGAATTCTATTGTTGGTAAGGTTTAATATTTCCAGACTAAAAAGCGGACAGAATACTTCAGAAGGTAACATGTAAATATTGTTGTCACCTAAATCCAATGTCCGAAGTTCACTTAGTCCACGAAAACTTTCAGCGTGGAACTCCATAGTCATCGCAGGCCAATCCGTATTGTAGGAACGTAGAGTTAAACTTGTTAAATCACGTAGTGGAGACAGAACAGTAGCGGGCACGTACCGTATCTTGCAGTGCTCGACGCGCAGGTTCTCAAGTTTTCGCAGCTGGCCCAAAAAACTGCCGGTATTCATGTGTAACGAACTTTCGAAGAACAACAAATCCGTGCAAGTCAGTTTCAACTTGTTGATGTTGTACGCCTGCGCCGTGGTAATGTTTTTAAACAAGAAGTCAACTGCGCCGATGGTTTTAATGTTACACGTGAGAAAGTTTGATTCACTCAACTTTGTGTCCGAATAGTCCCATTGACAGCTGGTGGGGGCGGGCGGCGCAGACCGTGCGCGCGCACCGGCCACGATAACCAAACACATCCAAACTTTTAACGAAACCATGCCGTAAAAGTTCTTGGTCATTTTGCCACTGTAATATAGTTCATTTGTCACTGATATATCACTAAAGTACTCGTTAAAACTTTACGTCACCAAACAGTCAATTTTATGAAGTCTGTGTTGTTGTGTACACTTCGTTTTATAACGCATGTAAACAGTCAGTGCGAGATCGCGGTAAAACTTTTGACGCAGCCATGTTCCCCTGCGGTCGGGCGGTAACTGACCTACGAAGTTTGAACGAACGAAAGCCGCATGGGTATTGGGGGAGGGGGCAGGCGCGGGGAAGGCAACAATGACGACGGGTGGGACCCGGCACTGCATCGGCTTACAACAGATGGCACGCGTGTTTTTTAAGTACTCGAAATATTGGTGATGCAGCCGAAGACTTAGGCCTGCGTGATTCGTTGAATGCACCTCCTTAAGTTTCATCTCAAAGGAGGTCGCAGTGACATCTGAAACAGTAGCAGTTACGTGACTTGAAAAAGTTAACTCAAACTTTTACACACTTGAACTTTGTTTTAAAAGTTATGCTAGGGTGCACATACATTAAAAATGTAAGGGTTCAATAATAAATCAATAATACAGAGATTATTTCAGGCTCGCATAATAAGGAAACGATTAAATATTTACTTTTGAGAGACATGCATGCAATTTTGACGAGATGGGCGGACATTTTTACGTCAATGCAAAATAAATGATTGACAGTTTAAAATCGGAAAAGAATCCACACAAAAGATATTGTGGTGTTTCAATTTCCTTTATGGATTATTGAAATGATTTAAGAACAGATGTTCAATAATGGGATTCTACTACAATGAAGTGATGACTCTTAAAATTACGAGGTTCTTGTCAATAATGCATTATTTGATATTATTTTGTTCCTCCGGATGTACAAATTGAAAAAGTATAAAATCAGATAAACAACATTTTAAAAAAAATGTTTAAAACTTTTCAGAGGATAGAATTATTATTGATTTTAATGTAATAAAACAACGAAAACATCACAGCTTCAAGTTGCTAGTTTTTAAAAACAAAAAGCCGGCTCTAACAACTTTTTCTGCCGTATACAAAAGTTTGTACTTTCTGTAGAATTCTTAATTTGAAAAAAGAAAAAGTCTAGAGTAAGTACTTGTGCTAGTTAGGCACAAAAACACGTCCATTCAAGAGGGCATCGTGCGTCACCGCAAACTCTAATCGTGGACCATCGAATGCCATAACACGTGCGTGTCGTATCGCGTCTACCGTGGGAGACGTTTTGAGACCTTTGAATATCGTCAATGCCACTACAAATCACGTACCTCCTCCAGACACAGAGTAAAAATTAATCCTTGAATCAGTTGGTGTACCTACTGACTAATGGGAAATGAAATAACTGCTTCGAAACATAAGGATGTGGTAATGATGTCTCCAATAGGGTAGATTTGTTTGAGCAGTTAAATTTTTATGAGTCATAACAATTTGTGGAATGTATTATCCTTTTCGGATGCGCTAGAACATCATACTAAAAGGATGAGGACTGTACGATGTACGTTATCAGTTACGTAATGTAACCAATTACAATAGTGCATCCTGCACGATGTGTACCCACATTGATGCTATTCTAAATGTAGATCAATATAAAGATAGAAAGCAGAATATTTGGTGATACTTTCCGAGAAAGAGGTCTGTGGGTCCAAGGTCGTATCAGGGCACGACTATTGATATTCTCAGTAAATATTGGGAGTAAATATCTCACGTGCCCATGACGTGATGGCTCAATATTTACAAGAGGACATCAAACACAATATTACCACTTATCTCGTAACAACTGACTCCGAAAACATCTTATATAGCGATCCTCCCTAAGGAACGTTATATAACACAACGAGTGTGTTGACATTGCCCGATATCGATAGAAATTCAACATGACTTTTATGTTAAAGAATGGCTTCGTTTATCGACTAATATTTATGAGTTTTTCAATCTATTACAGATTGCCTTTAAATGGATGCTTCAAACCGTAAGCCACGTGTGGGTTTCAATATAAATCGTCAAACAAATAGATACTATCTGTCCGATAAACGAACCGAGAATAAAAGGTACCGAAGAATTGAAATGTAACAGTTCTATAAAAAGCACATATGCATTATGCGACAAATCGATATTGTAGAGACAACGCCCTTGCTAATAGTTCTGTTATAATTTATCAGTCTATTGACGATCAGTCATTCGATTATAGAACTAGACTGTTATAACAAAGATAGTATAATGGGCAACGGAAATGATGCAATTACGATTACAGCTATTGATGACCAAATTAAACTTTGTTACGTAGAATTGGAAACATGCAATCCATTGTGAGTTTGTGAAAAATCTAAAGGTAAACAAACTGTGTCCAACGGAAGCCTGGACAGCATAATTGAAACAGCTCTGCGGGAACCGAAGAGAACTAACAATGAAGAATCGGCAGCCAGTGTTTAGGCCAAAAATGACTTCTGCATACTATTGGTTTTTTTTTCATTAGCCGTGACCAGAACGTTTTACATTCTATCACAGCAGTATTCATCTTCACTCCTCACTGAGCAATGAACAAGGACTAGTCAAAAACAAAAGAGCTCCGAAGAGACAAATTAACAATATGGCTAGTTTCTCGGATCCGAAGCAAAAAAGCCTTGAAAGTTATGACCCGTAATAAAAGTAGTGCCAGGGTCTGTCTCGGTTAGACAAAAGGATTCTACCGCAATTATGTTATTGCCTCTATAAATTTGTTGAGACAATAGTTTTAAAGGTAAAGCGATGCTGGTTACTTTATGGCTGTCAACGCCGCAAATAAAACATTTTGGTTGAAGATTGTAAATCTTAGAAAGCTATGTTTGTTCTTGTTTGCCACAAATTGTTTATTGTCCTTTGCCTTTACTCTTGTGGTATCATAAAAATATTAGTTAAAATGCCCGATCCCCATGATATTGGATACATTTTGTAAGTGTTAAAATATATTCTTACTATAATATTCTTATTATAGGTGTATTCTTACTACTTCCGTAATTATTAATTCTCAAATTATCGTAAATAATTCCTTAAAAGATGGTCGGAAACAGCTTGTTTATTTACTACTTTGGTTTTTTTTTTTTTTTGGGTGGGAAATCATCAAATAACTTCTCCCGCTCTGGGCGGAGCGAGAGGGAGTGTCAGACTTTTACTGACTAAAACCCACCGTGTTCCTTCAAATGCCTGTGTTCCAGAGCCACGATATCCCTTTCGGACAGGCTCGTAACCCTGGTAGGCATTGGCCCTTTCGGACCCCGTCAGTTGGTGCTGACGTCTCTTTGAAGCGCGCGTGGAACACAACGCGCCGAACTACTTTGGTAAGAGTCCAATCAAATTGCAGTTCTGAACAACAGGTTCGATTAAAAGAGCATTTAAAATAAATCACTTCGGTATTTAACAGTATCATCTTAATGCTTTTCCTTTAACTTTAAGACTCATGTTAGACCCAACAACTTTAAAGCGTGATTGTTATTTGTTAAGTGAGACATCGCATCTGTTAGATGTGAACGCTGAACGATAAAGGCATTTTAACTGATAATCTCAACAAAATATTGCTTGCGTCTCGATAAAGGTGGCCTCAGTAAACAGGTACTCCCAAGGCACGTTTCGAGTCAAATAAGCAGCAAGAAAGGGTCCGAAACAGAAAACGCTTTGTGCTAAAAACGTCGACCCCTTATCTTCCTCGGATGGGTCGCTACCATAGACACAGGAAGATAAAGACCATCATCAATAATTAATTAAATGGATAATAAATCTCACATTCTAGTTTAAGTAGCAATCAAAACTTAGGCTTTAAAAAGCTGATTGACATTCATGATATTCCTTTAAAAAATAATCAACTTAAATTTTCATATCTTTGATGTTTTTAATTATTATAAAGAATCTAAATGAGGCATAAAAACATCATCGTCGTAATAAGTTAGTAGGTATCTTACCTGTTTTTCAATAATATTTCGTCATGAGAAATGTTGTCTAGCTTTAGAGTTATCAGTACTGTATAATTCAAAAATGGGCAAGACTAAGAAACAATTTTGAATATTCAATTTCGCGAATTGAATTGCAATTCTCATTCGTTATTCATTTTTAGAAAAGTGAGTGTACAAAGTGCGGTCGAATCTCCATATTCGTGCCGTGTCTCTCGGCTTCATGTCTATCTGTGGAGACTGCTTCCAGAGGCTCAGCACGAAGTCATCATTCATACGAGGAGATATCATCGTCGCTCGTCGTGGCCACGGCTTTGCTTGTTAACAATAAAAATGTTATCCGGTGCTTACACAAAATGTATCTCGGGAAAACGTCCAGTCTCGCTTTCACTCATTTTAGTCTTTTTAGTTTCTCAGCGATTATTTACATTTATGAGGTTTGCTTTCTTTGGCGAGGTCTGCAAGTTTTAATTTGGATTGATAAGCATTTTTGAAAAAGCACGGCTTTCTTGGAAGTCATTGTTGCATTTATGTTGCACACCACAGGAATCTACACTATCCGTCAAAATAAACGCCAAATGAACATTTCTTACAAGAGCCCTACTGCCCCACTTTTCAAATTACCCTCCATTAAAAAGTCCTTCCGTGAACTAATCGTCAATTTAATAAACCTCGGCTAATTCATTGCTTAAATTATTTAAAACCGTAAGTCCTTCATAATCCCCTAATTAAATTACCTAATAGTCTTAAGGTTGAACAGTTACGGGTAATGCGATTAAGCAATCCAATATAGACGAAATGGCACCGCGCGCAAATTGCCAATCAATAATGACCCTAAGGGCGTGTAATTAACAGCTGCATTAGTAGGCTGCATTATGCATGACGTTGAATCTCTGGCAGACCCTGTTATCTGCGATGCGTATTTCGCTTACAAACATTTACATAATTACAAACGTTTAGCTAATTTTAATTGGACTATAGATGCTTCAAAGTCGTTAGGTGTAAACTTAAGTGTGGTAATTGGCAAGCAGAGGTCATCTAGTGATATCTTTGATCCTGAATCACGGTGCGAGTTATAATTGGGAGAGAGCAGTTAGTTACTCCAAATCGAAAGTAATTGGACCATTTATATGCGCACCGAAAGAGTTCAAATGGAAGGGTTTTTAGAACTAGGCGTAATTTAGTCCCTTAAATATACTGGCTAAGTAGGACTGAAAATACTTACAAGGAGACTTGAAGCGAGAAAATATCAAGAATGAAAGAAAGAAATCATTTATTTGCCAATAATGTAGGTATACAGATATTATGATGTTTGATCACAATTAATAATATTTTTTGTACTTGTACTTTGAAGAACCTACCTATTAGCGAAATTAGCTACTAGGTACGTAGTTTATAGAGCTTTTTATATCGGTAAAAAAGCTGCGTTATCAAGACCATGTCTCTCACGTTCGAAACAAAAAGGATCTTATAAGAAACGTGGGCAACAGTTTTTGTCCATCACTCGAGCCTAGGCAATCTCACAGGACGCGTACAATTATTTTAATCTTATTAAAATCATGTTTCTACTGACGCTCAGCTTATTGTGGATGTTACTCAGTTTATATGTTTTTGTTTTTTCTTCAAAGAAAAATTGTCTGCGGCTCAAACTCAGTAACTCAACTAAAAAGAAATAACAAAGAGCCGACGTTTTAGTAAATAGTACCCAAAGGAGATCACCGGCTTCAAGTTTTGGAACTTTGTGGAAAAAAATATGAGAACTCAGAAGATAGTCTAGTCCGTTAAGTCCCTATTACTTTTATGGACCATAATTCCTTTGGTAGTCGTTCATTTGTGAAAAAAAAAACTTAAGTGTTCAACGAAATAATTAAACTGTCAAAATTAATGTGGTTTAAAAGGCATGGTAAACGATTTGATGCGAAAGGTATCTAATTATTTGGACAATTTACGATGACAGACTAATTAATATACAGTATTCAAATATTGATTTTATTGCTCAGTTTAAATTAGTTAATCACATTCGGTATCGGATAATGGTTTATTACATGAAATTGGTTTCGGAAACGAGTAATATAAAGAATTATTTCCAAAAAAGGTCCCAAGTCATTAGTCGCTTTGATGATTTTTACCTTAAATTGGCATAGGGTGCTATTTGCTTAACTATGGAATAAATAAATTGTGTGTAAGTAGGTAACAATATTGGATACAGAAAAGGGAAATGCACCCTATATTATTAGGAGTAAAATATTATTATTGGGGTTGCTTAATGCAACAATTTTATTCTGATTGCATGACTGGTTTCTGGTTTTGATTTTGTTTGAGCAATCAACTCATTAGGTACTACAGCAACTCAAAGCTCTTCTATATAAAAAATAGACGCGACTATTTATATTTATATTCATATTCATATCTTAATTTGCATTCCATAATGTAAAAAAGTGTTACAATGGCTTAAAGGTAAGGTACAATTACGGACCCAGCAAAAAGTATAAAATTAATTCTTAAAAAAAAAAAAAAACAATTAATGATCAAAAAATTTTAAATTATGTTATTAACAATAATTAAGTAAATATAAAATTATATAGGTTGTGGTACATAATAATTATTTGGTAAAATCAGTTAAACATTTAAATCATAATATCGCAAATATATAATGTTAGACGCAAATGCTTTGATTACATCTACTCTGTTTAATTAATTATATTTCAGATCGCCGTGAAATAAAATTGGGAATCAAACGATCTTACCTGTTAAGCGAAGTCTTGATTCTAATTTTATGAACGGCGGTCTGAAATATAATCACCCACCCGCCATTAGCTAACAATCCCAACGCCGCAATAATCAGTCTACCTAATTCATTTATCCTTTCAGGAAACCCTAGTGAATGTAAGTATGCGGAACTACTCTGTACAGAAAACAGAGCTTGTTCCTTATTTAAGATCTCTAAAATAAGTGAAGTTTCTGTGTTGCCACTTGCCAACGCTGAGATAATAATCCAACTTCACGCTGCAACAGAACTTAATCAAACAGACCAAGTATGACAGGCTGGTGTGCGTGACAGCTACGTCTTACACTCATACATACATAATCAGCCTATAATGTTCCCACTGCTGCCACACAGGCCTCCTCTCTGTGAGAGTGAGTGGGCTGTAATCCACCACGCGGGCCTAGTGCGGGTTGGTGGATAACTAAAGCTACTTATGTAGGTCCTAGTTAAAAATGGTAGCTTATTTTCGATAAAAAATATTTTTCAAAGTTTAACTGTAAAAAGTCTTCCGATGAATTGGGTTACCTATCATAAGTTCGAAAAATATTTGACCGAATTTCATTTCCCCTAAAACTTTTCTACTATTATCGTTTCGTTTTTTTTACTTCAAGTCACGTCTGCCACTGTATCAGTTGACTTATTCTCAATTCGATTTTTTTCGTTACTCCGAAATTTCATTTAGTCGAAAAACTTTTTACCGAAGTTACACTTAGCCGAAATAACATTTGTTCGAAGTATTATGTTTCAGAACATTATTTTACCAAACGCCTAAACAACAGAAGGGATCTGTCGCTAACGCAAGTGCATGCTACATGCAAGCAAGCATGCAACATGTAGCATGCAACATGCAACAGGCGGGAACCGATCACTTTTCCGAATTATTTTTGTTTGAATTTCATTTTACTGAAAACTATTGACCGACGTATTTTTGCTATATGCATTATTTGACATATGTTTAGATCATAGAAGTATCATGTGTCATAGGTATTATTTTACCGAACTATATTTCGCCGATTTACAAAATAATTTTTTGCTATTGAGCGTGAAACACATCTGCGACGATAAGCTCGCATGGGGCCGCCGCCGGAGCCCTGCAGCGCCGGAGCCGTGACAGAAACCATGCCTGCTGCATGATTGCTTGCATGCTGCGCACGCTGCATGCTTGCTTGTATGCTGCATGTACTTATGGTGCATGCTTGTTTGCATGCCTGCTGCATGCATGGTGTATGCTTGGTTGCATTTTTTTACAGGGAAATAAAAACCACATATGTTCACAATCAACTGTTTTGTAATGATTCATGCTTCGATTGATTGACTATCAAATAACAAAAAAAAAACAATTAAAACAATGGTATAATGAATCTTCTGAAACATAATACTTCGATCAAATATTATTTCGGCTAAATATAACTTCGGTAAAAGTTTTTCGATCAAATGAAACGTCGGAGTAACGAAAAAAAACAAATTGATAATAGGTCAACTGATACAGTGGGAGACGTGACTTCGGTGAAGTAAAAAAAAACGAAACGATAATAGTTGAAAAGTTTTAGGTGAAATGATATTCGGTCAAATATTTTTCGAACTTATGATAGGTAACCCAGTTCACCGGAAGACTTTTTACAGTTAAACTTAGAAAAATATTTTTTATCGAAAATAAGCTACCATTTTTAACTAGGACCTACATAATTATGTAGCTTTAGTTAACTAATTTTATACAAAGCAATGTTTCTAAGATGATTGACACAAGAACATCCCCTCCATTCCAACACACAAAAACTGTCTGAAGATAAAACAGTAATAATAATCGGACACGTCGCTTGTTAGACAAACATAAAGAGATCCCGTCCGATACCACCGAACAATGTGAATGTGTGGGTGAACAAACAGGGTGCTCTAAAAACTTATACGCGTTTCAAGTCAGCCATACAAAAGGATGTGACTAATGTAGTAACTCTTGAGCAGCAAGACAAATTGGTGGTCAGATAACTCTTTAGATATTTGAATATGAAGCTTCAAAATATTTATTTTCTGACAAAAAGGTTTCATTAATCTCAATTAACAAAGATCATCAAAAGTCGTGTCGTGTGGTTTGGTTTTCTTGTTGTCATCTTAATTCAATTGTGCCTCATAAAAGAGTATACTCAATTTCAATGGTAAGGTCTACTGTAATAAATGAATAACTAAGTGAACTCGGTAACATAAGAAAAGGAAAAGGCTACTAACAGCTTTTAATATACCAAACAAGAGATTTGTAATTCTGTACCCCTAATGCCATCCAATAAGGAAAGATACCTGAGAAAAACAGCCGACAAATTTTGTTAAGGGGTATGTTGTATTGGAAAAGGATGATCTTATTACTTACTTTTACTCGGTGGGTCACAGTAATGATATTACTGAACTTGGACTAAGCCGTTTCACCCTTACTTAGCCTAATGTTATGGTGTACAACACACCGAGAGAAATCAGTGTGGCTAAATAGATTCTATTAAGTAAAGATTTTCTGGTTTCGGATGCATACTTACTTGAATATTTAATTGGTAATGAAAATAAATGTAAATGAGAAATATATACAGATAAAACATAACTAACCTTAATGACGATACGTCTATTATAGCAGTCATAAGCAAATATAAACATAGACGATAAAAACACAAACAAATTATATCAGTATAATTTCAATCAAATAACAACGCCCAAAACAAATCGTCAAATGATAAAGAGGCGTTACCAAAATTACACTAACATGGTATTATGAAATGTTGACAAGGTAAGAATTAATCATAAACAAATCATTGGGTGCCAGCGGATGTTATGCTAATATAGTAGAAGGCATCCACGGATTTTTTCATCCAGTGCCTCATTTATTTATGTTTAGTCATAATCGTTTAATATTCAACATAGTTTGAAGAGATATCGTGCACTATCAATCATACTTGTGCTATTCCTATTTAGAATCTCGGCTTCATTTTATGTTCTATTATCTTCCTTGTAAAGAACACATTTGTCAGTCAAGTTCAAGTTCGTAATATGTAATCGTTTCTTCTTTGGAGTTCCGTTGATCTTTAACAATGGATTGCTGATTAAGAATAGTTCTTAGTGCGTTGGCATAATGCTTACTATTCAAGTGAATCAAAATTAAACTTACAATATTATAGAATGTGAAGTATTCTTTGAGGTGCACGAGACAGGTATAACATTTATTTCGGGAGAGATTGCATTCATTAACATTATTGTACTTAGATTCAAATTGTGTTTATAAGAACATTTGTCAAACAATATATCAAGTATATCAACTTTGATCAGTGAGCAATCTATCAAGAATGTTTATCAATGATCAGTCTGAAGTTCTGAACACGATTGAATAGTGTTTCGAAGATACTTGAATAGTAAATGTTGGACGAAGGTCCAACATTTACGATGTTGAAGAAATGTTATAGCAATAGAACACAAGTTTGTTGCAATAATTTAATGATCGGTAATTGTGAATGAATATAAGTAACAAGATGGCGCTAACTTTTTCGTTTTCATGTCTTTTGAGAGCGCTGAGAACAATAATGGGGTCAACATCAATATTGAAAATGGCGCCATAAACCACGAAACCATCCAACCATGAACACTACGCCCATGACTCGGCATCTATCGGCCATGTATCGGATCTTGAATTTTAAATTTGACCCCATAAAACCATGAGAAAGACACCCAAGACAAAAAAGTTGCAAATTTTCGGTGGAACGTCTTGAATTTTGATTTTGACGACATCGTCACCGCCCTAGAAAACTATGAATGTACTTACTTTACTCTTAACATAACATATCATCACGCCTATATTCCTCAAAGGGTTAGGCGGTGGTGTACATTTATTAGTACACCCACATTTTGTCAGTTCCCCGTACGCCGTTCTTTTTTACAAGCTTTTATTTTTTCTCATTATACCGCATTCGGACTCCCATCATACAATTATATGAAATATTCGAGCCAGGGTCGCAACTGACCATATGAAATTGCTACTGAAGACTGCGGAGTTAACATCAGGGCTAACTGCTTCTCATACGGAAAACGGTCACGTACAGCAGCCAAAACTACAAACGTAGTATCCAGAAGAGTTTTATAAAAAATAAAATAACATCACGCTTGTTTTCCCTGCAGGGTTAGGCAGAGGTGTACCTATAGTACACCCATATTTCGCCAGTTATGTTTAGGTCCAATGTAATAGGGCGCGAGCCTATTGCCATTAACTGGGCACAAATCCAGACTTCGGACTGTTGCTGAGAAATTCTAGATGGAAAACCCAATAATACTTTGCCTGACCCGAGAATTGAACCCAGATCCTCATGCTCAATAGTAATCGTTTGCAACCACTAGACCAACTACCACGCGAACGAAGTCGTGGGCACAAGCTAGTAGGTAATATAGAGACTTTAACAAAGTAACAAATGAAAGATAGAGACGAAGATGAGAATTATTTTAATTCAATAGCTATCGGAAATTGCCTATCTCTAAGCAAATGATATAGTTAATTATCTAATTGCATGATACATGTGGGATCTTTAGAATTTAATTAACACTATGTTAGAGACAATTGAGGCTATTATTGGCTAGGTAGTGAATCTAATGGTTAAATTAACACTCAATTACAATAAACAATGAAAGTGACTAGATCTTAAGAACAAGTTTGGGGACGGGAAAGACATCAAAGAAATAGAAAGTTTATCGTGTGCGATTGTGTATATTATTTGCGTCCTACAAAATATCATGCGTGACAACCTGTGAGTATAATTTGATTGTGTAACAATACTTAATCGTTGGTTAAGGTGTTATCTTTTATTATGTAAGGTAAAAGAAAAATGTATCATGAATCTTGATTGTCTCATGCATGATACATTACTTCAGTTATGTATTTGTTATGTTTTCGATTACTTGTTAAGAAAAGATAACTTTGAATCATCAAGAAGAAGTATATATGATTGTATCCTTGCTAACAAAAATATAAATAAACTATGCTTCGAACTCTTCGAAATCACAAACAACAATTAATTCCATCACATTTCCATTGGCATTCAGTTTTGGCACTTACCCTGTTCTGACGAATGGTCCTTGAACCAAAGTAATTGATGGACGCAACACAAACTAAAACGTAGGCATGAATAGATTAATGACCAGCAGATAGCTAGGTCGAAACTCCAGATAATGTATCTGGTCACTGGGCCATTAATTCACTGCGGTTACTTAACTTGATCAATACCAATTTGTGTGTTTAGTTTACCAGTTTGAGTAAACCCACGTTGAACACAATAAAGTCTAAAATAATTAAGATCGTATGGTTGTCCTGTATTTTGTCGAGTGTCGCGTTCTTAATTAGGTGACACTAATGACGTTAGTGGGGGTCTGGTTTTTGTTAGGAATATTTTGCTACGCGGGTCGTACTCTGTTACTATTCACATATTCAGATTATTAGCTTGATCTCTCATTAAATTGATGGAATAACAGCTATTTAATTTTAACCCACACTTCCAAAAAGGAGGAGGTTATACTTAATGTTTTTTTTTTATGTATGTTCACTGATGTCGCTGATAATTGGGAACCAATTTTTAAAATTATTTTTTTGTTTTAAAGGGTATGCTCCCGCGGTGGTCCAATTGTCACCAAGTCAGAATCTGATGAGGGAATCCCATAGAAATCGAGGGAAATCCTCAAGTTTTATATGCGATTTGGGTATTTTTTATAGTTACTCGTGCATTTGCTCTCGGAAAGCTCCGTTTGATGAAGTGGAACTGATAATGAAAACCAAAGATAGCCACCGAAACTACTTAATAATATGTATTCAACGGGTTGCTATTCCATTAGGTACTTTGATATGGTTGATAAGCAATTTATGCTGGTGGCAATGCATATGGTGAGTGGCAGTCAATTCATCAATTTACGTCCCTGCATCGGGAAAAGCAATATTTTGTAAATGGTGATGAGCAGTTGACATTAGACGATGGACAGGAGACTTAGATAAATTGCTAACAGACCCACTAAAAAGTTTTTTAGTTTTAGTATTTAGTTGAACGTGAGGATGAATTTTAAAGCAGGTACGTGCATTTTGTTAAAGGATAAACATGAGAAACTGAGTCCTATATCGTAGTTCAGTACTGTACATGATAGCCCAAAAGGATGCATGATTATCATATCATGCATCCTTTTTCCAGCTTAAATAAATTACAACAAAACGAACATCACCTAAAAAACTAGGCCAACCAAATAAAACAAGTGGACTTCTTGGCGGGAAAGTGAAGCGTCATGTTCAGCAGTTTGTTTAATTTTCCAAAACTTGTGTTTAGCCGAATATTAATGTGTAATAATGGTGGATTATTAACCATTAAGTGTTTGTGAACGTGCATTAGTGTAGGCAAATGAAACAAAACAGTGCAACTTCTCTTCAAGTTCTCTCAAGAAGTCCGCGTGAGGTCTCAGTAAAGTGCCACATCTTTACTGAAACTCAAGGGGAGTGGGCGGGGATATCATCATCGTGCATTTAAAATTCATTTCATCAATACTATACAAGAACTAAAACGTGACATTGGCTAAATGCACAAACCGTGCGAAGCCAGAAGGAATAAAAAAAATAAATAAAAATAAAACAAGTGCATCTATAAATTGATAACCACAATATTTCCAAACACACTCAGTTTATTCGTATAACAAAATCATTGCCATCTCTATGGACAAACGAACGTGTTTACAATAAATATATATCCAATTACACAATAAACCGTTGTCGACATGTCCTGTAATGGTGCAGTATATACATGGTGCTGTTAAAGCAGATACGAGTATTTACGATCAGGCCGACCGTCCCGATGTATATACGCAGATGCCACACATGCTCTGCCTTAATTCGAATAGATGACGAGTAGGGCTGGCCCTAGTACCTACCAAAATTTTATTTTTATGAAGTATTTATAACAACTTCATCGGCCAAGCAATAGTTAATAGGCAATAGATATTACCTACGTTGTGCTATTCAAAAAAGTTTGTAGTAGTTGTAAGCTACTTTAGGAAAATCCATGCTAGGAAATATTTAAATATAGCCCTTGAGGAAATTTTCAGTCAAGTTAGGAATCCTTACAAACTTTCAAGGTATCTCAAGAAACTTCATTCGAGAATTATATTTATATAGTTAAATGGTATCAATAACCTAAAACCGAACGTATTTCGTAACTTTTGTTTCAAATAAACCAGTTCATTATCCGTTCATCGGATTAGATAACATTTAATAAATTCATAACGACATTGACTTTCTATAACTGTCAAAATGATTATCTCAATGATTTAATTGATTCGAGATAAGTTTTATTGACTTGACAAATTATTTATATATTCGCGACTGCTTCTTTATCTTATTAAGTAATCTTTATGTACCTAAATAATATTAATTAATAAATGGGTTATAAACAGTTTCTTAAAAAATCTGTTACAGATTATATTAATTTTATTTTGGCGTCATACTTTCAAATGTTCTGTAATTTATGGATCTTTGACAATCAAAATCAAAAGTCATTTATTCAAACTAGGCTGAGAATCAGCACTTTTCGAACGTCAAAAATTACATGAGACAGTCCCCCAAAAAAGCCCAGCCTTCACCACTTTCTAGTGCTTTAGCTGGGAAGAAGAAGTGACGCCACAAACTCGCCAGCAGCAGCCTCCACAGTCGCTACGTCATCAGAAAGCCCGAAAGTCTACCACCAATCTTACCAAGAGGTAGCCTCTTGGTAAGATTGGTGGTCGGACTTTATTACCCAGTAACTGGTAACTGGGTTGTGGAGGTCAGATAGGCTGTCGCTTCATTTAAAATACTAGTTGCATCCGGTTATACTGGTAGCTGACCTCAACGTATGACGGACAAGATAAAAAAAAAACACACACACACATGTATCACATTAAATACCCAAGGGTCTTCCTCCTCTCTTCTACTTGATCTATGCTGTGCCCGACAGGGTCCATAATTGTGTCTAAAATAATTATTTCCTTACCAACTATATACATTATGGTACGCAATAAAGAATTGAAGATGATTTTCCAATATTCATTTGTAATATAAATGGTGCATCAATTTCAAACATGTGAAATTCTAGTGTCTGTGTGGTGCCGGATGTTAAGAATAGCACTTCCCTATTTCTAACCGTGGGAGTCGTAAATGGCGACTAAGGGACTTACTAGAGAATGAAAGAAAAAGAATGAAAGAAAATACGTTTATTTGCGGTAAACATGACGCAAAGAAAGAAAATAGATACAAAAAGAACAAGTAGGGGGAAAATATGCGTCACATACACGCAAAACGGCCACCGCTCAGCATAATGCTGCGACCCTATTCGAGACAGAGCCCCAGCGCTGGTGCAGAATGGGCAGCAGCGTTCTCTACGCATTTTAATACCATACTGCGATCGCCAACCCGCCTGCCAAGCGTGGCGATTATGGCAAACCCCCCCTTTGTGGGAGGCTTATATCCAGCAGTGGACGTCTTTCGGCTGCAATGATGATGATGATGAACATTCTAAAACTAAGTTACTGCTCAGTTCGACAACCCTACGCTTAAAATTCATATTAATACAGGCTAACAAGCACAGTGCGGTCATTGGCGATATTGATATAAATTGATTACAAGTTGTCGCGACATTCATTAATATGGTTCGACGCAAATACTCATATCTTATCTAGTGCTTTCATTACCGATATCATTACTGACCGACGCCGACGGTTCGTTTTAATGTTAAATAGTTCAATTGATTTATGATCGTTGAACACAACTGAGTTTTGTCTGGGAGAGGTCTAGTGATTTATGTTGCATATCTATTCCAATTTCCATAGTAAAATGTATGTATTTATGGATGCATATATACATAGGTAGGTCAGGGGTGTTCAGATAGGAAATTTCGACTCCATAGCTTATTTTTTTTTAATATGACGTGTAAAATAGATTCGGATATCCAATTTATTTACAGAATAAATAATTTCATTTCATTTCATTAGGCAACTGAAATTCTCTGTAATAACCACAAAACTTGCCTGCAAGTTAGGGTTTTTTTTTTGTACAGAAATTATTTACTAATTAATAAAAATCGTGCATTTCCTCGACATAATTTAATATAATAAACAGCAGATCATAGGCCACCTTTTCAATCGGGTATCACGATTTATAAAAAAAAATGGTTACAAATAGATAACGATTACAAAAACAAGGTCACTTTTTAGAAACTTGACGTAACTTTTATATTGTTCAAGCCTAATGACCTGAATTATAAATTAATATAAGTATTTTTAAAGACTGACTCTATCATAACAGATCAAACCTTGACAGTATCTTGATACAATGAAAATTGGACTAAACTAACAAGCAAACGATTATATCAGTCTCACAATGGCCTTACAGACTATTCACAGATTGTTGGACATATAAATTGTGCACTATCCATTGATACCAGAAAACAATTCTACATTCAAACCACCCGTAAGTGCAATATTATCGATTTCAAGCTTCACATTTCAAGCAATCAAGTCAAACAAAAATCGATCACTCCTTACCTTACCTTCTATATTTTTTTTTCATAAACACCACTCCAAACAAATAAGGCATCCACGATTGACGATTGTAATTTTTTCGCTCTTTCTGTGCAGCCAGTTACTTTCACAGAGGTTGAGGTTAAGGTCAGCCAGTGTTAGCCTTTGGGTTGCTCATCAATTCGATGTAAATAATCTCCGGGCATCCGCTGAGCACAATAAAACATGGCAACATGATAGATTGTTATATTTTCACGGCCATTTTCCTTTGGTCGAGGTTTTATGAGAAGCTTTTGTGGTTTCTATGTTTCGGTGTAGGGATTTGATGTTTATTGAGATTCAATATATTTCTGTTTAGGAAAAGGATTTTATTAAAGATTTCTTTTGTTAAGTTACTTCAAAGATATCTATGATACTAGACAAAATCATTTAAAAAATGCGTCAAATCAAAAATTTAGTTCAAGTTTGTAACTGAATTTCACCCACAAGATCTCTCCAAGTGTTAACATAACACTAAAGAGACACTTCGTTCATTAGAAATGTAGAATACATAAACATTGACATCAAGATATCTAATTTATTTACTTAACCGAAAAAACGATCAGCAATGGACGTAAAGAACTCGAGTATCAACTCATTCCAAGTACTAAGTACTTCAACCATAATGAATTCCGCCACACCTACATTTCTCTCAACCTGTACCACATTACTGAGTCTATACAACTTTTTATGCTTCTCATAAAAAAGCAACAAGTCTTACATAAGGCCGTAATGAAAGTTAATTACTCGAACTGAGAATAGAGGGCTGATAAATCAGTCGATGACCTCGATTTGTATCAATCAAACCGAAACGCTCAAACTCCAATTTGACTTGTGTCAAACGATGATTGGTTGCAACACTGGCTCCGTCTAATTGGTAGAATGAGTTTTGCTCGCGTGCCAGTGCGGTTTACTTGAAACTATAAACGTACGGATGTGGTATGGACGGGAAACTGGCCTATGTTCTTTTTGGATTTTGTAGTTTTTTCCTTATTGTTATCGTAATTTTATGGCGTGCTTGTTTGGCTGCTAGGATGGTTAAGCTTGTTGTGTCTCTTTTTATGGTTCCGTAGTTCACAAGGAACCCTTATAGTTTCGCCATGTCCGTCAGTGTGTCTATCCCCCGGGTTAGCTCAGAGACTCTTCGTACTAGAAAGCTGTAATTTGGCATGGCATGGGTATACATGTTAATCACGCCGACAAAGTGGTCAAATATTTTAGGGTACTTTATACGTATTTTTTTTTATCGCCTTGCCCGTGTTATGGGATATCGTTGGATAGGTCGTTCAAAAATATTGCGGGTTTGTGAAAACTATTTGTCGATTCAGGGATCCGTTTGCGTAATATTAAGCTTTAAAGTGCTAATTAATGTGTGTGTTTGTGTGTGTTATTAATTTAGTGTTGTTTTGTAGTATTTTTTATTATTGTTTGTTTTTTTTTTGTTTGTGTTCATATTGATTAATGTCATAGTGTCACTATTTCTTTAAGTATGTTCTTCTTTTTTTTGCCTATTAGTTTTTTCTTTTTTAATTCTTATAAGTTGATATCTATTATTTTTTTGTGCTATTGTGTGTAATGTTATGTCTTTTGTATGCACTGAATAAATGTTTTATCTATCTATCTATTTTTATTAGAGTCAAGTGTGCCCCCCCCCCTGACAAATATTATGGTTGTTTTTGGCCATGTCAAAAAATTAATGGCTGTAGTATATACAACGAAATTATAAGGAAAACTATCACAGCTAAGAAGGCCTTACAAGTTAACGAGTAATAGTCGACCAACTTACATGAATTTGTAGTTGGAGAATTCACCGTGACGTCTATCAATGTAAGTTTGTTTTTGGGATAAGTTCATCTGAACTACGGAACCCTTTGTTGTGCGTGATCTGACATGCACTTGGTCAGTTTTACATTGAAATATAACTTTGGAAAAATATTTATAACAGACGTCGAAAGAGTCAAAATGTGTAACAAAATGTAAGATTTCCTGTATTACAACAGTCACAGTATACTCGTAGTAGACGAAGATTACATTAAAGAAGCGTGAAAGATAAAAACACGGTTCTATATTTAATTTGACACATAAAATGTCCAGCATGGAGCATGTATAAGATCTTTGAATCAGAAAACAAGAACTACTTCACCTAGATACGGCATAATGCAGTTGCAATATATCGCTCAGTTTACGACGGCATAACAAAGCATATAGAGCCCGTCCAACAAGTTTATTTATGTCATCGGAATTGGCTCGTCAATGCTTATCGCAAAACTATACTATTTCCGCGTAAACGTCGTGTAGGGTCACTGGGTCGAGCGCTTTATTTTGTTCTTCTATTTTCTGACCAGAAAACAAATTGAGCGTCTAGATGACTGCACTTTTTATCGACGTAATTTTTTTCGGCTGGTCAAGAACTAGATTTTTAAAATGAATTTAAAGCGTAGCAAATGTAACTGAACGGTCTCAATTCGTAAAGTAAACTTTCAGTTGTTTTACAATTGTAAGCACAACTGAAATATTTAACAATAAATACCTAACAGTTTCCATGGAACTGTTAAATATACCGTGTGTTTAAAATTCTACATACGATTTTTAATTCATGTTCTAGAAACGGGCACAAAACAAAATACCATCAATCAATATTGCAAATCACCAAAATTACTAGCAAGTTAGTACTTAAACGCGTCATCCAGACCCTCATTATTAGCTCCTGGATTTGTTGAATAGGCTATGTGATTGCAACCAACACTTTGGCCTTTGTTTCGAACGCACGTCGCGGGCCCATCTATCACTGCTCAGTGCCCGTGCCAATTTGTTGGTGCACGTCATTATGTACCCTATACCAGTATATGTAATTGTGTATGGACATTACTTGCCAAGCGGCGGACGCTTGCGAATTGTGCGACGCGTTTTTGTAATGGCTGATTTGTTTATGGAATGATTTTGAATTTGGAACCTGCTTGGGTTGATAATTCCATCGTCAGATGGCTTTTATTCTACGAGAAAAATTGTCGTTTGACCTATTTTTTACAGAAATGTTATCAGACGATTGGAAACAGCCCCTAGGAAATTGTTTAACAACAGTAAGGTTTAATTTGCTGTGTAATTTCTTGGAGCTTGTTACACAAATAACGAAATAGAATTAGAATTGACATAACATATAACGTGTTATTTGCAGATGACACATCATTGATATTTAAAATAGACCGACGGTCACAAAATCTTGACGACGTGAATAACTCTATTCTTCAGGTCCAAGATTGGTTTACGGTAAATAATTTGGTACTAAATAAAGCAAAAACCAAATGCATTCGATTTAAATTACCTAATGTTAGAAGTAGTGAATGTAATATCATATTGGATGGAGCAAAACTGCAATTTATCAATCAAACGGTTTTCCTAGGAATCACTCTAGACGAGAAATTACAATGGGGACCACATATAACATCTCTTGCGGGGCGGCTAAGCTCGGCGGCTTATGTTGTTAGAAAGATAAGACAGTTAACAGATGTAGAAACCGCGCGTTTGGTCTATTTTAGCTACTTCCACAGCATTATGTCGTACGGCATTTTACTGTGGGGTCGGGCTGCTGACATTAAGTCAATCTTTATTTTGCAAAAGAGAGCTGTCAGAGCAATTTATAATCTAAGTCGCCGCGAATCTCTTAGGGAACTATTTAAAAATATTAATATTATGACGGTACCTTGCCAATTCATTTATGAAATATTATGTATGTAAGGAAAAATCTACATCTTTTTTATAAAATAAGTGATAGACATAATTTTAATACTAGAAATAAAGACAAAATAGATCAACCATTTTTCAAGTTATCTAAAGTACATACATCTTTTATGGGGTACTGTGTTAAATGATACAACAAAATACCTTGTGATATATTGCAACTAAATGAAAGAAAATTTTAAACCATATTAAAAGAACACTTTGTAAACAAGCATATTACAAATTAGAGGATTATATACAAGATACGAATGCTTGGAAACATGCTGGTCCTGCTCCATAGGACAATCTAGAGTCTAGACAAAATCAAACAGGTTGCTATTTTAATTGTATAATTTATTATTTTTATGACATTTATTTTAAATTCTGTGATTACCTTAACTCACACTGATATTATTGTTATTTTTTAGGAAATCGTATATATTTTTTTATAATTTTTGTAAATATGTGAGCACCATGTTATATCACCTAATTAATTTGTCTGTCATTGCTTCATTATTAACTCTTTTTATTACCTATTGTGGTATAGTAATTTTATTCTAGGTGCATCGTCTTCACATATAATTATATGTGAAGACGATGTATTAATTACCTATAAAAATATTGTACAAGATTTTAAAAGAGTACCGGTGGAGTTTCTTGCCCATTCTTCTCCATACGAAACTACATTTTGGAAGGGGGACTAGAATCAATTCTATTTTTTTTTGTAAATATTGACGTTCAAAAGTGCCTTTTATGTGCCTATTTGAAATAAACAATTTGACTTTGACTTTTGACTTTGACATAAAGCTTTCGCTTCTGTAACTTTTCCTTAATTTTAAAGCAGTTACCTATGGACTAAGTGCGCACGTGTGCACCAGATAAACTTTCAAATATGAATTCTCATCATGTTTACCGATAATTATTATAAATTGTTTACATTTCCAGGATATCGAACACAGTTAACTTCGATATTACTTCAAACACTCGGTGAGTCAATAAACTACATAAAAAGTGGCCGTTTTTTTAGATATCAAAAGAGTATCTACTCAACGCTTCCTGCCTCGAACCTATAACTCCTTTCTCTGGAGCACAATTTTATTTCCATGAAAGCCATAATCATAAAGTTTTTATTGCTATTCATCCGAGGCAAACACTTACGATACGGGAAAAGTTGGTTCGTTATGCCTCGAGAGGTTACTTGTACGAGAGATCCGTGTCAGTTTTGATCGGGCGTTCAACAATGATTTATTGGCCTGAGATATAAATTGTAAGGTCATGTTCAACATTCGTCAAATGGACAGCTAGTAAAACTTGCTATTCGTCATCTGCTCGATATAGCTATTGACAGGCACAAATTCAGTACACGAGGCAGCGTTTATTAAAGTTATGAATAATAATATGTTTGAACAACGAATGCCTTTCATTGGAATTTTTCTTTTCGAAGAAAAGAATTTTGAGAATGTTCGTAGGCAGTACGTATTACCAAGCTGAATTTAACATTGAATTTTCCCTCATGAGTTTACATGAATTGAATTTTAATTTTTGTTTATATTCAATGAATTTTCGGACGTTAAAATTTTTAGAAAGAACTAAGTTTTCAAGAACTTATGGTTCTCAGTAGAACTTAAATGATTAACTTATTGAAATCTCTTCACGAATTATGTACTAAGTATTACTTGGCAAGTATTCATTTAATAAATAAATAATGCTTTCCCCGAAGTAGGGCTTCAGAGTAAAGACCGGTTTAAATAGGAAGTATGTTAATGGAACATGAATTGTTTACTTGTCATAGGGTAACAATACCCAAGTACTGACTAGAGACTGCTGTCACTCTGGAGTCTAGAAACACTATGCTGTGACCTAGTAGCCTCAATCGGCTTATGTGTTTTGTTTTTCACGTCAACGTCAAGATATTTATATGAATGAATGAATGAAATACAACAACCCCAGTGTGGTTTGACCAGACTCGATTGCTCGAATGAACCCAAATATTCACACTAGTTCCTGGAGCATCATGTTTCATGGGACCACAGAGACCATTGTATATCAAAGAGTAGACCGGGGGGCGCGATAATGGTAGGGAAGAGGTGCCCTTGGGATAGGAGGGATTATTAGAGCCTACCGACTGTGGAGCCTTGAGCAAGCATTGGAATAGTGAAGACGGGTGATATTTATCTATGGGAGGGGCATCTTTTAATAGCGTCGCCGCCAGGCTGGCTCCGGTCCTCTCGCCTCTTGTCTGTGGTACTGCTATGCTGTATTACACGTTGCTAATTCCAATGTCTTCGTCTGAGATGTCACTATATGTTTTAGGTTTCTTGTAAGTCTCGCTAGCAGCGTTGTTGATCTTATCTCCGTCTTCAGCCCTGTCCATCAAAAAATCTTATTTCCTTGTTGAGGTATGTCATGTGCTGTTTTAAGTTCTCATTCCATGTGCAAACTGTGAAGTGAGGGGCTTATGACTAGGTAATAATAGCCGCACGGGTCGATCGATCAGGTTAAGATACGCTTGCTGTGGTTGGTCCGTGGATGGGTCACCATCTTTACATGCCAAGGAAACCCTCCGTGCCTTGGAAAGCACGTTAAGCCTGGTTGTCATTTGTAGATTTTTGACAGTTATTACGGGTCGTCAGAAGCCCGAAAGTCTGACAACCAGTTTTACCAAGAGGTATCGTTATCATCATCATCATTTCAGCCGAAAGACGTCCACTGCTGGACATAGGCCTCCCCCAAAAGAAGGGGGGCTTGCCATAACCGCCACGCTTGGCAGGCGGGTTGGCGATCGCAGTATGGTGTTAAAAAGCGTAGAGAACGCTGCTAACCATTCTCTTGAGGTATCGTATTATTTATTTATTTCTAGAGTTATCGTATCAATAAGGTACAAAGGTGGACTTAATGCCTTAGGCATTCTCTACGAGTACGAGCAGTCAACCAAGGGTGGTGAAGATGGTGATGGCGGGTGCTCTGATGAAGAGAAAATAATAATATTAAAAAATATTAAATTCTAACATACTTAAATAATTATTAATAAAATAGGTGCACAAGTGCATAAATAGATTATAAACTATATACATAACGGAGAACCGGGACCATTCGGATTTTTAGAAATCGTGACGTCAGCGGGGCTGACGTCACGATCTCCACCGCTAGGCTCACTCATTGCAAAAATGAATACACACAATTTAGCTACACACGGTTTATTCTTATTATTGGCTAAACACAATTAAAACAGTCTTAAAATCTAAACAGATATTAGAAAATTGTACTCACAAAATATTCTGGTCACAGCACAACTTGCTTCTACCGAATTTTTCTTCTCAATGTGCCCTCGCAACGGTTCGCCATTTCAATACGAAAAATGGCGTCGTCGTTGCGAAGTCATTACACCTCTTTTTTATTTTACAAATTGCAGATAACATTGATTGAAAAAACAGGCTATGATTTGTTAATTAGTTTTACTATTATTAGCACTCGATTTTAACATTGAATTAATTCTCTATTGTTTAAAACATTTATCTGAATATTTTAAACGCGCGCCATATTTTTAGCTTGACACAGTAGTTCAATCAACTATTTATTAAACAATAATTAAACAGAAATTATTTTAAAGCTTACGTATATCGCTTATTAATCAAGAAATGAATTTAGCAATAGATAACTTGTTTTTAAACCTAAGTTTAAATAAACCATCAGTTATGGTTTGCTGTTAAAGTAACGGCAAATCATAACACAACTTTTTATATTGAAAAATTGCAAACTGACTACAATAATCAAAACTAAACTAATTTAAACCTATCCAGTCATATTTAACTATTAAAATTGAACTTAAAATTAATGTTTTTAAAGTTTACGTTGGCCTTGCGTCGACACGGCCATTCTGCGAGACGGTGTGCGTGCCCTGCACCAGTCGCGGTTCTGAAAATGAAAATTATTTTTCCTGAGCTAGGTATCCATTCATAGGTACACTAACTGACAACTTGTTTGTGGTCGGAACTTTTGTTGTTTCAAAATGAGTTCAAAAAGTTCTGTACCTTAGCATAATGTAGCCTGAACTTTTCAATGATAACCGATTCCAACAATCAAGTTATCAGCCATTATTTTTATACTTTGGTAATCTTTATATGGGGTTATGCACTTAGCTATTGTAAGTTATAGATATCGAAGTACATAATTGTGGAGATAATAAAGTTCATATGAAAATAAATAGGATTTGCTGTAAATAGGGAAGTGAGTGAAGATATTGAAGTGCTTGTAACGCTACACGCTTACTCACACATTTATTTAGTTATGTCAATGCAAATGCTCCACGCATACATGCATGATTTGATTTCTCGTAGACAGGGATGATGCTGTGGTGCTGGGCGGTCTTGTACGCCGTGGTCCACAGAGGCTCTAAAGGAAAAGGGTACTAGGGTGGTGCTGAGGCCTAGGCCTTATATTTATGACCGTGGTCCTCAGAGGCTCTAAAAGAAAAGAAAATAGATATAAAGTTCTTACATAGCTGTTTATACAGCTTGTTAGGGTTTGATGCTGTGGTGCTGAGCGGTCTCGGACGCCGTGGTCCACAGGGGCTCTAAGGGATTTGGGAAGAACGATGCTGTGGCCTAGGCCTTATTTTGACCGTGGTCCACAGGGGCTCTGAAAACTTATATTGCGACTTTGTTGATAAAAACTCACGGGAATGATGGTGCGGTGCTGAGCGGTCTTGTACGCCGTGGTCCACACAGGTTCTAAAGGATTGGGAAAGGACGATGCTGTGGCCTAGGCCTTATTATTTTGACCGTGGTCCACAGAGGTTCTGAAAAGAGTGTAGGAAGGAAACGGGAAATACAGGTTGTACAGTCTTACTATTTCGTAGTTTATGATGGTATCAGCCCGTCAACAAAGACAAAGGCCAATAACGGGTCTCCTTACTGTTGGTGCTGTCTTATGAATCATTCAGACTCAAATTCACAGTAAGTATCAAGATAACAATAAAAAGGGAGAAACTCACTTTGTTTAAGGGTCCAGCAGCTGGGCAGCTTGGGAGGTAGACGGCTGTGGCTCCTTTGACGGCGGCGGACTAATGTTCTGAGATGTCGTTTGTTGTAGTGTGTCATCGACAAAGTTTGTCGATGAGTCATCAGCCAACCGGACGGCCACTTGCTGAGGGTCATCTTCGTTATTCGTCGACACGGTTTCCTGCTCGCCTGGCTGTGGTGCTCGACGCAGCTGATCGTGAGCCACCTTACGTGGACGCCCTCTGCCGGTCACACGCTTTACTATGTATCGGTCGTTTTCCAAGATCCTATATATCTCGTATGGCTCGCTGTATTTTAAGTCTAGAGAAGTCTGGTTTCGGGGATTATTCTTGACGAGTACGTAATCACCACGCCGAAACGGACGCATTTTCGCCTTGCTCCTGTCAAATCGTTGCTTGTCATATTGTCCCGCAGATGTCATTTTTTCTTGTACGTGTTGCTCAAGCAAGTCAAAGTCTATGCATTCGTTATTAATATTTACCAACCTTAGTAGTTCTGGCGGTACACTGTGTTGGCGGCGGGTCAGTAGCGTAAGTGGTGCGACCCCCGTTACCCTATGTGGAGTGCAGTTAAATGCTAGTTGTAAAGCTTCTAGCGCCGTCTGCCATTCTTCAGTGTCATAGTTTCTGATCATGGTTAATGCGTTTTTCAAAGTGCTCATAATTCGTTCGACCTGTCCGTTTGCTCGGCTTACTCCTGGCGCAATGGAATGTATGTTGATACCGAAATGGTCCGAGTAGACTTTAAACTCTCCAAGGAACTCTCGACCTCCATCCACCACGACTTGCACTGGGGTTCCGAACAGGTGTACGACACGTTTCAAAGCCGCGAGGCTGCTGCTCGGACTCTTGTCATTTGAGTAGCTAAGTAGGATGTATTTGGTGTATGCATCAATCGTAACAATTACATACTCATCTCGTCCCTCAGCATTCTTCGTACCCAGCTTGCCAGTAATATCCATGTGGACGACCTGGAACGCTGCAGTGGGCTTCTGAATCGGATGAAGCTGGGCTTGGATAGCGCCCGACGGCCCTTTCGAGGTCCTACATACAACACAATTGTCCACAAACCTTCTGATGATTGTACTCATTTTGTGGAACCAGTACGTTTCCCTCAGCTTCTGTAACGTTTTCTCCCATCCAGGGTGTTGCAGAGCGACATGGAAAGAGTTTATCAGGCTCCACTGGAATGACCTAGGGACTACAATTGGTTTATGTATACCGAGTATAGAATCTGTGAGAGTCTTCTTAAGCACGCCTTCTTCTAGGACGTAGCCTTCGGCCGGACTGTCGCCGCTCATGGTGTCTATAAGCGGGCGCAGCACGTCGTCGCGGCGCTGCTCGATCTGTAGCCACTCAGTGTCTCTGGTCATGAAGTTGACAGATATTTCAGTAGATGGATTCCTTAAATTTTCGGCCGTATATGTAATGCCGAAAATGCTTGACTGCCCTCACCACCGCCAAGGTCTCGAGCTCGTACGAGTGGTAGCGGCTCTCAGCGTCGGTGGTGCGCTGGCTCATGTACGCGACTGGATGCTGGCGACCACTGATGGTCTGCACGAGCACCGCCCCGTAGCCGATGCTGCTGGCGTCCGTGTAGAGCTCGATTGGTGCATTTTCCTGAAATAGCGTAAGGGTAGGCGCAGTAGACAGGTGTTGTATGATATGATTTCGAGCCTCGTCATGCCTTTCGTTCCATTCCCACTTTGCATCGTTCTTGGTGAGTTCATAGAGAGGAACCATCACACGCGAGAAATTGGGAATGAAGCGTCTAAAATATCCTGCCAATCCGTTAAACTGCCTAACTTGTTTGACGGTTTTCGGGATCGGTGCCTTCGTTAAAGCCTCCACCTTTCTTGGGCTAGGACTGACTTGTCCGTCTGCAATGACATTGCCCAAATACTCGATGGAGCGTTTAAAGAAGGCAGTTTTATCGACATTGATCGAAAACCCGGCCTC
Organism: Tiliacea aurago; assembly: GCA_948098905.1. NCBI lineage: Eukaryota > Metazoa > Arthropoda > Insecta > Lepidoptera > Noctuidae > Tiliacea > Tiliacea aurago. Next base: position 17,729,432 of record OX402587.1, on the reverse strand, counting down.
TTGGAGGGCGATCAAAATGCGTTCCATATGGGCTAGACCCTCAGCAAATATCCTACATTTTGACAAAACGTCATCAACATAGACTTGGCAAACCTGGTCTACCGAACTCAAGAGACGAGCTAGGGCCCTATTTATACAACGCTGATAAACTGACACCGCGTTACTGAGTCCGAACGGCATGGTCATATATTCATACAGACCGTCCGGCGTAACAAATGCTGTTTTCTCAATCGAAGCCTCTGAAATCGGTATTTGATGGAAACCGGCTGCCATATCTAATGTCGAGAAATAATAACCCCCCGCCAGTTGGTCTATTTGATCTGAAATGATCGGTAACGGATAGTGGTCCCTCAAAGTGTTCCTATTTAGTTCGCGGTAGTCTACGCACATGCGGTCCTTTCCATTTTTCTTTTTAACTAAAATGATTGGGCTTGAAAAAGGTGATTTACTTTCGCGGATAATTTTATGCTCGAGTAATTCTTTGACTATTTCCCGAACTTTTTCGCGTTCAACTGGGCTCAATCGGTAAGGCCTGCGTTCGACACACTTGTTATCGTCCTTCAAGCGTATTTCAAGCTCACCTGTATTGACGCGAGTGTGAGGGTAACCGTGAATAAATAAGTGTTCGAACTTGTTCAACAACATTTTCAATTCGTTGATTTGATCGTCATTAGTCAAGTCACAATCTAGGTTATCAAACTTTTCACTTTGAGATCGCACATGGTAAACAACCGGTTGATGAACCAAAGTTGCACCCTGAGAGTTCACTAGCACGCTTAAGTTGTTTTTCTCCACAAGATTCATACCTATCAGAATATCTGAGCACACTTCGTAGTCCGGCACCACGTGAAATTCGAGTTCTATCCGTAAACTATCGATGACACAAATAGTCGTCAATGTCGATAGAGATATCACCGTAAATTGACCTAATCCCTTCAAGTAGCTTACTCGATCAATTCGTTTCCCGGGTAGCTTAGCAGCCACAGACTCGCGTATGACCGAACATTCGGCTCCACTGTCAAAAATCGCGAGTAAGTTTAAATTCCCAACTACCACTGGCATTGAATTCAATTTAGATGTACCTACACAGTTGACGTTGGAAACCACTGCGCGTTCTCGCTTATAACACGTTTCATAAGTGTGACCTGTTCTTGAACAGAACGTGCACGTAGGTTTATTATTTTGAGGTGCGGTTTTATTATCCTGTTGACGCGGTTGAGAATTATCATTTTTGTCACGGTAACGACAGTCACGTGCATCATGACCGGGCTTCTTGCAGATTTGGCAAAACAACGAGGGTTTATCAAAACGTGATCGCTTAGCGGGACCCAGATGTGCACCCGATGTACCCGGCTGAGGGCGTTTAACGCTTCGTATAGAAGATGCAACCGAAATAAGTTCGGGTACTGATGTAGCCCTGGCATTCAACAGTTCGATTCTCAGCCGTTCATCTCCAATGCAACCAATAACTGCCTCAACCGCGTCATCATTTGATAACTTATCCCTAGTAATACGTCTCCATAATACCCAAGCTTGTGACAAGAACTGCGCGATGTCTTTGGAATTATCATAATTATGTTCCCTAAAGCGCACAATGTCCCGGGAGTATCGATTCTCTGGTTCAAAAGTCGTTATCAGAACATCACGCAATTCCTGCCACGTGGTGGTAGACACAAGCCAATTGTCAACCCATAACCTTGCACGACCTTTGAGCAAACTACCAGCTTTCATTCTCACTTCATAATCGCTCAGGCCATAAGTTTCCATAGCTGTGGTCACATGTTGACACCACTCTCTAACCCCAATATTGGTGTCCGGATCGTATGACGGCAAAAACACATCATTTATTTTGACTTTGGGTGTATCTGGTTGTGTCGTGATGCGATCGGACATGTGCTTCATCATTTGCAACATCTGAGTGAAAAACTCCGTTGGTACCCCATTAACAGAAGCGTTTAAGGTTTCCTTATTCAAGTCAGATGGACGGGCAGAAGTGGGGGGCAATCCCACTTCTGATAACGGAGAAACGGGACCATTCGGATTTTTAGAAATCGTGACGTCAGCGGGGCTGACGTCACGATCTCCACCGCTAGGCTCACTCATTGCAAAAATGAATACACACAATTTAGCTACACACGGTTTATTCTTATTATTGGCTAAACACAATTAAAACAGTCTTAAAATCTAAACAGATATTAGAAAATTGTACTCACAAAATATTCTGGTCACAGCACAACTTGCTTCTACCGAATTTTTCTTCTCAATGTGCCCTCGCAACGGTTCGCCATTTCAATACGAAAAATGGCGTCGTCGTTGCGAAGTCATTACACCTCTTTTTTATTTTACAAATTGCAGATAACATTGATTGAAAAAACAGGCTATGATTTGTTAATTAGTTTTACTATTATTAGCACTCGATTTTAACATTGAATTAATTCTCTATTGTTTAAAACATTTATCTGAATATTTTAAACGCGCGCCATATTTTTAGCTTGACACAGTAGTTCAATCAACTATTTATTAAACAATAATTAAACAGAAATTATTTTAAAGCTTACGTATATCGCTTATTAATCAAGAAATGAATTTAGCAATAGATAACTTGTTTTTAAACCTAAGTTTAAATAAACCATCAGTTATGGTTTGCTGTTAAAGTAACGGCAAATCATAACACAACTTTTTATATTGAAAAATTGCAAACTGACTACAATAATCAAAACTAAACTAATTTAAACCTATCCAGTCATATTTAACTATTAAAATTGAACTTAAAATTAATGTTTTTAAAGTTTACGTTGGCCTTGCGTCGACATACATAATACATATAAATACGTACATATACCCGTATTACCCTAGTAACTGGGCTCTGGAGGTCAGATAGGCAGTAGCTCCATGGAAAATACTGGTATTCAGATGTATCTGGTTCAACTGGAAGCTGGCAGATGATGACTGTAGAAGTGAACAAACAAACAAAACTTTCCAAGGTGTCACCTATCACATCAGTCGTTTTTGGAGGCTAGGGAAACTTTGAGTTATAGCTGTAGCTTTATTTAAGCGGGCACGCCCATTATGCCTGGAGGCTTTTATTTAGATACGTTTTGTTTACGTTATTTCTGCTTGAGTATAGTTTTCGACGATTATTATATATATATTTGTATAATGGTGTGTGCTAGCTAACATAAGGCAAATAATTTAATTTAACGTCTTGTGTTGCGTAATGCAAATTATGTTGTATTGTATAGCTTCAAGTTTTTTATGCGAACAAACAGCTGTGCTGCTGGGGAGTTTGTTGCGCCACTTCTTCTTCCCAGCTAAAGCACTAGGAAGTGGTGAAGGGTGGGCGTTTTTGGGGGACTGTCTCATGTAATTTTTTTTTGACGTTCGAAAAGTGCTGATTCTCAGCCTAGTTTGAATAAATGACTTTTGATTTTTTATTTTTTTTTAAGGAAAATTCATTCATTTCATTCATTTCCGCCGAAAGACGTCCACTGCTGGACATATGACTCCTCAAAAAGAGGGGAGTTGCCATAATCGCCACGTTTGGCAGGTGGGTTGGCAATCACAGTATGGTGTTAAAAGGCATAGAGAACGTTGCTGCCCATTCTCTAGTAAGTCCCTTAGTTGCCTTTTACGACACCCACGGGAAGAAATTGGGTGGAGCTATTCTTTATGTCCGGCACTACACGGATAGCATCACAAGGAAATTAAGAGGTATTTAAAAAATAATTGCACGTGCAGCACCACTCGGGATAGAAGAGCAACTTCTTAAAAAATAAAGAATAAGAGATTTAATCTGAGAGACAGAGACTGTTATATAATTATTTTCTTTCATGTAACAAAATGTGCCTAAACGGGACGCGTATTTTAAATGTTACTCTCAATTCTCGTCCAATTATCGAATAGCTGCCAAAGAAAATCTACTTAAAAAAACCGGCCAAGTGCGAGTCGGACTCGTGCACGAAGGGTTCCGTACCATTATCTATAAAAATGGCAAAAAAAACACGTTTGTTGTATGGGAGCCCCCCTTAAATATTTGTTTTATTTTAATTTAATTATTGATTTTAAATTCAATATATATCTACGTATTCTGTGAATATTTCAAGCATCTACCAGTTGCCGTTATCAATATAGAGCAAAAAATCACGTTTGTTGTATTGGAGCCCCTTAAATATTTATTTTATTCTATTTTTTAGTATTTGTTGTTATAGCGGCATCATCTGTGAAAATTTCAACTGTCTAGCTATCACGGTTCATGAGATACAGCCTGGTGACAGACGGGCAGACAGACAGACAGACGGCGGAGCCTTAGTAATAGGGTTCCCGTTTTACCCTTTGGGTACGGAACCCTAAAAAGATACTTCAAAACTTATAAAAACTATCGATAACGCTCCAACATGGATACCATTCAGTCCTGAAAAACAGACCCTTTATAAAGAGAACACATTGACAGCAGAGTAACAGAACTGCAGTGTGAATTGAAACTAATAGCACATGAATGGTAACAGATTGCTAGTCCATAACCGGCCACCATGACTTATTATGCATTACAAGAAGGATTAGATCCCATATCGTGTTTCACTACTAAAATTATCATACTCAAACATGACTAAATAATGAGCCTTGTATTATGGGCCGCTAGTGAACGTCATATAGGTAATTTATTAAGAACTTTGTCGTTACACTCGCTACCAACTTATTAAGCCAGCTTCCTTTCGTGGGCGATCTAATTACCGACAAGCCGAGAACAATAATACGTAATCTGAATATTTATGAGCGTCCGTACGATGCATCTGTGAATTTGATATACTTATACAATGACTGTTTATCTTGAACGAAAATTGACTGTGTGCAATGAATAATTTATTGTGAGCAACCGGCACTGACGTTCGCCATATTTTAATATAAATCCATCTACCATATTGTATGCAAAATGCCATTGAATGCAGTGCAAGGCACGATCATTATTCCAATATACTGCTGTGATATTCATCACGCGGACCGTGGTTTCAGTATTTTAAACAAATCATCTTTAACCGTGGATGCGGCAAGCTCATCTGATGTGAACGGACTGTTGCTACGGAATCGATTTTAATAATGTTGCTTACTTACTCGGTTTAATGCATTTTTTGTCTCGGTACTTGAATGTTTCTGAAACGAGGTATTTCTTGGAGTATGGAAAGTAGGACGTGTCGCAAATCGATCATTGCGATCGGTATGGGTACAAAAACGGAGATTAAGCTTCATATCAGATTGGCGGGTGCATGTCAACTGCTGGACACATAGATTGCATCTTGAATATGTTTGTCCCAAATAACATACACAATCGTTCAGGTAAGTCATTATTTAACTCATTGCTTCGATACGCGAATCAAAGCTTGTAACTTCAAAGTGGAATGCTCTACCACGCACTTCAGGGTTTCAAATATATACTACGCAATTATTGTAATAATTCCTTTCCGCTGCAGGCAAACTATTTAAATAATTATTACTATTTCAAAGATGAGTTAACATTTCTCAGCTCATGTTTACTAAAATATCATCATAAATAACTTTAAATCCGCGAGTTTTTAACATTTTATTCAATGCTATAATTTATATAATTCCCGCCCTAATGATGATAGTATAGCCCATAGTTAAGAGAAGAAAAACTATTGTAACTACAATATATTAGATTTGTTTTTAGAGATTGAAGGCCGGAATTAGCGGTCGTTAGCGTAATGGTTGCCCTAGATAAAGCTATTACAATAAATTTCTTAATTGCCACCGCGCTCTCAGATAGCAGAGATTCCATGTCGGTGATGCAAAAGTGATCTCACTACTTAAACAAGAATGTCAACTGTGTCAAGTGTTGGACGTAATTGTGTTTGCAGGAGATTATATTTTATGTGCGTTTAGATGATGAGACGGGTCAGAAGCCCGAAAGTCTGACAACCAGTCTTACTAACGGCCGAACCCAATAACCTATATATCACCAGTTTCGGCCTACTGGAGATATAAAAATATATCTATCGATGGTTTTAACGTCCCAAGGAATCATACCGGCCCACGCTATCTACTGATGGGAGGGTATATCGCCTACAACAGACATCTCTCTGTATGAAAATGCCAAAGTATGCGTCCCAATATACGATTTGTTTGACAGGACAGTACTACAGATGGCAGATTTCGCTATTCCCCGAATTGCAGGGATAAACGTAAAGTAGCCATGCTAAAATGAACTCTTTAGTACTTGCAATAATGATCGTAGATGTTTTTTTTTTATTTAAAGTAATAAAAAAAAAATGAAATTCAAATATCTCGAAAACGGTGCGGCCTAATACGGCTGTAATAACAGAAATTTAACACCACCCTTACTAACACCCCCCGTGCAAGCACCATTCCAACATGAATATAAAGTTAAAAAAAAAATAACATTAATGCGCTAAGGTAGCCCGCGAAATTCAAATTTTATTACGTTTTTTGCAATTTGCAGGTCAGTAACAGGTTGCATTTTGATTCGCGGCCATAACAAATATGGCTCTACAGAATTATATCTTAATCCAGTAACTTATTTAGAAGTAAGAAACAAAGAAGTTTTAATATAACCCTAATTACACATGTTGTTTTTTAAAGTGATGTTGGTTGTAATGGAACGCACGGGAGGGCGAAGTAGAGAAACCTACTTATTGTTTTCGTTAGATAGATAGCCTTTATTAATGATTGTGAGACGCCATCCGAGCATAGATATAATTATTCTGTCTATCATCAATAGCGATCTGTCTTTAACTGAAAATAAGTTATTGGGTTCGGCCGTAAGAGGTATATCGTGTACCCAGTAACTGGGTTGTCGAGGTCAGATAGGCAGTTTCTCCATGGAAAATACTGGTATTCAGCTTCAACCGGTTAGACTGGAAGCTGACCCCAAAATAGTTTGGAAAAGGCTGGGCGGATGATGAGATGATGGGATAAGCTGGAAAAGCTTTGTAGTAAATCGTCCCATTTTGACATTATCCGCCTTATTACAAAACAAGATTTATATTTTGACATGGCTTAAACCATGGAGCCAGTTTTTGTAATAAGAACGTAACAGTGATTAAGAAATACCGTTCTTTATACAAAACTGAAAACTTAGTTCGGTACGAAGTTGTCAGTTTTGTGTTTTTACCATAGTCGGAATAAAGTTCGAAATTCAATAATGGCTCCATGTTTTAAACCTGGGCCTGAAGCTAAACCTTGTTTTATAATAAGGTGGAATATGTAACAATTCAAATATGTCAAAATCTAAGCATACATCAAACAAAGTTTAAGTAATATTATTAGTTAAACTTTGTTTGATGATTGCTTTGATTTTCTAAGAAAACGGTGAACGGTCATACAATAAAGAAAGAAAGAAAAATAATTTAATTCGTCACAGAAACACGTGCTTAGGAAAACATAAACTCGAGCAAGTAAACATAAAAAAAAAACCTATCTACATTATAATCACGAGCACAAAAATATCAAATAGTCGGTAACTGCACGTCATGACTGTGACAAAAAGGCTTGCACTCAGCATGATGCTGTGCTATGGGGGACCCACAACACAGCGCTGATTTAAATAATTGAATGTGTTTTTGAATAACTTTTGTCCAAAGACGTTTAAGATATAACTATAGAGAGGCTATGCGAAGAAATGCCATAGAAAAACTGTGATGCCATTTCTCAGTCATCATTCATCATTTCAGCTGAAAGACGTCCACTGCTGGACATAAACCCCCAAAGGGGGAGTTTGCCATAGTCGCCTCGCTTGGCAGGCGGGTTGGCGGTCGCAGTATGGTGTTAAAATGCATAGAGAACTCTGCTGCCCATTCTCTAGTTTATCTGTCCCTTAGGCGCCTTTTACGACACACACGGGAATAAATGGGTTAGTGCTGTTTTCATTTCTCAGTGACGCCATCTAAATAAACTGAAGTTAGGTCCAATCGTTTTACCATAACGTGATTTGCAATATCGTAATGCGCAACGCGGCATAAGTGCTTAGAAAATATTTTTATTTTGTGGACACGAATGCGACATCCGTACCACACTAGACTGAGGGACTTTTGTCCACTAGGACAAATGTATCGGATTATGATTTTGTTTGCTATATTCCGTCATGTAAATAATTTAATGTCTTTGCTGTTGTCCAAATACAGATTTTTTTTTGACATCTTAATGTCAAAAACTGATGAAAATGACAGATTTTCATAACGGCCGATATAATAATTATGACGGCTTCCGTAACCGTAACTTTAAAGGATTATTCAATAAGCTAAAATGTATTTACACATTTGAGGCAAGCTTGGCCAAAATATACTTTTTTTAAAACATTGCCAAAAAATATTTGTTTCAGAACTTTCAAATAAGTCAGTCTGCTACCAAACTTTTGAATTCGTTTATAAAACAAAAAAACCCACCGCAATTTGAAAAATATTTTGTTGTTGCTTGTATTTCTAGACGTATTTTTAAAAATAAATGTTTGGCTCTGCACAGTGGCCGCTTCCAACTTGCTGACTAAAATAAAGATTTATGGAATTATATCAAACTAAAATTATAATAATTTTGTTTTTTCCCAAAAATCTAGTTCAGGCAACTGTAATTTATATTTCTGAAGACAAAGTATTTCGTAAGTCCCACAAATACAAACACAAGCATGATTTATTTACAAAACGCAAGCCACTGATGGGAACAATTCTAAAGAACTTCCCGAGCGCAGATGTTTCTACATGAAAAGTATCAATCCGAAATCCTTCGGGATCTCCTACGCAAGTTCATCAACGAAATACGAAATTTTAAATCGTCGGAGTCCTCCTGAGTTACATAACAAAGTAAAGCCTACGGCGCCGGGTGGGCAAACAACCGTGATGGAATAAAAAATCTATGTTTGTGTTGCAATCAATCAACAAAGCTTGTGCCCAGCTTCCAGTTTCCAAAGCTAACTTTTCGAAACGCGCCTGCTATTATTTAGTATTGATTTTCGACGTCTATTTTTATTGGTTTTCCAAACGTTCCAATGTTTATAGAGATTTGCGACGGCTGTAAGGCTATGATTTCGTTTGATTGGATTTTCATTCAAAATAAAATGTTGTTTTTTTCGCCTGAACATACTGTTAGCGATGAATTTAGCTTTTCCCCTAAACGTGTAGATATTTTTTTCTTTTTTTTCCTTCTGGCTTCGCACGGTTTGTGCATTTAGCCAATGTCAAGTTTTAGTTCTTGTATAATATTGATGAAATGAATTATAAATGCATGATGATGATATCCCCGCCCACTCCCCTTGAGTTTCAGTAAAGATGTGGCACTTTACTGAGTCCTCACGCGGACTTCTTGCCCTAGTGTAGGCAAGAAGTCCGCGTTCACGTTCACAAACACTTAATGGTTAATAATCCACCATTATTACACATTAATATTCGGCTAAACACAAATTTTGAAAAATTAAACAAACTGCTGAACATGACGCTTCACTTTCCCGCCAAGAAGTGACGTGTAGATATAAAAAGTCTGTTTACGCTCCAATGTTTATTGGGTATTTTTATTTCACTGCCCAACATGAAGTCTGGTCCAATCTAATTTAATACGTATATCAAGATAAAATTATATTTTCTTTATCTTTAGAACGCTTCCGTACAAAAATATTATTCGATTTTATTACCTACTACTCTTTTATGTGTATTGCTCATACATGGCTAAAGCCGAATAGGTGTAACATAGGTATTTGGGTGTAAAAATGAAAATTCCGCGCGGGTGGTCCTGCCATCTATGAGAACTTATCGAAACTTATAAAGTATCGATAATAAAAAAAAACTTATTACAAAAAAACAACCGACTAATTTCGGATGTCAGTATCTTTGGATCTGTATTTTAGTTTATTGCCACCGACTTCCTAGAAATTAAAGGAATTTTTCAGTTTGTAGTGTCTTTTTTGGAAGTCGGTTGTTGTAGAGTTGTAGAGTAGTAGAAGTATATTTTCCTCTTTTTAGTGGGTCAGTTTGTAATAGTTCATCATCATTATCATTACAGCTGAAAGACGTCCACTATTGGACATAGGCCTCCCACAAAGGGGGGGTTTGCCATAATTGCCACGCTTGGCAGGCGGGTGGGCGATCGCAGTATGGTGTTAAAACGCATACAGAACGCTGCTGCCCATTCTCTAGTAAGTCCCTTAGTCGCCTTTTACGATACCCATGGGAAGAAATGGGGCGGTGCTATTCTTTACGTCCGGCACCACGCAGACAATGTTATTAATGTGTAATGGTTACAATAGCCTAATGTCAACTGCTCATCACCTTTTACAAAATATTGCTTTACCCGATCCACGAACGTTAATTTGTTGAAGCTGATGGTGAACTCACCATCAGCTTCACTTCACCATAATGCATTGTGATGAGCCTAAATTGCTATAGCATAATAGCAACCATATTGAACTGCCTAATCAAATCGTAACCGGTGAAATACTTATTATTAAGTAATTCCGGTGGCCATCTGTGGTCTTCATTATCAGTTCAACTTCACCAAATGGTGCTTTCCGAGAGCAACTGCACGAGTCATTAGAAAATATACCCAAATCAATATAGGTGTGCCTATAACATTTGTGGATTTTCCTCAATTACCATGGCATCCTCTTATCAAATTCTGACTTGGTGACAATGGGACCATCTCAAGAGCACACCCTTTCAAACAAAAAAAAATTCAAAATCGGTCCACAATTGACGGAGAAATCGGTGAATATACAAAAAAAAAACAACACAAACGAACCTTTATCATCCTCCTTTTAAGAAGTCGGTGACAAAACGGAGTAATAAAAGAATTCCTGTTGTAAATAATTTAATAGTACCTACCTATTTACTTTTTTATACTGCATTTATTTTAAACGGAAAATTATGAAATTCTGATGAAGCATTTAAACATACATAAGTGATCTGATAACACATAAGAGAAAAAAAAAACTATTATTATTTATAGCTTTCAAATTACACCGCTGTCCTAAATTCACATCATCGTCATTCATCATCATTTCAACCGAAAGACGTACACTGCTGGACATAGGCATCCCCCAAGCACCGCCCTTTGGCCGGTTCTCCTGTGATTCTCGCAACCAGCAGATTCCTGCGGCGTTTATAAGCTCATCGTCCACCTTGTAGGAAATTAATATCATCATCATGATCATTTCAGCCGAAAGACGTCCACTGCTTCACATAGGCCTCCCCCAAAGGTTGGGGGGGGGGTCACATATTCGCATTTAATTCCCAAGCTGACCGATTCCCATGCATTAACTATTCCTAGAACATTAAAAGCAAACATCATACACTGTGTACCTACAGTATCTGACTGTCATGCAGAGCAAATTGCACGAATCAATTGTGGGTTATTATAGCATACGACGTGTCAACCACAATGAAGATAGTTTATGTATGATAAAGTGGGTGCTGGATACAATTATTAGTACACGTTGCATTGAATAATTGTGCAATACGACACCGGTCACTGCCACTGCGAGTCAAAAAGAAAAGGCACCATGTCATAACATGAATTATAGTTAATTTAGACCAGGTAATTTATATTAGTGTAGTAGGAACTCCAAAGGAAAGGTACGATTTTCACTGTTTAAAGGAAGTTTTTTTTTTCAAATAATACAGAAACAATCTGCTTGGCCTTTTCCCAATTGTGTTGGGGTCAGTTTCCAGTCCAACCAGATGCTCCCGAATACCAGTATTTTGCATGGAGTCACTGCCTATATGATCTCCACAACCCAGTAACTGGGTAATACGATACCCCTTGGTAAGACTGGTTGTCAGAAAGTCTGACAACCAGTCTCAGGGCTCCCAGGGCTTCTGAGGACCCGTTACGACTGATAAAGATCCACGAATGACAGCCGGGACCAACGGCTTGACGTGCTTTCCGAGGCACTGAGGAGTCTCGGTATGAAAAGATGGCCGACTGACCCATCCATTGACGAAACCGACAAACGTAGCTTAACCGGATGGATCGGCCCGTGCAGCAGTTCTTACTTAACCACGAGCTCATCAAAACACAATCAAAATAAAGTTAAATGTATGGTAGTAACATAAAAAAAACTCTGCAATACTGATATGAATAATCCTACAGTAAGCATAAGTCTGTCACTCAAGAATTCTCCAAACTATTCTGATTATCCAGTCAGCAAAAAGAAGACTAATTATCATTTTACAAGTGGCAATAAGGTGGCCAACACACAGCAGTCACGGTGTATCATCGATGCCAATTTGACATGAACACAATTCGCAATCGAACAGTATTTTTTTTCCATTTGACGCTTGTAAAAACTTGATTTATTGACATGCTTATTACTTCCACTTAAGGTATGTTGGACTTACGGATCTGAATGTCGACAAGCTAATCAATGTTGGTTTGTGTTCGGATTTCGGACGATCCATTGCATATTTTGCCGATGGTTTAATGAAAATCCTTCAAAATTCAAATTTAAAACATACCTACAAGCATAGAAAGAAAGAAAGAAAAATATTTTATTCGGGACACGCACAAGAAATACAAATATAGCACTTAAACATACATAAATACATATTTTTCTGTTCCTTTCTTCTTGTCTGTTTATATTATAGGTTTAGTCCATGTTCAACCACCTAAATCTTTACCCCTGACCATGTTGAACCCCTAAATGTTTCCATGTTCGACCCCTGGGGGGTTGAAAATGGAAACATTTAGGGGTTCAACATGGTCAGGGGTAAAGATTGAGGTGGTTGAACATGGACTAAACCATATTATATGTGTGTACATAAACTGTTAAATAAATAAATAAAATAGCTAACAATGGGTACAAATTAACCGTTATTAGTTAGGTAATAACTCAATAATTGCTAATTATAACACTGTTATTTGAAAATACTGTAAAAGCCAATTATTTTTAAAAGAGTAACCATGGAGTACCTTGCCAGCTTTGCCTCTTCTCCATAAGAAACAACCAATTGGAACCGTGTACCTATGTAGGTTTATGTGATATAAAATATTTTGGTTTTGATTTTGATTTTGAATAGCGGAAATTAGTTTAATTTGCATATACAAAAGCAAGCTGCAGTAAAAAGGTAGAGAATTCTCTCTCTCTCTCTGTACCTGCAACAAACAAACAGTTTTTAAAATAATTATCTCATCTCTTTCTGTAAAGAGAATAGACAATTAAATCAAAAACCATTTACTGCTCACTCTCTGCACCCGTATGTCACCTCCATAGACAACGCTCACACAATGGATTCTTGTTTAAGAATTAACGTTGAAGGCACCCAATCAGGCAGACCATCGGTTAACTGATCAAACATAACAAAAAGCCCACACTCAATCAAGACGAATCCAACGAGGTGTTAAGCTAACACTATCAATCATTTGAACGAATAGGGCCTCCTTCGTTATCTTCACTTGGAATGAAGCCAAAATTGTAATAAAGACTCTTTCGTTAACCATTTGATGGTCTGGCTGGAAATTAAAGAAAGTTATTATAACGATGACAGGGATTTTGAATTAAGAAGTCTTTTTATTTTTTATTGGCGTGACATACTTAAGGAGATGTTCTGTTTATAGTAGGAAAGTGTAAGCTAACGTTGTGGTTGTTAATTCGGTCGTTAAAGTTTTGTGGTTATGATGTTTATTACTGTCATATTTTTGAGTAAAATATCGTTTTGGAAATATACAGTCCAATAACTTATATAATGGCGCAGGATAGCTTTACCAGAAGTGATCATCGTATTAGTGTTCAACAGCTTCAATATTATCAGGTTTGTGCCGGAACAAAGCAGCTCGTCTTGGACGTGGTACGACAGCGTCTCCCCTGCCATCATCTCTGTCATCAGAAGACAGCCGCCACGCAACCATCTGACTGACTGTCACCAGCCAGTGTTACTCTCATCCGACCTTTTCGGTGATTCCAGTAACTTCGAAACAAAACTTGACGGCGCCACTTGCTGTGCCGTCATATATGTATAATTAGATTTATAGTCTCATGTTTTGACTGTTGGAAGTAGAACACATGGTTTAAAACTAGGTAGGTAAGTAGTTTATCTAGAAATTTAGTAGTAACCAGAATCGCAATCCTGAGGATCAAATGCCAGGATCCATGTGAAGAGGTTTTTCGAAAAATAGATGTTGCTAAAACTAATACCGTTTTACCCTAGTTAACTAAGCATAGCTACTACGGCAAACTAGCAGTATTTATAATATTTAATGGGAAAGAAACAAGTTACATAATTAAAGAGTTCTAATAAACGCAAGAACAGCGGACGGCAGCGAAAAGTTTGTACATAAAATCCTTTGGTTCATGTTATCGCACTTCCTTGATGGGAAAAATGTGTTCCGATAATGCCTTCGGAATTCCCTTGTTTTTTTGCGGAAACTAAAATGAACGTGTACATACTTAGTTAAGTAGATTTCTGTGTATGTACTTATAGGTAGGCGGTAGATGTAGGTAAGAAACAAAATTGTGGGAGGGTCATGAGTTCCAAAGATTTTTTATTAAAAACTTACAGCACGTGATTTGGCCTACGCACACGTGGGATGGGTTAAAGATCGCAACTTTTCAAAAGTTAGAGTGACCCGTATAAAGTGATAAGAGCTGGGAGAACCCGTTTTGTCCCCAGTGTACTTATAAAACGACTTACGTAAAACGACTTATTGATAGTAAAAGGTTATAGCTGAAAATATCCCACCCTTGGAATGTGATCAACAACACTATTCTATTAAACTCAATGTAAGATGTCGAAATCGTCAAACATGAGTGTGTTGTATTAAATTCCACACTGAATGAAAAATAAAACCTTTTAATTGACTTATTAAGCTTCTATCATCAATGAAAACAATTAACATAAAAAGTATCTATCATTTAGCATGCAGTACTACTTAATATCTTCAACAAAAACAATCCACAACTAGACTATAAATTCACATTTCTCCACATCCATAACCCACTTTAAAATCCTCCTGCAATACATCACTTTAAGTACATAAAACGCAATTAATTAACATTAAAATAACTGAGTTGAGTGCAGAGCCATCAGTACTGAGCCTTGTCTAAACAAGATGGCGGAGATTGCATCCATGATGACGTCGCCTTAAACATTGCCAGCGTTTTTCCACGTCTCATTAAGGGGCTGCGCCCACTGGCGACACGGCATGGCAAGGAATTTTTATGCCAATTAATTTGACGGAATAAATGACAATAAAATTTAAATTTCAGTGGCACGGCATGCAAATATAATAACTATGATTTATGTACCAATTTTATTATCTACATTTATTTAATTAATGTAATAATTTATTTTGCAGGCTAGTTTTAGCGCATTGTTTTATAAACTGTTAAAAACCCTACTGTCTGTATGTGCAAATAAATTTCATTTCATTTATAAACATACTGCAGCTTTGTTTTTGTACCAACGATAATTATCATTGAAATTTCAATTTCATTGTCATACTATAAAGTTATATTTCTATTCGTCGCATAAAAATCCGTGCCATGCCGCCAGTGTGCGCAAGCCCTAAGGAGGAGATGCATTTGTTTTTTTGTTTTTTTTAGACCGTATACTGTTCGGATTATTGTCAGGAGGATTTCGGGTGCGTTGGAACAATTTGAAATGAGGGTTTGTATCTACTGTGTAGTAGTTATTTTCATATTTTACCAAGAGATGAAAGAAAATGTGTTAATGTTTTCAGTAGGAAAACATTAACTCACCCTTTTCACCGTGGGTATACTGTTCGAATTATTGTCTGGATCTGACAAATGTCTATAGGGTGCGTTTTTGAAGGTTATGGAAATGTTCGGGTAATGGATAAATTTCACAATTGTTTACTAATTAGTCAAAAATCAATAAATATTTTTCTTAAAAACTTACTTAGTTGTCGAATCTATAAACGTTATGTTTTCAAATGACTTAAACTTAAGTAACATTTATGTTTTAAGCAGTGATACAAAATAATAGATATGTCTTCAATAATAATAACGTGAGGAAACCGGCATGTCCTAGAACCAAAATTTCAAAGAGATTCAACATCCACCCACACTGGGCCCGCGTGGTAGATTACAGCTCACTCCCTCTCCAAGAGAGGAGGCCTGTGTCCCAGCAGTGGGAACATTATAGACTGATTATGCTATGTCTATATACAATTTTTTTTCTAATATAGTATGTTGGCTCCGTATTAAAGTTATAGTTATTTATGATATTAGTATTGAGCAAAAGCGCTTCCTAGGAGGTTCGATCATTCAGCTTATTTTGTTCTCGTAATTTGAAACTCCTTGGTGGAATTCTTATATAATTTTTATGAAAATTAAAAAAAAAACTGTAAAGGATACGCACGGCGCTATACAACGAAGGGGGCGGTAAATCATGTACTTAGGTGATATTACCTATTTTACCACCCGTTCCGTTGTATGGTGCGTAATTTTTAACATTCGAACAATGTATCAAGGCTTCGTAAAAATTATGCTTTTTGAGAAAATGTGTTGAAAAGTATTTTTAAAGTATTTTACAAATTATTTTTAATTTAAAAATTAATTTAAAAATAATTTACAAATTAACCCTAGGCTAGTTTTGAGTACAAATGAGCTAAGTTAAGTTAAAACCTGTATTTCGGCTATCAGCGCCAATCCCCTCGGATAATTTTACATTTATCATAGCCATTAAACTATTTTTTACAAGATAATTAACAGTAGTAGCGTTTATTTGTTGATTTATTAGGTAATGTTTTTTTTTTGTTCCGTTTGGTGCCAGAAGTAAAGAATAGCAGCATCCCATTTCTTCCTAGAGATGACTTACTAGAGAATGGCAGCAGCGTTCTCCATGCATTTTAACACCATACTGCGATCGCCAACCCGCCTGCCAAGCGTGGTGATTCTGGCAAACCCCTCCTTTGGGGGAGGCCTATGTCCAGCAGTGGACGTCTTTCGGCTGAAATGATAATGATGAGGTAGGTATCGCCTATTGCATTAATAATTTAAACTTAGGCGCCTTCATTTCGTATAAATCTTTATTCCAGATGGATCTTTATTCCTTTTTGGGGGAGGCCTATGTCCAGCAGTGGACGTCTTTCGGCTGAAATTATGTTTTTCTTTAATTACATTAGGTATCATATAGACTCCCAAACATATCTATCTCACTCAATCATCAAAATTCCTACAAAAAACACCAATGAAAGTTTTAAACTTCCGTGTCTACGGATTTTTTCGTTCTAGACAGTCGGTAGTGTCTGTCTGTGCTAATATTTGCGTCTGTGCATTATTGCTGAGCGAGCCAGCACAATGAGGCAGGAATTACCTCCGCAGGTTTGCTTAGGGTACTGCACAGTCGTTCACAGCTAAATGAGTAATTTGAATAAGTTATCGTATCCTTTTGTAAGTGGACTGTTTCATGTTTTAGAATCAAAATGATTATTGTGTAATATCTGTGATCTTTGCGAGAAAAAAATATGCGTTAAGTAAGTGTGGATAATGAGACAGGATTTATCTCTGCAAGTTTATTAAGGACTTTGTAAAGTTGCTCATTACTAAATGTGTATCTAATTCGTCAGTCAGTTTGCGTAAAAAAACAGTCATTAAGCACATATGCAAGTAAAGAGTCATATTCATTAGTCAAATTATATCATTAGTATGAAAATCGATAATAATAATGAGCTATGATGTTACGATGGATTTTGGTGCAAAATTAGCTAATAGCACACTGAGGTAGCTACAATAGTTATTGAAATGTAATTACCTACTATGCCTAATTAAACAAGTCGTTTTTATGAGCTATGTATGTCAGGATTTCCTAATATTAATAAGATTTGTAGTGATTTGAAATACTAAATAAAAATTGAAAGTATGTGATTTGCCTCAAATGATTTTTATACCAGCGTAGTCATGAAGTTTGAAAGTATTTCATTTAACAGGTACCGCAAAAGTACTAGTTTTTTTTTGTAACAGAACGGAATGGAAACATGATATTTGGGGTGTCACCTAGTTTGCTAAGTTAGTTCTGTTCAAGCTTCGGAACCAAAAGGTTATCTTCAAGAAGTCTAAAGTCTATACTGATATTTATTTTGAGTACCTAATTAAATATTTCGTTAAATATTACTATATACCTAGTTTGTATGTGTGCATGAATATAAATACAGACATATTCGTACTGAAAAGGCGTTTCATTACATGTATGAAATAAAAGTACCTACAAATAATAAATAATGCAGTAATACACCCGCTTATGAATGAAAGTAACTCATCACAATGCTCACTGTTGCTTTAAAACGGATTGAAATTTTGGACTTTAGTACTACATTTCGGTCCGCACCTGAAAACTCTTTTCCAAAAACACCATCACATAATAACTGGCCAGCCAGCCATAAAAAAAAACAAATGAAAAACGAAAAAAAAAACAGCTAGTAATCACAGCTCTGTGGGTGCATAAGCCAAGTCAACAGTCATCTCATAACCAGATAGCGGGACGCATGCATTCTACATGAGCTACGGCTTCATTCCCGTCGACGACATTCGCGAATGTGTTTTCCTTTACCTTATAAGAGTTTTAGGTCTACCAGTTTTTGTGAAATAATGATGTTTTTGGTGGAGTTAGTTTTAGGCTAACTTGCACCACAAATCACAAAATTCATTTTGTTGCTTGCATTCTGTCAATACATTTAGCAATAAACGTATTTTAGTGCAGGCGCCTGGGTGTTCCATGGCCAGTTTAGGAGTAATTTCGGCGGCTGGTTTGAATACAATTTTTATTTTGCCTGTTGATAATTAAAATAATTTGAAAAACGCCTTAAAATCGACTACCTCCATAATTATTTCCCAGAATAAATTCAAAACGTTGAAATATTATGACCATTAAAATTATTAAGTAGAAAATTCAGCGCGAAGTATCATGATGAATAGGATTCCTTTAAGTTAAAGTTTATTTTTGGACATAGAATGACAGCTTATCCATGGTTGGTGGGTAGAGCTTATTGGTACAAAAATATTCTTACCTAGAAGAAGAGCTTCCTAGTGCTTTATACTCACAGGAAACCTTGGTTAAAGGTTAAATAATTAAGATGTCTATAAATAGATAACAGATCGCACGAACTGTCCACGAAGTCCATCATTGACCATTGTTCATCTTTGTCTACTCTTAAAATTCTGGTTAAAAAAACACTTCCGCTCTTCTTAAACATCATCATTACATTTAGTTCCTTGCTCTTGTTTCATGATTATTATTGTTAATAATACATATTATATATAGGTAAGTATGGATTTATTTTGAAAAGAGTAATCGTGGAGTTTCTTGCCGGCTTTTCTCCATAGGAAACGACCGATTGGAACCGTGCGTCTAGCTTCTGACGTTTCTTATGTGCCCATGTTGGTTTATGTGAAATTAAATATTTTGATTTTGATTGTCTATGTAAATAGTACACTGACTATCTGCAGAATTGTCTCTCCTTCTCCCTTTAATTCACCTAAAGGTTGTCTATAAAAAATCGCATTTAGCGATAAGACCGCCTATTGTGTCACCATTACTATGTAAAATTTCTACATTTATATTTGTAATTTTTATGGTGTACATAATAAGGAGTATTCTATCTATTTATTTATATCTATCATTGTAAAGTTTTTTTGAAAGTAAAACAGCCGGTGTATTCTGTGAAAATCTCACCGATGAAAAGTTAGATGAAATGAGCTTGGAGTGAGGTGTCATTCCATCTGATGCTGGGAATTGATACTTTTTTTTATAAACGACATCTCGCAGGTCAACCTAGGAGATTGTCGTCTCCGGGGATTGCGGAAGTCACACTTGATCCCATGTTCCCGGCGAAACTGTGGGAAGGGAACACCGGGTTGATTTTTAGTCAGTAAGAGTCTGACAGACCTCTCCACCCGCCTCAGGGCGGAGGAAATCCATGAGGATTTTCCACCCCGGGAACAAAAAAAAACAGAAAAAAAGGAGGTTGTTGTCTCACCAGCCGGATGCGGAAGTCGCACATGATCCCATGATCCCCGGTGCAAGTGTGGGAAGGGAACACCGGGGTGGTTTTTAGTTAGTAAGAGCCTGACAGACCCCTACGCCCACCGCAGGGCCGAGGACGTCCATGAGGATTTTCAACCCCGGGAACAAACAAGAAAAGTACGTTGTCGTCTGCTTAACTGGATTTTCCTATGGGTGCCTCAATAATTTAAGGCTTCCAGTAAGGGCATTAACTTACAAATTAAGCGACTACACGCCAAGGTCCGCACCCCCTGTGGGGTACGGACCTAGGCTTAGGGCGTCGCTGGGGTAGGGCAGCAAGAGACAGGCTGGATTGGATTAAGGGATTGACACTATTCCCACCTGATAATAAATTTAAAAATAAAACAGTTCAGTTTTATATTAATTTATTGTCCTCCATTTTATTATGGATTTTATATAATGCCTACAATATAATGCAAAAGTTCTAAAACATAAACCTATCGTTTAAATAACTGCAATAGAAGCACAACACACAAAACTAAAATACAAGCCCATTTCCAATTCAATTCCGGAACACGGAATTTCAAAATTTATTTTCCATTAAGTTCATAAAGTTGGTTTTCATTGCACTGTTTACTATACAATTAACTGTTACATGCAGGAGCTCACCTAGTTAGCCTACCGGTAACGACATCGTTACATCCATTTGAACATTTAGCATACGTTGTTTATACAATTTTAATTGGCAATGTTCAATGAGAACGCACTTCGTTAAAATTTTCCCATTTAGTACGCATTAAATGGAAATAAAAACATAACGTTTTTCGGTAATTGCTTTAGTGCGCCGTAATGGATGTAATTGCGATCGGTGTAAAGTGGGCCAATGTCAGGTTTTTTTTTATGCCTTTAAGGGACTGGGTCCTAGCAATATAATTTATCTTGTCGAATTGAAGTCATTTGATTTTTATTTCATCTATGATATTGGCAGTTACTAAAATAAACTACTTTTTTCTGTACTTCGTAACTTTATAATCATCCACACGATGAGCAAGCGCGTCATTGACCTAAACGACTGTAAAAAACTTTAAAAAATATTCATTTACAGTTAATTACTTTTCTAATTAAAGCCCTCTGAAGTAGCTGCAGCAAAATGTCACCTAATACACGAGTGTTCGCATATGTGCATAATAACGACAGGAATGTAGGTCGAATGCTGATTGCAGACACTCGCCTCATATCGAATTCTCTTTTTTCCAACCAACGATCTCGGTTGCTCGAAAAATTTCATACCGCCACGCGTTTTGCAAGTAAAATCAGATAACTTTTGACACTTCAATTACGTAGTGATGGCCGCCTCAATTTTTTTTTCGCCGCGTATAAACGCGGGAAACATGTCACGTCACGAGCATACAAGACGAAGTTTCCAGAACAAAATACAAGTTCCTTAAACTTTAACGGGAAGAAGGTAATAAGAGGGAAATTAAAAAGTTTTTCGCTTTTAATATTAAATTAAGTGGAGATCTGATAACGCAGGTGCACTATTGAATGGACGGAGTTCGCTATCCGCGCCCCGTGGCTGTTTCCTATTGTTTTATGTGTTTTAGTTAACGCTTGTTAGTTTCCCATTAAGTTTGAGCGCTGCAGGGCAGACCTTTTATTTATTCGTCAGTCTTGCTTGTCTAGCAAAAATTAACGTTTATATTGCTTACATCTTCATAAAATTAAATCCCTTTGTAGAGATATTGCGTACGCATGTTTATTATTTAGAGAATAGTTAGAACCCGGTACATCATGTCGGCGCGAAATCAGTTCAAAGCGCACGATAAATTATACGATTTGTATTCTCCTTTTAGTGTTGGCATAAAGAAGAAATCTCTTTAGCGTTTGTGAGACCACACTAAAGCTAACGGACAGATACAAATCTTCATTAACAGCTTGACAAAAAGTCGCAGCTGCTGGCTTGTGTAAATCTAACGAAACCTGGTTTCAATGTTCTCTTAGTGACACATTGAAAAAGAAAGCTGGATTCGGAACAAATTTAGAAGATTAGGTAAGCATTTCTGTAAATATTTGTTTAATCAGTCGCATTATTGCTTTTGGGTTTAAAGAACTTAATCGAAAAAGATAATACTCGTATTTCGAAGTTGGGCACTCGTACTCGTCAAGTCACCGTTCTATTTATATTAATCTAAATGTAAATACGTCGTGTTTACTTGATATTCAAATGTTCGTACAAAGTGGCATCTTAATGATGTACATTAAGCTGCTTGCTGACACCCACAAGTGTCTGTATCGATACTTAATGACTGTGTCACTTCACCTGGCAAGCGATGAACACCGACATTAAATCGTCGAGCACGAAATAAAATTATAAAACGTGACTAAAACTTCACTTTCATTACACGTTGGTAAAGTTCAAAATAACCATGCGGGCGGCATAAAAGAAATCCCGTCTGAATTCACGTAAAAAAAATTTTTATAAAAGTCAGATTTATCGTTCGTTCAACGATTTAAAGTCCATTTTTGTGTAAATAAAATTTTAGTTCGCTTCCACTGGCTAAGTTTTAATAAACTTTAATTTATGGAGTCTCGCACACTTTGTCGCGTTTACGGTCGTTCCGAGTGATTTTCGGTAGTCAGGATATGTGTGGTAGTGAGGAGACTGTTCCATGTTTTGGTTTACGTAATCCAGTCTATTAATTTCGACTTTATATCTTACGACGACGCGTTGTGGTGATTTTTATTGACAAAAACCTTTTTTCGGATCGCATAATGGCCGTGTTTATCTTAGAACGCTAAACAATAAACGTCATTTATTTACCAAAATACATAAAAGTTATAATGTGGACGTAAATCTTCAGCGTAGTTTAAAAATATGTAAAAGTGACATTAATTCGACGACTGAAACAGCATCATTGCATACAGAAAGGATCAACATCGTTAAGGAGCAGATTTATGATTTTCTGTTATTACGCCTTCATACTCGTATAATGCAGGTTTAGTAAGATAGGCAAAAAAATATGTTAAACTAGAACGTATACACATCAATTCTTTAAGTGAATATTTAAGTATTGTAGTAAAATACTTAATGAAATAAATTCAGGAAGTAATGTCTACCCATAGCATAAAAAAACGATATTACTTTCGAACTACTTAAGGGGACGATAACCGACTTTTAATGATTTTATACTGAAGATCACGTCTAAACGAGTAGTGTTAATGATTTGAAAAAAATATATGTTAAATTTGAGCATTTTTTCAATAACATATTATGGGAATATTTCAGATTATGTTTATATTACATAGTGAAATTAATTTGTAAAGTTATGTCTAACGCGGATAAAAAACTGAGAATGGCGCAAAATCTACCAAGCGTATTTTTCTGAAACCTTCACCAATTTAAAGATAATTTAATTATTGATCTTTTAGTATACGCGTTTTATTAAAATACCTTTTGTTTTGTGTATAATAAATTAATAATGCGTCAAATTGGGGACAGCGCTCCTTGATGGGCGAGTCCTATTACTGGCTGAACGTACGACGCGTTGCGTGAGCTCAGTACCGAAAACGCAAGCTAACCACTCAAGGTTACTGGCATATATCTGCGTCTTATGATATTTTCATGTTTTTTTTTGTATTCTCAGAATAGATTATTTTATTATCTATTATTTATCTGTGATTGTTTTCAAATAGGTATTCATATTTTCGTTATTATAAATAAATATTCCCTATGAAACCGAACGACGACGGCGTGAGCGCGACATGCATGTGTAAGGCGAAGGTACACGGCGATTACCCGACCCTTAAGCAGTGCCTAAAATTTGATTGATGAACTTTTTTGGTTTGCACTGCAAACTGCATTTCTTCAAAACTACATTTATAGCGAGAGGATAAAACATGATATAAATAATTGTGTTTAAAATTATCATATAATTATGTCCTACCACCCCAAACGAAAGCAAAGTTTATATTGGACGACTTATTCCGATAATTATCAAACAGATTGTGAATAAAACAACATAATTCACGTCCCTCACTTAATCCAGTAAAGTGAATTATTAATATTAACTGCTAGGCGATTTATCACGTAATCTTGGATAGGTTGATTCATTAACGTGATTCATCCTTAGCTCGTTGAATTTATAACTCACGAACATTGGTTATTTGACAAAATGAACCATTAGTTGTTACGAAATTATGTAAACACGGCCGTACGTCAGTTCGTCAGAGAGCGAGGTTCGGTTTGATTTTTCGTTTATTTTGTAAAGAATAACACAAACTAATGAGAACGGATAAGCTTTGCCTCACATAAATCATGATTTTGTTGCAATAGTCAAAATATCTTCATAATTTAGTACGGTGAATACCAGCTGGAATATTTGAGGCTCGTCATAACATCCGACATTTGTTTCGTTTTACATTCTGTAGTTGTGTCATTGTTTATAACGTAGTGGATATTCTGCCGAATGAAATATTACTAGATTTTTTTAGACGAACTATTTAATTGATTAAGTAGGTATAAATACTAACATAGTTTTAAGCTTTACTAACAATTTTATATGGAATTTATGTTCTGAATTAAACTTATAAATAAATAAATAAATTGTAACATTTTAAAAAGTTGTTCGCATAAAATGTGATGCACATTACATACTTCCCACGTTTTCTTCTTCATAACTCGCGCAAAACATTTATTATCATGTTTTTTGTATTTGATGTAAGTTTATAAAGTTAATAAAAAACCTTTGTACTAGCACTGCAACTAATAAAGACTTAACTACTTGTATTACACCCACATCTACATTACAAGGTCCAAGAAACAAGTTCATGCACCAACACCATTATGGTAACGCATCATAAAAAGCGTAATATTCAACTCGAAAGCCAACAGCACTATCCAAAGATTGTTTTATTCGTTGCGAACAAGTATCTCACTTGGCTTGCTACAAGCTAGCTGTAATATTCATCATGCTGTTGGCTCCGGTGACTTTAAACGGTGCATGTCCGTCTTTTATTTTATTTTTTTATTTATCCTCGCCTCGATTGTTGCCAGAGAGCAGTATTCATAAAACTATGGAAGCGCTGTTCCTTGTTTTACACACTCTTTTATATTTCAACAGCCATTCCAGCTGAGAAACAGGCGACATTTTATAGTGTAGCTACACTGTCTTTACTGTGCAATGTCCATCCCAGTGGAAAATGAAAATGACCTGGAAAGAACTGGATTTTTTGAAGAGGTTGTTTAAAAATGAAGCATAGTTTAGTAGGTTAACAGAGGTCAAAGTAAGTTTTTAGAGAAGGTGATGAAGGTTTTCTGCATATTTTTGGCAAAATTATGTTGTTTTTAAATTGGCACTATCTTAATTAATTTTCTTTACCTATCAGTCCTGTCCCTGATACAGAGGTGGGTGTCTCTCTGTCGGCGCCTCTCCTCGTATTATTTGACAGGAGTTTATGACTGTTTTGTAGTGTATGTCTAATTTTGTTATTAATTGTTTATAATGTGTAATATTTAATTTATATATTTGGATTTAATTGTGACATCGGTTATGTAATTCTAATGTGTATGTGTAACTTAATTATTGTTGATTAATTGAATGTAATGTGTTTTATTGGATTTTAATTTTTATTTACCGTGTGGAGTATGTCTGAAATAAATGAATTAATAATAAGTATTATTAAAATAATTATTTAAATAAGAATTATAAAAAAGTTGTATATAACTCTGTTAAAACTTCAAAAGTAAAAAAAAGCGCTTCCATCTATTCAAGCAAACAATAAATTTCAAAGTTAACGAAGCAAGAGCAAACGAACTCAAGACGATAGGATATTAAAAAATCATACAATCAAGTAACCAGCATTGTTTGTGTAATCTACTAGTACTGTCTAATTGGAGGGCTTTGTACACAGAGGCCCATGTGAGAGAATAATTAATGTTGTTAACAAATGCTTCGTGTTGTTTCAGTGGCTAATGATGAGTTATAACTTTACTGTTAAGTTAGTACATTGTTCTGTAATCATTATTATGTGTTCTGTAATTTGTCAGTTTTCAGCAAAGGTTGGTCTATTTACGGGAGGCTCCGTTTCATCCCTCCTTTTTACGTTCATATCTATGGTTCATAATATGTAGCCCATAGATATATGTAGCCAGACGCTGTTGATTAAAAATATTACTTTTTATTTACCGATTAGGAACATAATATATTACAGTTAAACTAAAAATCGCTGAAAACGTAATTTATTCTCTCATTTAAATAGGTTTGACAAGTTTTCAGTTAAATAAAATAAGCAACATTTTACAATGGGTCAGGGAGTTGGTATTTGTATTTAAGCACAACCCTACTCATAAAATGCAAACCGTCCAAAAGAAATACCAAAAAGGAGAGTAATTAAGCTCTCCTCCATTTAATGGTTTAACAGATTCAGACTAAGATATACTACCATCTCGTTGAAGCTTGCTTTGATTCTAATATACAGCTTCACTATCGTAATGGCACTAAAATTCCCAGATTACTGCAGTTAGAGCAAACAACATACATGTTAAAAGCACTCGAACAGGCAGTCAGACTAGCAAGTGTAGTTTAGAACAGCGATACAGTATGCAATACTTCAACACTGAACGCTGTAAAAAGAGCGTAAAGTTGATGTTCCAACCAAATCAAGTATGCGAATTACTATTTCAGGTTCAACGGAGTTTTGGATGAATAATATGATGCAATCTGTACTGTAAAGTAGCTAGCTTTGGAAGTACTGGAAACGGGTCTGCCGTCTGCTCTCTGATTTTAGGGTTAATATTTTATTAGGATTCTTCTTCATTGCAGTGTTTTCTCAGACTTAACAGGTCTCTCTTTGCACGGCTAAGGAAATCATTCTTATCCTTACTATTGTTTTTTATGAAATTCTTATGACTTTTAGGTGCAGCAATGATGCCAGTATCAATTGACGTAATCATTTCAGAAGTTATCAAAATAATATGTCAAGAATCAAGATAGATGATAATGGGTTTAATAACAACGCAAATCTCTGTAATATGATGATTAATATGCTTGTATGACCAGATGTATGAACGTAAACGAAGCACAAGTAGTATGTAAGGAGCGTAGCAGGTGGCGTTCTATATAATGAGAGTTAGAAATAAATTAGGCTTTAGAACGGTACATACCTAAACCCGAGGTAGTGGCTATATAGTTTCTGTCTATCCCCATGGGAAGAAGGCGTGAGTTTATGTATGTATGTATCTCTGTTTGTGATAAATGATGCGGTAGATCTTTTAATCATTGCACTGCACATAACATAATAATATCAAAGGTTTTCCTGAAACGCGGTAATGTTTTTAGATCAAAGCTTAATTATCTTAACTTCTAAAATTATACAGCAGTAATAAGACATTTCCTTAAATAGAATATGCTTCGAATCATCTTGGCTGAGATTAGATTCGCGTTTTATTGCCGGCCAAATTGTGCAAGCAAACTTGATTACCCTTTTAAGTCCTTCATGATTCATACATAAATGTTTTACAAGCATTTTGTAAGAATTCTTCGACGATACAAAATAAACAAGAAAAGACAGTTGTTATTGCAAAAAATAGGTCACGGAACCGAGGCTGAACAAATAAAAGAAACAATATTAAAACTATTAATACAACAGAAGTAATATCACTTACAGAAATTACAGCATAGTGAGATCACACCCATAGGAGCTATATTAGTATAACGCATTTCACAGCGGGTATCGTAATTCCATGAAACATAACATAGAATGTTATTGGTAGGAAATGTTAGTTCGATCATAATGCTAACGAAAATATCGAAGCCAATGATTGAAATGATATAAGTGAATTCGACGCCAATGGGACTATTTATAAATTAGATCAAAGAACACAAGAAAGGAAACGTAAACATGTCAATGATATGTCAAAATTTGATTTCTGGCTTTTGCTATACGAAGTTTTTCGGTTGGAAATATGAAACAAGAAATGGCAATGATGGGGAAGTGACTTTAGAACATTTTGGAACATCAAACACTCAATTAGTGAGGTGAGAATGTTTTGGATTTAACGACATGCAACAATTTTGATATCTTAGTAATTTTAAGTCTATTTCTTAAATTTTCAAGTCTATTTCATATGACTCTTAAAATGTAACACAACATGTTTACAAATGCTTTGGATGAATTAGGTTATCTCTGTAAAACTCGCTGATTTTGACAAAACTCACGCTTTTAATCAAATTAGATAATCTTTCCTTACTATGCCTGCTGCCTAATGAAGGGCATTGAAATAATCAATAGATTCTACAATTATATTTTCAGTAACCAATGCATATACCGTATCTGCTTTACAACTCATAAACCTGTCAATACCCAATTTTACTATACTCTTTATTATTACACCGTGCTGTAAAACATAGATAATGCATCTAATAAAAACGTTGAGAATAACCGCCGTATAACGAACTAAAAATATGGATTTTCAGCCCTGACGCACAACTTGATTTTATTTATATGCTAACACATTTATGTCTCTTTGTGAGAGATGCTTCACTTTGCTTTATGGCCCGTAGTTTAGTTGTTAGAGTTCTATCTAGCGATAACAATTTTATTTTAGTGGGAGCACATACGTAAGAATGAATTTAAATAGAGGTAGATTCTGCACCTTTGAAGTCATAGTCCTTTCTATTGTAGATACTTATACTTTAGACTGTATTTAACCAGAACCTCCCTACCTGAATGCCAGTATAAAGTTATCACGAAATCTTTTTATCGGTCATCTTCATAAATACAGTTTTTTTCCTTCTAATATGCAAGTACAAACAAGTTACTTAAATTAAAATTGTGTACTTCGTTTGTTGAAATATCTCTTACGGCCTGCTAAGACCTGACGCTTATTCTCATTTAACCTCTAATATAAGCACCTGGTCTCCAATGTTTTATGAACCATGTAACGTGTGTTCTAAATAGACAACTAAGAAATTAAAAACAAGCTCAGCCTGTAGAAGCTTCCTAGCTTACACAATAACTTTTCAATTTCGCAGTCTTAATTGAAGCCCTAGACTCATTACTTCTGTTGCTACTTCTAGTAATTATTACTTTTCCATTACAGAACCAGTAAACACGTGCGTAGACCACAAGCCGGTAACACTTGTTGCCGACGATGCCGACATGTTTATTACGCCGTTGCGAGCTGAAAGCGACTCGTAAAACGTTCCCAAGGTTAAGTTTGATTGTTCTGAACGTACAGACTGCCTCTCTTCCAATTATTACGAAGACGAACCCTTACATTCTGGAAATGTAACCCTATGTGCATGGAATAAAGTAGTATTTCTCCTGGATGATGTTGTGTCTAGCGAAACAATTTATGTTGCCCATTGTACGTAAGATTGCAACGTTTATTCTAAATGCGGTTTTGAGGTTAAATTCCTATTTGCTTTTAACGTGATTTAAATAGGTCAAAGTACAAAAGGATTAGAAGAATGGTTGAGTCCTTTGAAGTAGAGGTCAGTAATAAAAGAGGATAATGTTCTTAGCTATTGTGTTATTGGTGAATTAAAGTTTTCCTTAATAGCAATATACTATTTTGCTAATTGTAAAACGGCAATGGAATACAAAGCATAAAGTTCTTGAGAAATAATCTAGTTTTGATATATCAGTTATAAATTATGTCCAAGATTAGCTGTCTTGTATAATTTAGTCTTAGTTTCCATGAACTAGATGACTCATAGTCAAGAATGGAATTGTCAAATGCTATGAGACAGCAACATTTGTGGCTGATATCATACTGATTGTTACTTGTTCAAGACTAACGTAAATTAAATTCTAATTAACTGTATCGCCATTAATCCAATGTTAATTATTATTTATACTTAGTCCTTGGTCGTAATAATTTCATTATTGTGTTTTTATAGATTAAGTAAATAACGTTAGCTTTTAACCGTATACCCAAAAAAAAAATTTTATTCGTCTCCTTTCCCTTTCAATCCAGTCCCTTTAAATCATAATCAGAAGTTAAATAGTTGAAGAATAGAACTCAGTATCTCAATTTTTGAGTTTAAAAAGAGCATAATCCCCTTTTAGTGTGGTTTGTTTTTGAATACTTGATATTTATGATTATGAAAGTTCATCGACAAACACGTGCATTACATATATTTAGTTAGCCACGCACATAAACACTGCATAGTTATAATGCTGTTCATTTCTCACATTAAGTGAACTATAAAGGATGTAACCAACAAATATCAATTTGTTAAATTAAAACTAAAAGTTACCAGATGCTGGCAAGGTTGACATCTGCCTTCTCCCGAATTTAATGATCCCCAAGGCGGCCACACTAAACAGCGAACATATTCTAAATTTAAAGAAGCAAATCGTTCAGTCGATACATTGAAACGGAAATAGAAGACACACGATCCCGCGGGAAGTTGAACAAAAAACGTAAAGGAGAAACACATGACCTCATTTGTCGCGAAGCGAGGGAATTATTTATTACTTTTGATACCTCTCGCGTCGGCTCCCCCTTTGTCTTTGTGAGAAACTCGGTGATTTTAATATCGCTACTGTTTTTAAAGGAATTTGTAAATGTGATGCTCTTCTTAAAAATTATGGAAGGCTTATGTTGGATTTTTATAGCTTCGCTTTGATGTCAAAATTAATTTAGTACGCGATGAAATGATCTGCGCTTATGAAGTCAGGATTTAAGGTGAAGGGCGATTTTAAGTTAATTTAGCTAAAAGTAAAAATTAAGGACAAGTTGATGGGCTTATTTTGAGTACGTAAC
Source organism: Tiliacea aurago (assembly GCA_948098905.1). NCBI lineage: Eukaryota > Metazoa > Arthropoda > Insecta > Lepidoptera > Noctuidae > Tiliacea > Tiliacea aurago. The sequence goes on along the minus strand of OX402587.1, from coordinate 17,698,730 downwards.
AGACTGAATGAATACTTGTTTTTGCTGACATCACAAATAAACCTTCTAGGACTCTCTTATATATTTATACAATCTTTCAGCTAATGGTGCTCAGATGGATGATCATATTTCTGATTTGAACATGATAATGCTTTAAAGATGTATTCCATTTAAACCATGTAATGATAATAATAATAACACACCTGTAAGCTTGTTGCATAAAATAGACCAAGGTGATATGGCTGCAATAAAATAACGATAACTTCGAAAGATACAGAAGTGCATAGAGTGCACATTGCTTGCATCCATATAAACCCCATAGTGGACCGTTTCTCTAAGTCATGAAACGTGCAATTGTACTGTTATTCTCAGACAGAATTAAAACATTTCATGACGGTTGAGAGTATTTTCTTTAAACAAACGTCTTGTATTTATAAGCTATTTGGATTTCAGGAGCTTACTGTTATTATAACATGCTACATTCACGTCAAGGCAAGACAAACGAGTGACGCATTTTGTTATGATTTTGAAATTTAATCAATCCAATATTCTGATTACCAAGTTCTTCATGCACCTAAAAGTCACAGATATCAGTCAATATTAAACCTTATTCCTTGAATAATAGAATTTATGACGGAAGTTTTGAAACAGCAGATAAAATTTGTCAAAGGTTGTTAGATGCGTCCGCCAGATGCGCTTGCGACGAAAGTGTCGACTAATGACTTGGCGGTGACGATGTAAACATTCGACGGGCGACACTGTCAAAATCATCACGACAGCTAAGAAAAAACTGAAGGGATATTTGTATGTTTCACGTATAGGCTTACAGACGTCTGTGGATGTAAATATAGAGAAAGATGGATTGGCTTATATTTATAGTTTATAAACAAGGGAGATAAAAATATGTAACAATATTTCCATTCCGAAATTAGCATACGCAACATGAATAAACATGAATGCCAAAAAACTAAACTAAATCCAGAACCCTGTTTTTCACAACTGACCCCATCTCGTTCAATCATGATTTATTATTCACAACTAATAATAAATATTTATAAATCTGTAGTAGCTCACGGCCTGAATTCTCGAATCATAAAGGTTACATCCAGCACCGGCTCATTAAAATGACCATCAATCATTTAAAAACGCTGAATCACAACCAATTGATATCATAAAAATATTTTCTGTTCTAGAAGCTCAAACGGTACGAACAAAAGGAAACATGTAACCCGATACAACTCCGTTAAATGTTTACAAATGCTTTATGTTTGGCGAAATCAAACACGATTTGAGTGGCGTTCCACAAAAATACAAGCCAAGGGGAAGCAGTAGCGAAATTCAGTGTAAACAATAGTACAAAGACGAGGTAAGATTATTGGAGAATTTGTTTTAAGCCACTTGAGGGACTTGTAAATATTTGGTAAGCTTTCGTACGCCTTACGTCTGCCATTTCACCTGCCTTCGTGACGTTAACGTTTAATGTTATTTGTTTTGCGATAGAAAATCGAGCTTCAACAACATTATTTTGACGTCCCTTTTTATAAAATGTTGAGTTTTCTCGTATTTTCTTTTTTACATCCCGCTTTGTACGAGTATGTTTATTTGTCGTAAATGTGTTTATTTTACATTGTGTGCAACATGGTTATGACGAATAGGTATCGCCTCTCGGGGTCTGTGTGGTGCCGGACGTTATAGCATCACCCTATTCATTCCCGTGGGTGTCGTAAAAGGCGACTAAGGAACTTACTATATAGAGAATGGGCAGTATCGTTCTCTATGCATTTTAACACCATACTGCGATCGCCAACCCGCCTACCGAGCATGGCGATTATGGCAAACCCCCCCTTTGGGGGAGGCCTATGTCCAGCAGTGGACGTCTTTCGGCTGAAATGATGATGATGAAATATCGCGTATTGCATTAATAAATTAAACTTAGGCGCCTTCATTTCGTGTAAATCTTTATTCCAGATGGATTTCATGCATATGATTCAAAATATAATAACACTGCTGTTCGGCTCTAGCGATCATATTGTAGATACAATATATTGCGAGCTTTAACATAATTTGGGGCAGAAATGCAGAGGAAACTGGATTAATTTCTGCTAATGGCCTGGAAGTGGTGACAGCGGTGGGAAAACAAATTGTATGACTTCAATTTATACCAAATTAAAGTGCAGCTGCTTTAAATGTTAACAATGTGAAAACATTTTCAACTGTATCAAATTATAAACAGTGATTTATGCTGCTCGTTCCTTTTTGGGTTCCGTACCTCAAAAGGAAAAAACGGAACCCTTATAGGATCACTTTGTTGTCCGTCTGTCTGTCAGCCTGTCAAGACCCCTTTTCTCAGGAACGCGTTGAGTTATCAAGTTGAAATTATTACCAAATACGAGAGTTTACGGTCCCTTAGAGCTCTAAAAAAATCAAGCTTCTAAGTCAACGCAATAAAAAAATAAGGCGATTTATGCGTCATATTTGATACTCGCAAATAATGCAAAACCTTTATGGTACTTCCCGTTGACCTAGAATCATGAAATTTGGCAAGAAGCAGGGTCTCACAGCACAAGTAAAGGAAAAAGTCCGAAAATTATCACATAAGAATAAAAAAAATGCGATTACAAACTTACATTTTCAGTTGGAAAATTGGCCGTGGAGTATATCATTGTATGGGAGAACATGTTTTTCAACTACAATGTTAAGTTTGTTTTTGGGATAAATTACTACGGAACCCTTCATTGTGCGTGGCCCGACACGCCCTTGGCTTGTTTTTTTGTATGAGTAGAGGCTTTAGTTCAGTTTTTCCTGAGGCCCTAAACAAGCAATCGCTTTTAAAGTGTTTTGTAATTCTACGACGACTAACAACAGGATTGACATATTATGTTTTTCCGTTGGTTGGTTGGTTACTTTGATACTTTTCCATCATACTTATCGCTGATAGAATGTCAGTATATCTAGGCCTTCTGGCCAGTAATACTTGGTATCGTCTACAAAAAAACTTGGAATAGTTTACTTTCTCTCGAATCTACCGGACCGTACGCGTCATTACTTGGCAATCTGCAAACAATCATTGGAATTAAAACCGAATTAATTACTGACTCTGTTATCAAACACAAATCCGTTGTTCTTACACCCACACGTGTGATCAATCAGCGCAAAGCTCCAGCTCCTTATGAAGACGAACAGACAGACAGTCGTAAAACTCGTGATGTGGACTGATTGGAAACACGTTCAGACGTTCATTCGTTCAACCGTGCGTACGCGCGCTTGCTTTCAATTATAAGAAATGTTATATGCCGCAAAGGAAATAGTGTAGTGCATTGCCGTAACGAATAGGCGAAATATTAATTGGAGTCTATTAGTATTTTTGGAAGTAATGTGTTTTTAGAATTAAAGTTTTATATTGAATCAAGATGCTAGTCTGCACATTCACGCACTGTTTAGTAATTTGTGTTGTTTCTTTCAAGCTGTATTCATTTGTTTTACTAGAATGTTAGTTGTTACCTACGCGTTCATAATCATCTTCACCCAGAGTTGGGTTACGCTCATCGTTCAATTATCTTTATATTAAAATATTAAAAACAATAACCAAAAAAAAACAATAATAAATAACAATAATAACAAAATTTATGACCTACTAGCTGCGCCCCGCGGTTTAACCCACATAAGTCTCGATCCCATGGGAATATCGGGATCAAAAGTACCCTATGTACTTCTCCAAGTTATGGTCTACTCATGTGCCAAATTTCATCCAAATCCGTTCAGCCGTTTTAGCGTGAAAGCGTATAGCAAACAAATCAACTAGTAGGGGATGGGATTTCTTATGTCATTCACCCAAGTCAATCATAAGGCCATTAAGGCGCAGATATATGATTTTAGTGACTTTTAAATCTGATTCTTACGCCTTCATATAATGCATGGACAACTGATGAAGTGTAACTGTTACACATCTGCCTTTCGACGATTGATCAAGTTATGCGAAAAATGTATATTAAACTAGAACGCATACACATCAATTCTTTATGTGAATATTTAAGTACCTATTGTAGTAAAATACTTCATGAAATAAATTTAGGAAGTAATGTCTACCCAAAGCATAAAAACAATGTTACTTTCAAAAAAATTAAGATATTTTCATGCTTTTTATTTGTATGAATAGACTGTTTTATTATCTATAATTCTATCTGTGATTTTTTTTCAATTAAGTATTCATATTTTCGTTACTAAAAATAATTATTCCCTATGAATGGTAATGGTGGCGCGGCGTAAGCGCGACACACATTTGTATGGCAAGGTCAACGGCGATTATCTAACCCTTAAGTTTTTTCATTAATAAGTTTGAAACGTAATTTTTTAACATACAGCTCCATCTCATAATGTGTATAATCATTATGTCATAATGTTCACATCTGCGTAAATGAAATATTTACAAAAAGCGCAAAAGGCAATGCCTTAAGGTACAATTTCTTCAACAGTCGAGCATTTAAATTCACGTGCATAAATCCGTCAGTTGAAGTTAAAAGTCGATTACAAAACAATTTTGAAATTTAAATTCGATTATTCATTTTTTCTTCGATACGGTGGATAAGTAGGGGGTTTCTCCTCGCTACATATCATGAGAGACCGGAATTATAATGTCGGTAGTATGGTCGGTAATAAGTTATCTTTAGTCCGCCACGGTTGCCATATTATTAACTTCACAACATTGATATAACACGTGGCTCCTTTACGCGGACATGTCTTCCAAACCGCACGTAGCAATCATCATTACGAATCAATCGTCGAAAGGCAGATGTGTAACAGTTACACTTCATCAGTTGTCCATGTATTTTTATTTTGAAAACGATGTAACGTTACCACAAATGCTACGCAAAACTCGAAGTTTCCGTAAGAGAATAAGGTTGATATTTGTTAAGCGGAGAAATTGAATATGGGTTCGAATACGAAAAGGGTTGAGTGCGACTGGCTATCTCGACGTCATCCTGTGGATCCCTATATTTAGAATGTCACTTAATAGCGTACAATTTTGCAGGCAATACCGTCGATTGTGTAGGTGCATTCAGAGGAAAATGCTCGACGGAACGGAAAATTTGTCGCGGCCATTATTCGCACTAGCGCTTCGGACGATTAAATTCGGCTCACCCACGAGTTTAGCACTGTGATGTACATGAAACTAGCTTCAATTGACGCATAGGAGGCAGTTATCTCCACACAATTGCGTTCACCACTTCCTTTGAATAATTCTGGGGTTGAAAAACCAATATTTCTAATATTACGCCACGTAACCAATTTTTTTTGTAGCTATTCAATATTCACATCGATGTCCGCAAAAGATAAGAAAACCTAATATCGTGTGCTAGAAGACCGAAAAACAATTATAATAATTCAAACAATCGAAAAGTGGTCCAATAAAGCAATTTGTCATCCGCGATAACGCTGTTCGAAAACATTAAGTCGGTGAGTAAAATAATCTCTTCTCTCAAAACGAGATTTCTGAATCTGAATTAGATTGTCCCCTTACTGGATTGTAAGTAACTTAATACTTTAGCGCCGTCCTTCCACATTTTGGCTGCTTCTTCTCGGTTTTACGCAGCTGTCATAATGACAAAGTGTTTACAAAATGCTACATCTTTTTTCTTTATCTTGTGTTTTGCATGTTTATTTGGGAGGTTTGAGAATATGTTATTGTTATTGTGTGTGGAGATAAATTATGAAGACACGTTAATTTGTGGTTTGTCACTTTGGAGACCGTTTGTATAAAGTTAAGTCGTTACTGCTTCAATAGTGTTGTGACCTATGATTAAGCTTAAAATATATTTAAATCGAAAAGGACATTATAAAAATTGATTGATGTTATTAGAGTTAGGTTATACATGAAACAAGAATAGTTCCCGATTCAAACATTGATGCTATCTTTAATATCCCTTACGAAATAATAAGGTCAGTAAAAGATTCTGTAAGTAGTAAATAAAGAGATTACGATAGGAGTTTGGTCGGGGTCTACTTTCTCTCGTGTACCTTTTTTATCCTAACAGACAATAGTAGACTTAAGTTCGGCACCGTCTTCATTGCAGTAAGACTCCCGGTATTTATTCCCAAAACGACGTAAAGTAGATAAGCCCCTCCTGTGTAGAAAAATTCCCTTTTAGATTTATCGGTAATCTCGTTTGTTGCCGCTTTTATTGTTTCTGTGAACAATAATGAATTAGACTTACTTGCCCACATTATTTGCTTAGGCCCGGCGTCATTTTGTTTACTTTGGTAACTGCATATCCCATCAGGGGGAGAGTAGGGTTAGCAGAATCAATGCGGTGGGCGTTCTGTAAGGGGATTTCTAGATTTATCGTTACTTTGTTTTGTATTGTAGTCATTTTCATTCGGTCGGCACAGAGATCTATGAATTTCCTTTGTTAAATTCGGAGTAGCAAAATTTCATCCAGTGAATCTCGTTATGAGAGACTTTTATGTGATAAAAGGAAAGTTTTTGTGAGAAAAAAAAACAATGTTAACATTCCACACGATGTTTGCGGCCATTTGATCACTAACGAGACGAATCCCGGAAGCTATAATACTTCGTTACTTTTGTGAAATTAGGTTGTTATTTTTCACATAAATTGTTAGAAGCGTTTTAATTACGATGTAGACTCTTCAACGGAATATGAAAGCATTATCTTTTCAAAATTTTCTTTGTTAATTAATTACAAATTGTGACAGGCAATTTTCCACGTCACATTATACGAAAACGATTAATGTTTTCTGTTGGAATTTAAAGCAAATGTGTTGTTTTTTTTGTAGTTCACGCTTCTTAAGAGCGTTTACACCTTACAGAATTTCATACAAACTTTCAAGCCCTTGTTTCTCGAAATGACTGAACCGATTTTAATGAAACTTCATACGCATAAGCAGGTTACAAAGGTCTAAAAAGTTAGTAAAGAACATTTTCGAAAAATAATGTTACAAACAAATTAGACCGATTTCAAATTTTCCATAGAAACAGAGATTTCCAGTTATCTGTTTTTAAATAAGACATTTAGAAAATGTTCTTTACTAACTTTTTAGACCTTTGTATCCTGCTTATGCGTATGAAATTCAACTAAAATCGGTTTAGTCATTTCGAAAAACAAGGGCTTGAAAGTTTGTATGAAATGCCGTAAGATGTGAACGCTCTAAAGAGCTGTTATAAATAAACATCCTTACGACCGTTAAAAATTCAAAGCATTACAAAAATAATTTGGCACTAATTTTAATTAACCTTTACATTTAAATATTTCCCACGAAATAACATTACGATATAGCATTATTATTTATTCAAAATATGCACGGATTTCTGTGTCATTAGCTTGTTGATTCCACAAAATTCATCTGACGCCTCCTAACGAGTCGCATACATTTCGAAGGCGTGTTATGGAATGCAACGTTACGACATTTGGGGCCAAGCAAACGAAATTAAGCGAGCTCATTAGTAAAGTACTGGCATCTAGAACTAAATATATATGAGATAAATTCACACGGAATCAGATAATACACCATATTTGGATATTAAACTGTTTAAATAACGACTTTTGTGAACTAGTGAGGGCACGTTCGAGTCTTACCGTCGTTATAACTGTCTCCATAGTCGGTTTTGTGAACTTGTCCCATTTAGTTCATAATCTTTAATTATTAATTTCGAGATATTATAGACATTAAAGTGTAATTTTTTATCGTTTTAACAACAGTAACTGCCTGTTTCACCACCTCTAGTTAACTTATCTGGTAAATTATTTCATACTGAGGCCCGTATTAGAGAACTTTACCCAAAACTCAAACATTAAGTACTTATAAATTTATAATTTATAAAACTAGTTTAAAAAGCCTTTTTTTATTTCTTTTTCTTTGATTGACTGCCTCCTTGATCTAGTGGTCGCAAGCGTTACTGCTGAGCGGTCCTGGGTTCTATTCCCAGGTCGGGCAAAGTGTTAGGCATTGATATTTTCCATTAGGAATTTCTCAGTAGCAGCCCGGAGTCTGAATTTGTGCCTGGTTGATGGCAATAGGCTCGCCCCCTATTACATGGGACTTAAACATATATATATTTTGGCAAACTTCCTCTTTGGGGGAGGCCTATGTCCAGCAGTGGACGTCTTTCGGCTGAAATGATGATGGAACGTAGCAGGTGGCAGCGTTCTATGGTTTCTGCCTACCCCTATGGGAAGAAGGCCTCTAAAAGTCTTTAAAGTGTAAATTCATTTGGTGGACTGCGCATTATTTTTGTTGTATTTTCCACTTATAAATGAAGGGGTAACAGAAACCTCGCACGAGCTGCCAAGCGTGAGAGGGGAGCTTTGTATATTGAGTAGATTGCTGATAGGGTTGACGTTGTTCGGTGATGCGACAGGTGCTAAGAATAAGTCTTATTATTATTTTCATTCCCTTTGTGTATATTAGAAGGTGTCATAAGCAACCGTCTTTATGAAGAACTAGCTGCGCCACGCAGTTTCACCCACAGAAGTTTCGATCCCGTGGGAATATCGGGATAAAGAGTGTCCTATGTTTTAACACTTTCACTGTCCACAGAGCCACCTATGGTTCAGGAAACGTGCGCTTGAAAGGCACTAATACGCTCCTGAGCTATATGTGCGTCAGGAGACATATACAACTTCTAAGGCGAACAATTCCACTGGACGTGCTGGAACTGTACTGTTTCTGCATTGGACGTGCTGGTACGATCATAAAGTAAAGACAAACGCCGGAACAATTAAATAAATCCAGGAAATTCGGGGAAATTATTAAAAACATCCTATTGGACTTGTCGGTCAATTTTGCATTTTTGTATTGGGACAGGAAACGTGTTAATCCAGGTCATGGTCTACCCATGTGCCAAATTTCATCTAAATCCGTTAAGCCATTTTAGCGTGAAAGTGTAACAAACAAACAAACTCACTTTTGCATTTATAATATTAGTTACTAGCTGTTGCCCGCGGCTTGCCCGCGTGGCTTTTTCTAAACCTTCCTCTTGAATCACTCTATCTAATAAAAAAAACCGCATCAAAATCCGTTGAGTAGTTTTAAAGTCACTTCCCGCTTTCTGTCTGTCCCTATGCATGGGACAGACAGAAAGCGGGAAGCGACTTTGTTTTATACTATGTAGTGATTAAGCTTCGGCCATACCTGAGCGACTACAACGCGGGAAGCGGGAGCAAAGCGGAAGCGTCAACAACGCGAAACTAACGCGGGAATTATCGTGCACACCTGCGCGAATAGCGAATATCATTTTGTTTAGTGAATATTCACTTTTTACGTAAATTTTTGTATCCGGGATTTTTCAGATCGTATAGAAGAGTATGTTCTCTTACGGCCGAACCCAATAACTTATTTTCAGTTAAAGACAGATCGCTATTGATGATAGACAGTATAATTATATCTATGCTCGGATGGCGTCTCACAATCATTAATAAAGGCTACGTATCCGAAAACAATAAGTAGGTTTCTCTACTTCGCTCTCCCGTGCGTTCCATTACAACCAACATCACTTTAAAAAACAACATGTGTAATTAGGGTTATATTAAAACTTCTTTGTTTCTTACTTCTAAATAAGTTACTGGATTAAGATATAATTCTGTAGAGCCATAATTGTTATGGCCGCGAATCAAAATACAACCTGTTACTGACCTGCAAATTGCAAAAAAACGTAAAAAAATTTGAATTTTGCGCATTAATGTTTTTTTTTTTAACTTAAGTTCATGTCGGAATGGTGCTTGCACGGGAGGTGTTAGTAAGGTTAAATTCCTGTTATTTTTTGCCTAGGGCGCAACGTTTTCGAGATATTTGAATTTAAAATTTTTTTTATTACTTTAAATAACAAAAAACATCTATGATCATTATTGCAAGTACTAATGAGTTCATTTTAGCTTGACTTCTTTACGTTTATCCCTGCAATTCGGGGAATAGCCAAATCTGCCATCTGTAGTACTGTCCTGTCAAATAAATCGTATAATGGGACGCATACTTTGGCATATTCATACAAAGAGATATCTGTTGTAGGCCATACACCCTCCCATCAGTAGATAGCGTGGGATGGTATGATTCCTAGATTATTGGGACGTTAAAACCATCGATAGATATATTTTTATATCTCCAGTAGGCCGAAACCGGTGATATATAGGTTATTGGGTTCGGCCGTTACTGTTTCAATAAACATCTCTGTATTATGATCGTCCATCATCGTGGAGCTAAAATAATGAGACGTCCGTAATAATGTAACGATCCGTACAGACGTCTGACCACTAGACGCGTGGTTCCCGCTTACTCTCGCTTTCTGTACGCGGTGTTCCCGCGTCGCGGTCGCGTAGGTGTGCAGTGCGCAATATAATAACATGAGCAGTCGCTCCCGCTTTGCTTCCCGCATTGTGATCACAGATTACTAATATGTAGCAAACTAATTGTGATCGCTCAGGTTTGGCCGAAGCTTTATAGTTAGGTACAGTAGGCCACACGTACTCGTTAACAAAACCAGTATTAGCTAGCCTCATATTTTATTGAAACTTCATACTACGCTAGGCCTGTTTAAGGACAACGTAGTGTACCACCGACTTGTTGACTTGTTGTCAACAGTACATGAAAGAAGTATCTAGAGAAAGATAGACTTTGGTACCTAAATCAACTCCTCTAGCATACTATAGGTTCATAGTTAGACGGCACGGTTGGCGCAGTGGTTAAGCGATCGACTGCTGCGCTGCGTGTCGCGGGTTCGATTCCCGCACGGAACAAATATTTGTATGACCTACAAGTAGTTGTTCCGGGTCTGGCTGTTTGTGCATGTGAATTTAAATGTTTGTAAAGGCACCCACAATACAGGAGAAATTCCTAGTGTGGGGCAAAGTTTAAAAAAAAAAAAATTGTACTTACTTAAGTTACTTTCCGTTATCGAATGTCCTGTCTAACTACGCATTCTCTAAATCAGATAGCTTCAATGTTGTCCCCTTAGACCAGCCATACTTAAAGTGTGCTCCGCGGAGCCCTAGGACTCCGCAAAGCCTATGTGCTCCGCAAAACAACTGGTCATAATAAAAAAATTGAGCCGTCACGGGATGACTGGCAGATGTGAAACATCGCACTACACACACATTTACAATACTACATATAGACTGTATAAGTGTATAGTGGCCGATCGCCACGCGGCAAGCGTCGCCCCACCATCAATCGGTTTTGCGTGCGCCTGTAGATGTTTCACATAAAAAAGGGGTACTATATTTTATTTTACTCTGCCCGGCTTGAGTAAAATAAAATCTATCTAAATATTCCAACGTAAAGTTAAAAAATAATTGCAAATGTTAATGTCAAGTAATATGTAGTAATATTATTAAGAATACACATTACACCCATGTTTTGATTATTTTAGGGCTCCGTGAAATATTTCGTTTTCCAAAAAGGGTTCCGCGCCAAAAAAGTTTGAGAGCCACTGCCTTTGACTAAAGACAAGCAAAAGAAGAAGAAATGGCAAATGTAGGTCTGGGAAATTAAATAAGTCTTGGAAGACGTTATTTTTGGCCTTTCCTATTATTATTATTCCTCTGCCTATTTAAAATTGAACCAGTTCGCTGATTGGTCAACTGTTTCTTTCCATTTTGTACCAAACATGACATAAAATCGCATAAGCGAATGCTATGAAAGCCTTGTTCAGTAACGTTTATATTGTCACAGGGTATAAACTCTAATGTAATGCAATCAGCGTAGAGTGTAGCATAAATACAGAGTGCCTAAATTCTGCAGCGGATACATTTAGGCTGTGGATGACGAAGATAATATGTCGATATTGACAAAGTAAGGATTATCGTACGTTAAATCCAATTTCCGATAACAGAGCTTCAATTAATCATGGACTCTATTTAGACTTGTAACAATTCCTAAATTGTATTATGCTGTGATATTGTGATAACTATGAATATTTATGCAAAATATTTATCGATGCTATTCATTGAATGTGTGCCAAGCGACATTATTGGCACAGTCAATTAATATTGTCCCGGGTTGGAACGTGTAGGAACAGTATTGCTGATAGGATGTATGTTACCAAGACCTACAAGCGGTGCGGTGGTTGGAAATAGCCGCGTAAATATTAAGAAAGGCATGAGTTTGTTTGTATGCCATTTTATTGTATGTTTTTTTGTCATCATCATCATAATTTCAGCCGAAATACGTCCACTGCTGGATATAGGCCTCCCCCAAGCACCACCACTTCAACCGATTCTGTGCTTCCCGCATCCAGCTGATACCTGCGGCCTTCTTATGGTCATCGGTTCACCTTCTGTTTTTTGTGTGAATATTGTGTGCCTTAACCTTAACCTTAACCTGTGTCAAATAAATTTATTTTCTTTCTTTCTTTCTTTCTTGTAGGAGGCCTTCCAACGCTACGTCTTCCGGTACGCGGTCGCCACTCCAGAACCTTTCGGCCCCATCGGCCATCAGTTCTGCGAGCAATGTGCACTGCCCACTGGCACGCTTTTTTTTGTATTAAATAACATTTTTTTTTTTTATGTTGTTTGGATCATGTGGTGCAATAATGATTTTTATTTATTTATTATAATATTCGTGTTGTTTTTAGAACGAAGTTCAGCACGTTATATTCCGCACACTTGGCGAATGAGAGCTAGGCCTAAATAACCGGCCAAGTGCGTGTCAGACCACGCACAACCCCCACCCACTGCTTGTCTCTGCATCACCCAAAGGTTGACTGGTAGAAAATGCCTATGGCATTAAGTCCTCCTCTGTACATTTTGTGTGCTTAAATTGTTAAATAAATAATAATGAAGGCTTCCTAGTTGGGATGAATTTATCCCAATAACAAACTTAAATAACTTAGCATTATAGTTGAAAAATATGTTCCCTCATACATTTCAAATGCACATGTAATTTGTACGCACAATATTAAGAGATTTCTTATAGGCTTTCCTGTAATCGTTAAATAACAATTTTCTGTATTTTTTTCAACATTTTAGGCTCAGCCTCAGTTTCGACAAGGGGACAATTTTAAAATATTTTTTTAAATAACTTTAAAAGTATTTATTTAATACAAAACAAAACAACTCCTTACAACAAGCCCTTTCCTTTGATAAGTCACACGGTACAGTTTCCGTAACTTTTCTTTTTCATTTTTGCCCCCAGTTGTGACCCCCATATCCAAAATTCATTTATTAACGTTACACGCCCGTGTTCGGGTCACAGAAATTCATATGTGTACCAAGTTTCCAGTCCAGTAGATTCGGAGTAAATTATTGGCTGTGACAGACGGACAGACAGAAAAAAGTGTAGCATTTTGACCGATGGACACTTTTGGCTACAGTCTCTATGTGTGTTTACACGCGTATGTCTATGTAATTTTTTTTATTTTGGTTGCCTACTCTTAAACTTTGTCCGCCTTATTACAAAACAAGATTTATATTTTGACATGGCTTAAACCATGGAGACAGTTTTTGTAATAAGAACGTAACAGTGATTGAAATACCGTTCTTTATACAAAACTGAAAACTTAGTTGGGTACTAAGTTGTCAGTTTTGTGTTTAGGAACTTTACCATAGTCGGAATAAAGTTCCAAATGGCGCCATGTTTTAAACCTGGGTCTGAAGATAAACCTTGTTTTGTAATAAGGGGGGGTTAGTTTATTTCATTGTGCCTGTTATTTCATACACCTACGTATAATTATGGTTGCTTACATAACTAGATTGGAAGTAAATTTTTTGAGGGTTCAACCTTTTTAGCTTCTTTTACTAAGCTAAAGATTCTGGACTCCTTGTGATATGAGTAGGTCAATCAAATAATGCTAATAGGTGGGATTGGTTTGAACTCGACAGCTTTCGTTCGACAGTATGAGCCTAAATATTTGGGCTATTGGGACAACTTATTAAACATAATATTTCCAACAATTTGATGTTTATTCCCAAATACTATTTAAACCCGTAACTAAGCAACAACGGTTCGCTTGTAGTGTTGTTCTATGAAAATAATTCATTTATCCGCGGTTCATTCTACGCCGTACGACCAGTTTACGTTTCGCGTATATTGCGAATTAATTTTAAGAAGATTGGTGTCCACTCGTGCGATATTGATGCACTACAGTGAACAGCTAAACACTGCTGAGCCTTTGTTTTGAATATAAAGGATTTTCAACAGCTCGGTTACTCACTGAATAAGAAAGAAATAAAATAAAGAAAAATAATTTTATTTGTCACAGAAATATAATTAACTAGAGTAGGAACAAAAAAAAAAAACGTATCTACATAACTGTAATCATGAGCACAAAAAAAAAGCAAATAGTCGGCAGCTGCACGTCACGCTTCATGACTGTAACAAGAAGGCTAAAAATAATCATAATAATAAAAATAAATATAACTATACAACATGTATAATATACAACATGTCCCAGAATAATTGGACTTGTTGTATAATATTATACAACCTGTCCCAGAATTAACGCACAACCTCTTAAGGGGTCATTGTACTCATCATTATGAACAACTTTTACTATAATATATAAATAGGAATACAAATTCGTGCTACGATTTTCCGTAACTGTTTTATTTTTCACTAGCCCGCGACTTCATTCGCGTGGAAGTCGTAAGACACCACAATATACTAATACAACAGTTAAATTTTAATTAAACTTCCCTGTACACTACGTTTGTAGTCTGTAGCAGCCAAAATAAACAGAGTCAGGACTGGTGACGCGGGAGCAAGCAAGTAAGCTCGTCTGAGGTAGTCACCCGCAGCCTTCAGTAGCAATTTCCAATTACTTGCGAACTTTTTTGGTTTCAGTGAATTAATGAATGCATTAATGCATAGACTACTTATAATATATTTATTCACCACTTATATATGATATATTCATTTATTAATGCTTCTTCCTCAATTGCCATGTCGTCAATACTAACGAAAATATCCATTTTAGGGTTCCGTAGTAAACAAGGAACTCTTATAGTTTCGCCATGTCCGTCTGTCTGTCCGTCTGTCTGTCTGTCTGTCCGTCCGTCTGTCCCCGGCTTAGCTCAGAGACGCTAAGTCCTAGAAAGCTGTAATTTGGCATGGGTATACATATTAATTACGCCGAGAAAGTCGTAAAATAAAACCATGAAAAACATTTTTTTAGGGTACCTCCTTTGCACGTAAAACGGAGATGATATTTTTTTTTTCTCGTCTAATACATAGTGTGGGGTATCGTTGGATAGGCCGTTCAAAAATAAGGTGGGTCTGTGAAAAACATTTTTCAATTCTGAGATCCGTTTGCGTAAAATTAAGCTTTAAAGTGCTATTTTTGTTGAGATTTGGTTTGTTGAGAGTCAAGTGTCTCCCCCCTCTGCCACCTAAATGGTTGGTTTTGGATATGTGAAAAAATTCATGGCAGTAGTATATATAACGAAATTAAAAGGAAAACTATCACAGCTAAGTAGGGTTTACAAGTTAACGAGTAATCATCGACCAATTTAAATTTGCAGTTGAAGAATTGGCCGTAACGTATATATGGATGTAATGTAATGTGATGTATGGGAGAGCATGTTTTTCAACTACAATGTTCAGTTTGTTTTTGGGATGAATTCATCCTAACTACGGAACCCTTCATTGTGCGTGGTCCGACACGTACTTGGCCGGTTTTATTTAAATATAAAAAGCACGAAAACTAATCTCAAACTTAGTAACGTTAATGTCGTGTATCCAAGGAAGATAAGATAAGATAAGATAAGATAATTTTTTATTTGTTCAAAACATGAGTATACACACATAGCATGCAAGATGTTAAATACAATTATAAATTCAGTCATGTTTTGCCTGGACGGCGTACAAATATGAGATGTCGAAGTTACACAGCATCAATTATTTTTACAATCGTTAATTAAATTGCAGATATACCCATTAAACAATCCAATTTAGAGCATATTAAAAGCTAAATAAATAAGTTTATAATAATTATACAATCATGTCAATATAAAAATACATCTAAAGGAATACATACACATGTCAAAGCAACTGTTAATAAATTGAATGTCAATATGCAAGTCAAATTAATTTGTCGGTTAAGAATTCGTCAGTGCTGTAATAGATGTTCTCTAACAAAAGGTTTTTTAATCTATTTCTTAATTTTTCAATAGGTAATTCCCTCCAATGTTTTGGCAACTTATTATAGAGAATTGGCGCCATACAGAATACACTTTTACGCATTAGAGCTTTTCTGGATCTCGGAATACATAGCTTACTATTGTCGCGTCTATTTCTAACTACTTTATCTGACTCTAAGGGGAATAGGTGTGGATTCGATTTGACGAACATGACGATCTCTAAAATGTACATTGACGGAAGGGTTAATATTTTATAGGTTTTAAATAACGGCTTGCAACTTTCTGTAACATGGAGGCCAGACATAGCCCTCAGGCACCTCTTCTGTGTTTTAAATATCACATCTTTATTTGTTGAGTTTCCCCAAAAAATTAGTCCATATCTCAAGTTAGAGGACACCAAGCCGTGATAAGCAGTTAGCAGTGCATCAACATTTAAGATAGGGGCAATTTATATAGGGCATATGTGGCATTACTAATTTTTTTGCTTAATTCTTCCGTATGAGCTTTCCAATCTAATTTGCTGTCAATAGTTACACCAAGAAATTTGGTTGTGTTTACCTTATCTATTTTGTTATTACAATAATGGATATTTACATTTGGTATGGATGATCTTTGATCAAAATGCAGAATATTAGTTTTCTCAAGGTTTATCTTAAGATTATTGTTTTCCAGCCACTGTACCATTGATTCTAAGGAATTGTTAATATCAGATTCGTATGTGTCTCTGTTTTTAAAAGCAACTGTAATAGTACTGTCGTCGGCAAAAAGTGTCATCGGGTGGTCGATGCTTTTGGGTAGGTCATTAATGTACAGTATAAAAAACAGCGGGCCAACGACAGTTCCTTGCGGAACGCCAAATTTAACTATACGTTCTTTGGACTTATACACAAATTCCTTTTTATTACTTTTATTTACTGCTGAGATTTCTGTAAATTGAGTTCTATTGCTTAAATAAGATCTAATGAGGTTTGAGACATTACCTCTAATGCCATATGCTTCTAATTTTTCAATAAGTATGTCGTGCCGGACATAGTCGAAAGCCTGTGTCATGTCACCGAAAATCGTACATACAGGTATATTTAAATCTACTTTTTGCATGACATAATGTAAAAAATCGTATATTCGTAATCGTATATCGGAATAGGCGGTTATCTGGCCGCCAAAGAGTCAAATAGACTTATTCCTCAGTTAAGTGAATTATTCGACGAATAAAGCCTATCTGAAGATTGAGCAACTCGATTTTTTGCTAACTATCTAATAAACCCTATCTGTCTGTTTATCTGAGGATTGAAAAATCGGCCCTTAATGGCACAAAACTGATACACCGATTGATGCATTTTTACAGATTATTCCTGATGAACGGCTATAACTAAAGTAACCGAACAGTAGATTGTAAACACATGAGGATTTCTCAATAACAGTCACCTAACCATAGATATTATTTATAACCATGAATGACAAAAGAGGCCTTAATTTCATGCTTTTCTTTGATCGTTCGTACAAACTATCATAAGTATTTATAATATATCAATATACTGACGTAGATTTCTGACTATTCTAGTACTCAAACCTCAGTTGATCTAACATAGTTTTTTGCTCTTTATAAGAAACAGGATCGGTTGGCTTCAAAAAAAGTTTTTGTGTAACTTGCCCATTTTCTTGCTGACAATTTTTTTTTCAAAATCTGTGACTGCATTTCAAAATGTTTCAAAAAGATAAGGCCCGTCTACTAAGACCGTTTTCTTGTAGCGACCACGGTTAAGTTACCTGCCCTTATTGTCCCACCTCAAAAAACCAGTTAAACAGACATATGTCATGATTGAATGGTTAGCTCCATATGGAGCGTTATGATAATAATTTAAAAGGTTAATTAAGTCTGTAACTATCTGCAATATTCTAACCTTTCGACTCTTTTTTTACAATTTGTGGTAACTTATACCTAGAAGAATACAAACTTGCGAACGAAATAGTGATAATTTATGGCCTACAAGACTAACCAGACTTATAAAGGCTAGTGCAGACTGGCGCGTCGCGACACTAGTAGCATAATTTGTTTGTCGCTGCCTGTCGCACCCACGATATCGCACCAGTCAGTATGAACCTTAAGGAATATTTATGCAAAATTTGAACAAAATCTGTCTGGTAGTATTTGCGTGATGTTGGAACATACAATCAGCCGAACAGATAAACAGACAAAATTTAAAAAAAAAACTATATCATCGGCATTAGAATCGTTCTCAGACTGCTTAGCAATAACTTTTTTTTTTTTAATATTCAATGTACAGTTTTGACTTCGCTACGATTTTATTCTAAGTACTCACAGGTCATAGATTAAATTTCAGAATCTTTTGGCAATCTCATTACAATGTTGCGATCAATTGAGTTATTAAGTAATGTAGAATAATCAGGAGTTTACAACCTTGTAACGTTTCCGCTTTCGGCGTTTCCACTATCATCTACCTAGATGTGAAAGGGAATGTAGTGACCTAATTGGTGATGTTCTTCAGAAAGGTCAGGTGCATATTACTCGCAACCGGCGTGCGTGTATGACCGTTAACGTAACGTAACGTAATCGTATAAACGTAAACGAAGCAAAAGGAGTATGTAAGGATCGTAGCAGGTGGAGTTCTGTAGTTTCTGCTTGCCCCATAGGAAGAAGGCATGAATATAATTATGTAGTTAGGTATGTAGATTATCAGTGAAAAATCATTCTTGCTGAAGTTCTATTTCGCCCATCAAAGTGTTTACACAACAATTAAATAGGTAATCTGCCAAAACGTATTCCATCTATTTATTTTTTAAATAAAATAAAAATAAACTCTTAACAATCCACGATAAAAAAAATAAATGGTTGAAAATATTTGTATTGTTTTGCTGCTCCAATTTATTGCTTTCAAACGATCGTCAGTTAAGTCTATTAGGTTCAATAACAAATATCTTTCATAGTTTTAAAACTGTTCGCTCATAAAATTCATAGCTATCATGCAAAAAAATATATTTGAAAGGCATCTATGTTTGAATATTTGGTTGTACTATTTGAAATTGATCCAAAACTTTATTTTATTGAAGTACATTAACAGGAGTTTTTAATCATAGTTCACTGTTTTCCCTAGAATTGAAAGTTTTTTGAAAACATTTCCTATCTGGCTATGGATATTTTTTATTCATCCTTTCTGCCGAAAGACTGCTGGACATAGGCCTCCCCCAATGTGGGGGGGTCATAATCACCACGCTTGGCAGCCGGGTTGGCGATCGCAGTATGGTGTTAAAATGCATAGAGAATCAATCATTCTGAATGAGCAGCAGTGTTCTCTGTGTGTGGGTGTCGTAAAAGGTGACTAAGGAGTCACCGTTTACGACACCCACGGGAAGAAATTGGGATATCTATTACATGTATTTTAAGCTACCAGATTCTCTTTTTTATATTTATTTGATTAAATTCCTTATTTCAAATTAGAACCCCATTATTATTCAAATTTCAAACCGAAAAGAAACAAATGACAACCAAATAAATGAGTAAGACAAAACACGGCGATAAATTCTCGGTGATTCGATATAAATTCATTGTCCTTTCCTCTCGTCTGTCTGTACTTTGTCATTGCGATAATTAGGACGTAGAAGTGTTGCCAACTGTAATTTCTCTTTGTGTCCGAGTATTTTATCATGTTTAATTTCATACCTTCAACCGCATCTTCGCCAATTAGGTTTGGTGACGAATTCTTTATGTTGGAGACGTTTTTATGTTGAACAATAAATGTTTTTGGTAGGGTTGTGCACGTAGACAATTGATAAACATATACTCGTAAAGTGTGATGTTGATGTACTTTTGAAGAAATTTAATGTTTTTTTTTTTGTGTAATGCAGCATTTATAAACGAACAAACCTAGGTTTTTGAAAAACATAACATAACATCACGCCTTTAATCCCCGAAGGGTTAAGCAGAGGTGTACCTATAGTACACTCACGTTTCGCCAGTTATGTTTTAAGTCCCATGTAATAGGGGGCGAGCCTATTGCCATCAACCGGGCACAAATCCAGACTTCGGGCTGCTGCTGAGTAAATTGCTGGTGGTAAAACCCCAGTAACACTTTGACCGACCTGGAAATCGAACCCCGGACCTCGCGCGTTGTTGAAGAATACGTATAGAAATGTTGTTCCTTTCCTTCCGCATTTTAAGAATAGTAACACTCTCAGAATCATCTGAGTGACAGTATTACTGTACGGTTCGTACACTTGCAGAGTTGTTGTTGTTAAGGTTGAGGCGCGTAGAGAAAAGATCACTTAGTTCCCGTTAGGTTTATTACGTATAAATAGTGTTTACAAGTAATATTGTTGACGATTCCTTTCTCTAATGTTAGTCACCGCGTAGCAGTAATCGCACTCGCTGATTTATTGTAATGTATGTATATTTATAGTAATAGAAATGACGCACGTCTGGTGTAAACCACCGCGTCAGCAAAACATGTACAGTGTAAGACTGTACATCTTGGCAACTCCAAAAGGAGAAACAAATGAGAAGAGAAAGGAAAAGCCATCACAAAGTTAATAAAGTAAATTAATCAATCAAATTGAAAGGCGATGTTCCTGTTCCCAGATTGAGGTCCCAGCTGCAAGTCCTTTGTTGTTTGTGCTGTGACTGTTTCTTGCCGGTACTCTGGTTTTCGTATAACTTGAAGTTCAATATCTTCAGGTGGTTGACGACTAGTTTTATTCTTAGCGTTGTTTGTGCAATATTGCGGACAACGATTCCTCCCAACCACAACAAGTACAACTATGATGGCGGCTGTCAGCAATGAGTAACAGATAGCATATTGATGAATATCGTGATTTGTTATTGTTGGTAGTAAAACTTCATTTTTCTTTTGAGTTACAATTTTCTGTTCAATTATTGCAATTTCTTGATTCGTTGCCTTTGACTGAAGGATGTTTGGGGCATAGCGATATGTTAAGTTCACTATCTTGTTAATGGATGTGTCAAATGTTGGTGCTGTGAGCTCATAATCCATCTTCATTTGACTGCTGTATTCGCGTTGAGCGTAGATGGTCATGTCGGTGGATTGTAATACGCATCCCTGAGATAATGTCACTATGCTTGATGACGAAATGGTTTGTGCTGTGACGTC
Source organism: Tiliacea aurago (assembly GCA_948098905.1). Taxonomy (NCBI): domain Eukaryota; kingdom Metazoa; phylum Arthropoda; class Insecta; order Lepidoptera; family Noctuidae; genus Tiliacea; species Tiliacea aurago. Next base: position 17,677,546 of record OX402587.1, on the reverse strand, counting down.
ATTACTACAAATGATTCGCAACGAACACGTTTCGCAGCAAACCGCCAGCCAGCTGTTTTGTGTTCGTAACTCTATCCAAGTGTCCTTGCATGACGTGCGTTCGACGTCACAAGGTCCGCTGTTTTGATGTGATAGCAGTTTGGCCTCACACGGAGCGCTTTTGCCGTGTAGGTCAAATGATGGCAGGTTTTTCTTGCATAAGAAGTTCTGCGATTTTTGTTGCATGCAGTGTTTCAAGTCATCTTCAGACATCGACACGTACACGTTCTTCTTGAAATTGACAGCGATGTACTTGTTTGATAGCTGCACATAATATGTAGTTTCCTTATCAATGACCGGTAAAGGTATAGCTTTGTATATGTCGAAGTCTTCGTTAGCTACAAGTGGAATATGTGCTTCGAATAGAAAGTAATTTTCAGTAACTCGTGCTTTCACATTGATCAGCTTGTAAATATCTTTAATGTTTTCTTTGTAGTTTTCAACTGGTAGCGATAAAGATTTCGGAAGGCTTCCGGATATTTCCGTTAGTTTTTGCATCAGACGAACCGGAGTTATCAGATGAACGTCTACATGTCCTTGGTAGACGTTCGTTAGTGTATTGAACAGCATCTCCTGAAACGTCCTCAAGCTGTTGATCAGTAGGTACGTCGTTAACGAAGCAGAATTGATGTAGGTGGTGGCGGAAAGTATTTCCATTTCCGTTTCGATAGATGCTATGTTCATGTTGGTCTGATTGATGAAGTTATCAATGGAGTTGAGCTGACGTTGAATATTGTCTTCACTTTGTTTCAGTACTTGATTCTCAAGCTCCACGATAGTTGTTTGATTTTTGATTAACTCAAGTAAGTAGTTCTCGTTGGTTTGCAGAGATTGTATGTCGTTTTGGTATTTCTTAGCAAATTGTTGGTCTAATATTCCAAAAAGACTATTAGCTAAGTAGCCGACTCCGTCGACTAGACCCCGTTTCTTTCTGTTGCTCAGGTGTTTGTGGGGATTTATAAGCATGGAGTTATAGGAGTTTAGAAGTTCTATTTCATGATTTAATTGTTCCATAGTTGACCTGCAGTGTTGTAGATTCGTTTTATGGCATAAGTTCTTGATGTTCTCGAAGTAAGTTTGAGTACGACGAGTTCCTTCCCAATAGTTTGTTAGATTGTAGTACATCATTAGTATCCACTCATCATGCACTACTTGCATTTTGCCGACAGTGTCATAGTATATGGGCCGCCCGCGTTCCAAACTTGTAATCTGAGCGGTCGACGCCGGCGCTCCGCGCGTGCCATCAATGGCGCTATAAGATCCCGTTACAAATGTAAACAATGATAACATTGATATTAGTAGCGTTGAAATAGGATTCTTTGACCTCTTCCGCCGCTCAGTTTTCGGATTCTGTTGAGGCTTATGTTTCGTTTCGTTTTCCTCGGCATCCTCCATTTCAGAGTTCAATGGTAATGGCGATAGTTTTGTTATTGGGCGTTTTATTATTCCTGCTTGAGTTTTCACGGTAGTAACTCGAACATATCCATCAGATCCTGGATGAGTCTCCAGTATACGACCCAAGGCCCATTTTCCTGGCGGTAGATTGTTTTCTTTTACCAGTACTACATCGCCTTCTTTGACGTTTCTAGTAGGCTTGTTCCACTTACTACGTGTTTGTAGAGTAGTAAGGTAATCGTTTGACCAGTTTTTCCAATATTGTTGAAACATATGCTCGATAAGCTGCCACCTACGACGTAAATCGATGTTATTTACGTTATTGTAATCCGAGAGTGGCATGGACAATATTGGGCTTCCTGTTAGGAAGTGTCCAGGAGTGAGGCAGTTGTAAAACTCTTCTGGATCTTCAGTTAGCGGGCACAGCGGTCTTGAATTTAAGCAGGCTTCTATTTTTGCTAAAATCGTTATGAATTCCTCGTATGTCAGTTTCTGGTCCCCAAGTACTCGTCGCAGATGGTGCTTCATCGACTTGACGGCAGCTTCCCACAGACCGCCAGCAGTTGGCCAGGCGGGGGCATTGAAATGCCACTCCACCTCCAATTTGGCCAGTTCGTTGAAGAGATCTGGTTTCAGTAGTTGTTTGAACTCTTCGAATTCTTGACGAAGTACCTTTGCAGCGCCGATAAAGTTTGTACCACAGTCAGAGTACATGTGGCTGGGGGTGCCGCGCCTCGCACACAGTCTTTGGAAGGCTGCCATAAACGTTTCTGTGCTAAGGTCTGACACGAGTTCAATATGAACGGCTTTCGTCACCATACATATGAATATGGCTATGTATCCCTTTGAAGTTTTTATGCCTCTACCCTTGTTGTGTTTAACATCCACATGACCGGTAAAGTCTACTCCTGTGTGCGTGAAAGGTCGGCACGGAGTGATCCTTTGTTGTGGTAGGTCGCCCATCAGTTGATAGCCATCTGTCTTGTTGAAGCGGTGACAGCGTACACATCTTCGAAGTTTTTCCTTGACGGCACGGTTACCGCCAACGATCCAGTACCGCTGTCTTATATAAGTCAACGTCAGCCGAGCTCCTCCATGTAACGTGGATGAATGAGCTTGTTCTATGAGAAGTTGTGTAAATCGTCCTCTATGTGGTATGATGATTGGATTCTTCATCTCCCCGGGTAGGCTTGAGTGCTTAAGACGACCTCCGACACAAATAATTCCCGTTTTGTTTATATAAGGATTCAATTTGCAAATTGCGCTTTTCTTCGGTACTGTTTCGTTATTAGCAAGTTGTGTAAATTCGGAATTGAACTGCAGTCGCTGCGCGTGAATTATGATACTTTTACGCGCTGCGCTTAGTTCACTTGTTGTTAGGTACGTAGTTTCCGATTTCGTCTTATTGCGCATATTTTTAATGAAGCGTAATATCCATGCGATGACCCTGTTTACTTGTGTCAATGAGCTGCATTTGTTCAATAATTTTGTGATTATGTTATGTTCGTTATTCCCTTGTGAAGGGTTTTTGATTTGAACGTGATTTATGCAGCCAAAATTCGTTTGGAAAGCGCAAGGAATATCTTCCGATACATCTTGTTTTGTTAAAAGTTCGGGGCCTTGCCACCATAGGTTGAACTTCATCAGTTTGCTTGGCAAATGACCTCTTGATGCGCAGTCTGCGGGATTCTGCTCTGACTTGACGTAGCACCACTGAGCTGCAGGAATGACGCTTTTGATCTTTGTAACTCTGTTGGCTACGTACGTCTCCCATCTTGATGTTTCGCCTTGAATCCACGCCAGGACAACTTGTGAATCCGACCAGGCCCGTATTGATACGTTATATCCGCAGAATGTTTGCTTGGTTTTCTTCATCAAGTCAGCCAGTAGTTGAGCGCCACACAGTTCCAGTCTAGGTAATGTGGTTTTCTGTGTCAGTGGAGCCACCCTTGTTCGAGCAGCTAGTAGAGTTACGATGGGTTGGCCATGCTCGTTGAACACTTTGCTGTAAATAACACAAGCGTAAGCCTTTTCACTTGCGTCACAGAAGCCTAATAACTCGGCACATTTTTGTGTATCGCCAATCCATCTGTTTATCGTTATTTTGTTGACGCATGGCAGTTCTGTTTTTAGGTTCAGCCACTCAGATTCGATGTTGCTGGGCAGTACGTCATCCCAGCTAAGTTTACTCATCCAGAGTTTCTGGAATAGTAGTTTGGCTTTGACCGTCACTGGGGAGAGCCAACCCAGTGGATCGTAAAATTTCGATATGGCTGAGAGTAAGGATCTCTTTGTTAGCTGTTTTGAGTTTTCCACAGGCCAGTTGAAGTGGAAGGAGTCGCTGTTTGGATTCCAACCGAGTCCTAATGTTTTGGTTGATTCTTCACCTTTAAAATCAAACATGTTTTGAGTTGAAATTTGATCCTCGCGTAAGTCTTCCAGTATAGCTCGGTCATTGGCTGTCCACTTTCGTAAATTCATGCCTCCTCCTCTTAATAGTTGGATCAAGGATTGTTGCAGTTTTTTCGCTTCTCTGAGATTGTTATGGCCGCTAATGACGTCATCCACGTAGCATTCTTCTAAGAGTATCTTGGCCGCTTCCGGATGTTTGTGACCATCGTCAATGGCCAGTTGCTTCAATGTTCGCATAGCTTGCCATGGTGCGCATTTAGTCCCGTAGGTTACGGTGCAGAGCTGGTAATCGCGAAGATGTTGATCTCGTGAGTCCCGCCATACAATTCTCTGTAGATGTTGTTGTTCTTTTGAAATCCAAATGCAGCGGTACATTTTTTCAGTGTCAGCAGTGAATGCGTATTTATAAGTTCGCCATTTAAGTATAAGAGCTTGAATATCTTTTTGTAAATTGGCGCCCTTTTCCATGACATTGTTCAGACTGAAGCCACTAGTAGTTTGTTGAGATGCGTTAAATACGACCCTCAGCTTTGTTGTTGTGGAGTTTTCTTTCAAGACACCGTGATGCGGCAGAAAGTAGATGTCAGTAGGTATCTGAGGTGCACGTTTCATGTGACCCAGATCTGCATACTCTTCCATGAATTGTTTGTACATTAGTGAAAGTCTTGCTTTCTTCTCTAGCCGTTTTTCCAACTGTAAAAACTGTGAAACAGCAATTGTTCTAGATTTGCCTAGTTTCTCTTCGTAGTCTGAAACGAGAGGCATTTTGACGATGTACTTTCCATCAGATGATCTTCTCACAGTTTCTTTATAAAATTGTTCGCACTGGTCGTCCTTGGGGATATCTGTCGTATTTTGAATTTCTTCATTCTCCCAAAATTTTGTGAGATCCTCTAAGTTTAATAATGTAGCGTGGCAGTCAAACGTTTGCTTCATCTTTCCGCATAGAATCCACCCAATTTGCGTGTGTTGTGCAACTGGGGAGCTGTTATTGCCTTTCAATACACCTTCTAGGATAATTTCGGAGTATACGTCGGCTCCTAGTAATAGGTCGATTTGCCGAGATACGTTGAAGTCAGGATCTGCAAGTTTTAAGTTTTCTAAATGCGTCCATGCGCCTTTCTCGAACGTTTTCGTAGGTAAGTTGTTTGTTAGCTTCGTCATGATAAGTGCTTGAGTTTCAAAACTGTAATCGGAGTAAATCGATTGGCAGGTAAATTTTAGTTTTCCCCTGCATTCTCTAGAAACAGAGCCGATTCCCGATACCGATGCGTTGATCCCGTTCCGAGGAAGACGTAACATTTGTGCTGCGTTTTCTGTTATCAAGTTTACTTGTGAGCCTTGATCGAGTAGCGCACGCAGTGTTACATAAGTCCCATCCACAGATTTGACTTTCAGTTGGACCGTAGTTAGTAGAACTTCCATGTTGTCTTTAAACAAATGGTTAGATGTTGGTTGTTGAGTTGATGATGAAGAGCGTTGCTCAATGTTGTTTTTTCTGTTTGTTGACGTTATGTTTTGTTTGTCCGAATTGTGCAATAGTGTGTGGTGTTTCAAGTTACATTCTTGGCACGTTTTTGTTGATTTGCACTCGTTGTTTCCATGACTGAACAAACAGTTTTTGCAGAGCTGCAATTTTGAAACTGTGTCATTTCGTTTGCCGAAGTCCATTTGAAGGAATTTGTCACATTGGCGTAGTACGTGACTACCGTTGCAGAATGGGCATTTTCCATGTAAAGTGTGGTAGTTGTTTGTTTTATTTTGATTGACGCTATAGTTATGTTTCTTCATCTGGGTTTGCTTGTTGAATGTTTTCCAGTTGGATGATTTTTCTGGAGCTGTAGGGTTCGCTTTCTTAGCCGACTTCATGGTTTCGTATGCCATGAACTGTGTTTCGAGGAAATACAAAAAGTCGTGCAGTTTTTGTAGTTCTCTATGATCTTGGAGTTCCTTCATGTAGTCACTTAAAGTACTGGAGTCCAGTTTTTGTGACATGATATGCACAATGATCGGGTCCCAGGTTGATGTGTCAATACCGATGTTAGAGATACCGTTTAGGCATTCGGTAATGACGTCATGCATCTTCTTCAAGTTGAATGAATCTGCATGTTGTATGATTGGCAGATTTAGCATGTTGTTCATAAATGAAGTAAACTGCAGGCGACGATTGTCGTAGCGCTGATTTAATATATCCCAACATGAGTTATAGTTTTCAGTGCTAATGGTCAGATGCTGCACTAAGCGTTCTGCTTCTCCTCGCAGCTTGGTCTTTAGATGTTGCATTTTCTGCGCGTTGTTAATCATTGGATTTTTATGTATTGCTTCCAGAAACAGGTCTTTGAAGGAGATCCACTGGCTGTAGGTGCCTGAGAACTCAGGGATTTCGATCTTAGGTGTCGATTTCTGGTAGTGGACGGTGGACCAGATTTTGGCATTAATTTTCCTCTTCAGCTCATCGTATTTCTGTTCGATGTCCGTGAACATTTGGTGGTAATGCTCGTTGGATCCTTTCAGTTGGAAGTCTATTTCCCAGTGAAGTTTATCGATAGGTTCCCATTTCGATTTCAACGTCGTGAGGTGGTCTTCCAGTTCCCATCTTTCCGTGATAGTTAGTACGTCAATTTTGGAGATAATACGGTATATTGCGTTGAAGTTGCATTCTTGCTTGTTAAGCAAGAGTTGTATGTTATTACCGTCGTCATCTTCTGAAGTCCCACCTAGGTCGAACTTCACGTTTTGCTTGCCCCAAATTGCCAGTTTGTTAGTTATGTCCGTTTTAGTTGATAAGAACATTTCTTTAGTTTTCCCGTAGATGTCATCCTTGAAGTATGCTATATTCTTATCTTCTAGTTCTAACAACAGTTGGGCATGCCTGCTTTCGAAGTCTTGCCATTGGTTTTCTAGCGACAACAAGCGTTTCTTCAAGTATTCCACAGTTTTTCGTGATGAAGAATCCTTGCGATAGTTAGCACATAATGTCTTGATGTTCTCGAAGCACGTTGACTGCAATTCCAGTTTATCCATATTGATGCTTCTTGTTGTTACCGTTGCTTTGTTAGATGGCTCAAGAGACCTGGCACGTCGTTGACGGTGACAGGAGAGCGTTGTGTTGTGTTGTGAAGGCTACTGCGTTGCTTGTAGTCTTCTCCGTTTCAAATCTTGAAATCGTTATCTTCCTTGATTTGAAATGGTCAGTGGAACTCAGCACCCATGCGCCTCGGTTGCGATATTATGCGATTTCTCAATCTAACTGGGGCGACCCGCTTCTGGGAGACCAGCTAAACCGATTCGCTACCGTAAAGAGACACAACAGCACCAAATATCCGGCTCGAAGGACCATAAAATGTACGGTTCGTACACTTGCAGAGTTGTTGTTGTTAAGGTTGAAGCGCGTAGAGAAAAGATCACTTAGTTCCCGTTAGATTTATTACGTATAAATAGTGTTTACAAGTAATATTGTTGACGATTCCTTTCTCTAATGTTAGTCACCGCGTAGCAGTAATCGCACTCCCTGATTTATTGTAATGTATGTATATTTATAGTAATAGAAATGACGCACGTCTGGTGTAAACCACCGCGTCAGCAAAACATGTACAGTGTAAGACTGTACAATTACCGTAACAGGAAAAGAATAATGTGTATTACGTATACAGGGTGTAAAGTAACTGCGTGCCATAGCTTAAGGGTAGGTTCAGTATCGATAAAGGTAGGCAGTACAAAAAAAAAAATGAAAGATGATCAACCTAATTTAGTACCTACTAACTTAAAATAGCAATCGTTTAGAATTAAAATTATTTTATTTGACGGCCCTAAGCCCGTTAAAGTACGAAGTGACTTATTTTTATTTTTGGTTTAAGTTTAAATAATAAAAAAAAAATCTTTGTTTATTTTTATGTTTTTTTTTTTCCTGGTTTTCTTTATCGATACTGAACCTACCGCTAAGCTATGGCACGCAGTTACTTTAACACCCTGTATTTGGTGCATTTCTTTTACGCTGCATGCTGTATCATTCGTCAATAAATTCAAGAAAACAAAACACTATCTCAACAACATTTTGTACCAAAAAAACTTCCATACAATGAAAATTATAGTAGTATCAATGGACCGGCTTCCCACAAAGCAGGGGTTCGTGACGAAACAATAATTATATTTAATAATCACCTTATCAAAGACGATGTAATTTGTTTGGGCTGATTCAATATCGACATAATTTGGTTAGTCAGCTGTCTGATTGATCAAAGGCTTAGGAAATAATAGTCTTTACTGTTCACGGTAATTAAGGAATTTTAATAAGAAATAAGAATCGATATTTTTTGGTATTCGATTTGTATTGGATGTTGATGGGCATGCATTAGGTATGCAACCTGTGTATTTCGAAATATTTTATACCAGTTATTTCGTTTTTATACTAAAGTATGATTGCACATTAAGGCTCGTGCAGACTGGTGCGATACCAGAGATACCACCGATGTCGCGGCCGTGACAGCCAGTGCGACGCGCAGCACGACACTTTCCATGAAGTTTTCATACAAATTGTGCTACTACTGTCGCGTTCCGCCTGTCTATGGGAGCCTTTATGTGGTTAAACCGTTTAATAAAGATTCTTGATAGATCAATAATCTTTATTAAACGGTTAGTTGGTAGTCGGTAGTTTGTTTAGCCTAATAACAAGTATTTCGAATCAATGGAAAAAAAAATATATATAATTATTATAATATATCAACCACTAATCTTCTTTAACAACCATACAAAAAGTTCGAAGCCTCCCTCATAGCTTGCCCTAAAAAATTAGGAACCATATTATAGATGTTACTGGAGCAAATCAAATCTAAAGAACTGACGTCACCAAGAAAACCTACAGGTAATCATAGCGACACCTTATGACGTAATCTCGACCTACTTTTATCGTTGCAACTTGCACTCAGATTTATGTTACTACAGTGACATCACCACTATGAAACGACTTTATGTATTAGTGATGGATGCCCTGTTGAAAGGCTATTGATGTGAGAAAGCTCTTAGTTTTTCATGAGTGCATTACGTAAGCCAGTAACCTGATTTTTCATAGACGTGTTGTGAAAATTTATAGTAGCATTATGTATTTCGCTATGATTATGACGTCATCATATTTTGGTATCATATTGATAGGCCATATTTATGGACCTCTAGGAGTGGTAGATAAACATTAAAAGCCTTTGTAGGAAAAGTAACTTATGCATCTTTAAATGTCCTAATTACACTTCCGTATCAATCAATCAACTCAGCCTATCGCAGTCCACTGCTGGACATAGGCCTCTCCCAGGCTGCGCCACAACACCCTGTCCTCCGCTGACTTCCGTATACGAGCGTATATTATTTATTTCTTCCATATACGAGTGTAGCGGCAGCAACACCGCCACATGGGCATTACGCGTCATACTGACGTCACGCAAAATCCTGCATCGCGCAAGCAGAGTTTACAGCGCAACTGGCATAATACAACATCCTGAAATCAACCGTCGGGCAGTTGCCCACCAGACACGACACTCGTCTGGTCGGAGGATCCTCCCTTACCCATAGAAAATGAGTGAACTTTACACCCTGTTCCTCATACCTCTAAACGAGCGTACATTTTATCAGTTCACAAATAAAACTAAAAAGTATTTTATTATATTATGTTCATAAAACACAATAATAAAGTTACTTGTTTATAACAGCAAGGTTCAAAGTTCTCGCTGTTCTATTGTATGTACAATTTCAGTAGCAATATAAAGTTAGTATTCATTGATAGAAAAAAAAACGGATTCTCTATAACAACAGCTCGTCGAAAGTTCAGTGAGTTCTCAGTTCGATTTGGGATTAAAACTCTTCCCTGGTTTTTCTAGAGAAAGACCGGCAAAAGCTATTTAACTTTGCAAGCAAATAATAGTTCGCTATCGCTAGCCAATTTGTATGCGCAAGCGTGAAACGCAATAGGAACTCTGTTAGACATTTTGTTATACATACGTAATTGAGAAGTTTTACTGATTCCGTTGAAATGAGACGAAAGAACGTGGAATGGGATTAGGATCCCAAAAATTGGGAGCCTCGCAAATCCCTAAAGGGTGGAAAAGTTGTACTTTTGTTCAACCCCTTTGCTAATAACAGTAATGAACAGTAAAGGTCTCAATATGACATGGAGCAAGCTTTAACTCATTTATCAGCCACATTGGGACTGGGATATTTTTAAAGGGAAAATCTACTTAATCCCTTTTCGCTGGGTGCTGACGTAAAGTTCATTTACTTTTTGGAATGTCTGTAATTCTGTATTTTGTATTGGACTCGTAATTGGTCTTCAAATCCTGTCTAGTGGCTCGCTAAGTAATTATACACGATCATCATACATTTCGTACAGGCGGTTCTTGGCGGGAAAGTGGAGAGTTATGTTAAGTAGTTTTGTTTTATTTTCTAATGATGTTTAGCCGAATATTTATGTGTATTATTGATGGATTATTAATAAAAATAAATAAATAAAAATAGTTTATTTGCACTTTCAAGTAAAAAACCTGGTTTACAAATGAAATAGGCCTTAAGGTTATAACAGTTGCAAGTTAGAGTTGCAGCCAATACCTTTTTTTTTTTTTTGTTCACGGGGTGGAAAATTCTCATGGATGTCCTCCGCCCTGGGGCGGGCGGAGGGGTCTGTCAGACTCTTACTGACTAAAAACCACCCCAGTGTTCCCCTCCCACACTTGCACCGGGGATCTTGGGATCTGTTATTCCTTCCGCAATCCTCGGCTAGTGCCGGCCCGCCTCTGCGGGCCACCTCAAGTCTGGGTGGGGGGGTGAGGTGTCTGACCCCCCCCGCGACGTCTGATAGGGGCGCGCGTGGAACACTACGCGCCGCCACCTCGGGTCCCATTTATGGGGGCTGGAAGAGGGCGTTATCGGCCCTCCGCCGACGCCCGGTGCGCCTGCTGCGGGCCGGGTGAGCGGACGAGATCTCCCGCTCCCTTTCCGCGGCCTCCTTCTGCGACACGACTGTTTCGCAAAAGGACACCACCGCGTCCCAGGACTCCTCGCTGCCGGCCATCGACTCGACCACGGCCGGCAGCGATAGGTCACTGCCTACTCCTGAGATGAGGGCACGGCGTGGCTCCTCCCAAGCGGCACACTCTGCCAGCGTATGCCGCGCCGTGTCCTCCCGGCAGTCGACGCAGTGGTGACACCGGGCGTCCGGCTCCCTGTTTATGCGACACAGGTACTTCCCGAAGCAACCATGCCCCGAGAGCACCTGCGTCACCCGAAACGACAGGGAGCCGTGCCTCCTCCCGAGCCAGGGTTCGAGCACTGGCCGGACCGCCTCGATGGCGGCGAGGCCGGCGGTAGGGCGTGAAAGCCTGTCCCGCCATTCCGCCACCAGGGCTGCGCGAAGCTGTGACCGACGCAACTCCACATGTCGCTGCATCAGCCACTCGCCCCGCGCCCTCGCTTCATCGCGCCACCGATACAGTGACGCGAGTACTTTCGCCTCGAGGTCCCATGGCGGGGATCCGGCCAGTACGCAAGCCGCCTCGTAGGAGATCGTGCGATAACCCCTGATGACTCTGACGGCCATCGCTCTCTGCGGTTTACGCAGGACTGCGATGCTCCCGGCCGTCAGGTCAGCCGCTCAGATCGGGGCCCCATACAGGGCCATCGATCGCACGATCCCCACGTAGAGCCGCCTACAGGCGGCGCTCGGGCCCCCCAGATTAGGAAGCAGCGTTGATAACGCCCCAGCCGCGCCCAACAACTTGGGCGCAAGCCGTCGGAAGTGAGGGCCAAAATCCCACCGGCTGTCGAGCACCAATCCTAGGTACTTCATGGTGGACTCGACAGCGATTTGAGCCCCCCCGACCACGATGTGTGATCCCGGCGGCGGCGCCCGCCGAGGGCCATGAAATATCATGGCCTCCGACTTGTTGAGGGCAACCTCCAGGCCTAGGCGACGTATGCGGCTCACCACCTGTGAGACCGCAGCCGTCGCCAGCAACGCTGCTTCCCTGTACGAGCTCCCCCGGGCCGTGACCAGTGTGTCGTCTGCATAACACGTCAGGTCCACGCCCGGCTGGAGCTCGCCCCGCAGCACCCAGTCGTACCCGATGTTCCACAGAAGCGGGCCCACGACTGAGCCCTGTGGAACACCGCACGACATGCGGCGCTGGTTTCCGCCATCACGTCTCGTGTAGGTGACACACCTCTCCGCCAAGCTGCAAGCTAACTTAATATCTTGTATAAATATTATTATATTACCAATTACCTAACTGCTCGTGAAGTGCATTAGAGTAGGCAAATGAAACAAAACAGTACAACATGACAACATCACTTCAGGTTCTCTCAAGAAGGAATTCATCATTATTTAAGCAAACTTTGTAACTAAATAAATACTTGGCTAAAGGTCCCAGCATCCACGCCATTAAAATATGATATCAAAAATATATATAGTATAATTATAATTAATTAATATCGGTTTTCGTGTCTATCTGTGTGACCAAGTTGTTCTTTAAAAACTACGTATCTGATTTTGATGCAATTTTCACAATCATTTTAATACAAGTTATTTTATATCTTAGTAAGGGTACTGGTTGCAACCCCTACCTGTTATGTTAACTAGGATGAGTCAAGTGTACCTACAGATGATACTTTTTAATGATAAAATTGTTAATAGATTTAAAAAAAACATTCAATTGGTTAAGGCTTCATACCAGCGCGACTTGTCGCGCGACGCGACACGGCACAAAGGCCCCGCGGGTCGCGGGACGGGCGGTGCCTTTGTGTCGCGTCGCGTCGCGCGACAAGTCGCCCCGGTATGTAGAAGCCTTTATCCTATCCTAACTAATATTATAAATGCGAAAGTAAGTTTGTTTTTTTGTTACCTTTTCACGCCTAAACCACTGAACGGATCATCCTGAAATTTTGCATAATAATATGTTGTCAGGTGTACAGAAACTGACATAGGGTATCTTCTTAGGACACACCTTTCATCTTCTTTTTCAAAAGTACTGTTCCCGAAGAAAACAACTTTAATGTTCTTATGGTAATAGATGGCGCCACGTGTCTTTCCAATCATGATTGAATTATATTATTATAGAAACATTTATAGTGTGTTAAGAGTTTTTTGCCGCCAAACGCCAAACAACAAGCAGTGTACAACCCGAATTGATTGTCAAATTCTAAATTAACGCGGGCGAAGCCGCGGGCTAAAGCTAGTAAATATTAAACTCAGCTTTATTAATTGACGACACGGTTGGCGCAGTGTTTTCTTGAGGAAGGTTATAGGCTATTTAACATCACGCTAAGACCCTTAGGAGCCGAGCAAAAATCGAAGTAATAGCGTGGGCGGACGATGCGATGCGACGGGACGGGGGAACAAGCAATTACACGCGGACTAAGTCGCGGGCAGAAGCTAGTCTTACATATAATAAATAAGTCTCAAATCAAATCAAATCAGTTTATTGCAAACATGTTGTACAGAGGCTGGAATAAGAAATACAAGTTTCAAACATGCACCCTGTAAGGGCACTGCAAAACAAAACGAAAATTAAAAAATAATAAATTACATTACAATACAATACATTTTATATTATTTGTGTCAATTTACAATTTCAAATCAATAGAATAGAATAATTCTTTTTTATTGTTACTATAGCTTTCAAATTATATTATTTATTATAAGAATGAAAGAATAAAAAAATAAGTTAAATGTTTTGTCAAGTCGTAAAAACTGTGCAAAGCATTCTCGAGGAAGGTTATTTAACATCATGCTACGATCCTTATGAGCCGAGCAAAAAGAAAAAAATGCCAGAAAGAACGCTAAGTGAAATCGAAGTAATAGCGTGGGTGGACGATGCGATGCGACGGAATGGGGGAATAATAAATTACACGCGGACAAAGTCACGGGCAGAAGGTAGGCTTACATATAATAAAGAAATCTCGATAATTTGTCCAGTCGTAAAAATCGTGAAAATTATAGTTTCCAATATAAATCACTTTACAGTTTGACCATCCCTTTTTTCAATTTTGGCCAATGACCTTGTTCATATGATAGGTGGCATATAATAAATTCTTTTTGCTCCTGTATTGTGGGTGTGTTTACAAACATTTAAACTCACATACACAAACAGCCACACCCGGAACAACTACTTGTATGTCATACAAATATTTATTCCAGGCGGGAATCGAACCCGTGACACGCAACGCAGCAGTCAATCGCTTAACCACTGCACCAACCGTGCCGTCAAAACTGTTGGTATTTACTCTATTTGACTGTATAAAAATGAATTGATTCTTACTTTCTGATAATAAGAAAAAGAAAGAAAGAAAAATAATTTTATTCGTCACAGAAACACGTGCCTAGGAAAACACAAACTCGAGCAAGTAAACATTAAAAAAAGAAAAACCTATCTACATTATAATCACGAGCACAAAAATAACAAATAGTCGGCAACTGCACGTCATGACTGTGACAAAAAGGCTTGCACTCAGCCTTTGTAGTGTAGTGTTTGTTTGCAGTGTAATGGCAACACTGTCAGTACTGTCACTCAATGTTTAAATATAAAACCGCTCATGCTCTCCGTTCCTCTTTCTATATTTGCTGTGATAGGAATCAGACATAATTCCTTCCCTGTGAAACGTTCAATATAATTGACCGTTATTTAAATACAAAGTACTGCTTTTTATTAACGCCGATAACCTAATTTCCTACAAAAACAAAAAAAAAAACTGGAAAAAGAACCCCAAATAATTCGAAAGGGCCTCATTATACAACTATTTATGTGACATTAGCCAATTGTAGCACATTTTTGAATAATTCAGCAGTAGAACGGACAGTAAATCTCTAACGGCCAATCTATTTGATACATAGTGTAATGAAACGCCTTTTCATTGCGAATATTTCTGTATTTATATTCAAGAAAACCATTTATTTTGTGTTGTTGCATATGCTGCTGAAGTTAATCTACCTGAAAGAGCTCTAATGAGCCCACTGAAATTTGGAATCAAGAGTAATTCCAAAAAATACAGTTTCCGTAATAGCATCTAGTTTCTTGCCATCGAGTTTTAAATTTAGACTCATTTGGTAACGAGAACTAAATTTTTTTTTTTTTTGTTCGCATAAGGTAAGAGATTATTAGCTGCGAACCATTTCGAAAGAACAGCCAGACTATCGTTGACATCCGTATTTTTTATATTAAAAAAATAAGAGAAGTGTCATTAGCGAATAGAATTATATCCGATATGTGATGCGGAGAAATGAGGAAAATGTCGTAAGGAAAGCTATGAGTATGGATGAAGATGGTTATAAAAGTAGGAGAAGACCAAAGAAACCATGGATGGACTGTGTGATAGATGATATGGCTAGAAAGGGAGTGACTACCTAGATGACGACTAATAGAGAAGTATGGTAGAAAGGGACATGTTGCGCCTACCACAAATAAATTGGAAAAGGGCAGGAGAATGATGAGAATGATGAAGTTAGCCATCATGTCATGAAGATAATTCATATAAACTAGAAATAGGAAAGGGCCAAGAATTTAACCTTGAGGCTTATCCTTATCCTTCACACTTTCAGGTCCGGTTGAAAACCAGCGTCAGGCACTAGTTGTCTGGCATTTTTTGCTGAACTGAGCCTTTTTAGCGCAGCCGTGAGGCACACTTTACTGCTAATTTCTTACATCGCATTTTTACACTTTTTACTTGTTTGATTTTTTTATTTCTTTAGTTTTTGATCTACTGTATATTAGATTGTGTGCCTTTTAGTCTGTGCTAAATAAATGTATTTTCTTTCTTTCTTTATAGGAAACAACAAGATCAGCAGCTTCTCCACGGATTCTGTAAACGGACCGCTGTCTAAACATTGATTAAATAATTATGTCTGTTAGGACATAATTATTTAATCAATGTTGAGACAGCGTGTATATTGTGTCAATGATATCTCTAAGATCCTTAACGGAAATCTCCCATAAGTCTTCAGTTCTCCATGTTAAGACTTTTTAATGCTTTTTTAAATTGTGACAATAGAAATGGACTTGAATTCAAAACTTGGAAAGTCCTTATAGAAGTTTTCTTTGAGAAGAGATTCAGCTAATATAGACGATGTGAGAAGAGATTTCGTGACCTCTATTGGGATGTTGGTAAATATTTTTTTTGTGTCTCAGCAACTTTTAACTTATCTGAAATGCTTTCATTGTGAATTTTTAAAGACAATAATTCATTCTGATCTCGCTGTTTTGTTTTTCCAGTTTCTTTGTTAATTACGTGCCACATAGCTTTTATTTTATTATTTGAAATACTAATTTTGTTACTAATTAATTAAGATTTAGCTTGAGCGCAGACTCTTTTGAATATCTTAGAATAGTTTTTGACATAATTATGAAGGGCTTAATCATAAGTCAAGTTTGAGTTAGCTTAAGGCACCCAACGGATTGACCGGTTAAGTAGTTACGACCTCTCAAGGTCAACTACAAGATGCAATTCAAAAACAAAAAAAACATTTCAGAATCTATAAGTTTTAATTTTAGTTCGTTGCAGAGATAAGTCCATCTTCTGTGTGGTTCTCATTGGCCTGGCAAATTTTTCTGGCCAGTTTCTCGAACGAATATTATCGCCAAATTAATGTGTTAAATTGTCAAGCGCGCGTAAACTGCTGTGATTGGTGAATGATTTATCAACATCCAATCGTAGCAGTTTGCGCATTTGTCACATTCATTTTACGACAATTTTTGTTCGAGATACTGGCTCTATGTCTGGATTCTAAAAGAGAGACTGTGGCCTTTGACTTTGCTTCGGTCTTTCTTCTCAGAGACAAAAAAAAAAAAAAACCCTGTTATAAGTAACCGTAAAGGCTTCTACATACCAGCGCGACTTGTCGCGCGACGCGACACGGCACAAAGGCCCCGCGTGTCGCGGGACGAGCGGTGCCTTTGTGTCGTGTCGCGTCGCGCGACAAGTCGCGCCGGTATGTAAAAGAAGCCTTAATACTTTCATGTGAATTTAGTAAAAACCGGCGAAGTCTGTGTCGGAGCACGCACATGTTTTCCTATACATGAAAAGTTGGTCGGCTATTACTCGTTAACTTGTAAAGCCTTCTCAGCTGTAATAGTTTTTTAATTTCACAATAATTAGTTTTAGTATATGCGAAACCCGAAACACGAGTCCAGTATTTTTATGTAAAGAATCTATGTACAAAATTTCAAAACTGTATCATGAAAAACCACAAAGTTACAAGGTTGTTATGTTACCGGCTTGTCCGTACAAAAACATGCTAACGGCGCGGCGCCCCCGCGCCTGCAGGGTCGTCTTGCGCTCATTGATAATAATTTGGCACTAGGTACCTAACCGTACGGCGATTGTATTGTAAGTAATTAAATGTTGATAACATTTAATTATATAATAAATTACACACATAATTATTTTTGGGACAAAATATAACATGGTGTAAAAATTATTGAAATCGATTCAGTTCCTTATTCTGAACAAACTATATTCAGGTTTAGCATAATTATACTAAAAATAATGTTGTTTAAAACAACTGCCATTAATTTTTTCTCATATTATTCAGAAATAACCATTTAGCGGGCAGGGGGGGTCACTTGTCACTGACACACACTCTAACAAAAAATAGCACTTTAGAGCTTAATATTACGCAAACAGATCCCTGAATCGAAAAATAGTTTCCACAACCCAATGGTTTCCACAATGCCATATTTTTGAATAACCTATCCAACGATAACCCACACTAATAGATATATAGAATAGATGAGATTTTTTTTTTTTTAGTTTTCACTTTGTCGGCGTGAATAATATGAATACCCATGCCAAATTACAGCTTTCTAGTACTAAGAGTCTCTGAGCTAAGCCGGGGACAGATAGACAGACAGACGGACATGGTGAAACTATATGGGTTCCTTACCTTGGATCCTGAAAACATTTCAAGGCTGAGCATCTTATAAACTGTGATTGATTATAAGATGCTCAGTCTTGTCAATTTCAATTTTTTTTATATTTTTACAAGCTTTATAATTTTTTACACCTAGTTCATGCTTTGGTCCCTGTAATTATAGGAGCACACGTAAAAGATCCTTCCGTATCGTTTTGAATTATATTGTATCTGTGTATCCTTTGTTGGTGATCCCAAATAAATACAAAAAAAACTTTTACCTTTGTTCCTAAGAGTTTATGTTTATGCCGTGCCTGGAGGCCTTAATTTATTGAGGCACCCACAGGATAGTCTGGTTAAGCAGACGACAACCTCCTAGGTTGACCTGCGTGATGCCATTTACAAAAGATAAAAATAAAAATTGTACTTACCTAAGCACTGTTTACACAAAAAGATAGTTCACAAAATGGAATCTGATTGCCACATCTAGGTATTACAAAGGTTGCTAGGTCTATGTCAGTGATGATGAGTTTGATTTTGATTTGCTGTTTCCTCTCATATTATTGCATGTTAATTACTTGTTTGTGAGTTGTGAAATGAGAACAATTCTTTAGGATAAAATAATCACACAAAAATATTTTTTTTCTGAGTGCTGCGTTTTTAAGTAAAATTTTTACTCAATAATTTTTACTCAATTATTTTTTACGTTTTATTTTTTCAATTTAATATTGTGGCCGTTTTGTGCGCGCTTTTAGAATAAGTAGGGTTTTATTTAAGTACAATTCCAATTCTTTGATGTATAGTTAATATTTAGAATTGGTACGCTTTTATTTAGGTACAATTCTTTGGTGTATATTGTGTATCTGTAACTTCTATAAAAAAATGGGCCGTCCGTAGCGCTGCCACAGATGGTCCTTCTTGTTTTTCATTTTCTAGCGAAACCCAAGAGGTATTTTCAATGAAGGTACTAAATTGAACAATTTGGTTACTATCCCTTTGCGAAATTTCAACAAAATCGGAGAGAAACAAACCGTCTGTGGCATGCGATGCCTAAAATTAACAAGCACTCAACCAAACATACACTTTATGTTACATTATCTCGGGCTACTTTTTACTATTGTCATCTCATCCAGAACTTTTAAAGAACCACAACTCTAAGTGCCAACGTACTTTAAATGAACGTCGTAAGTTATTTTCAAGCACGTTCCTAGATTAGCATGAAAAATAAAAGTAACTCAGCATCCTAAGATATAATTATGAAAGCATAAAAGAATGAATAAATCCGCTAATTCCAGCACTTCACTTAGGGGGAATGTTTTTTGCTATTGAAAGTTCCTGTTTTGATTCAGTTCAGGGCGATGCTTTGAATACTAAGTGACGAATGAAACGAATGCAAATTTAAAACTCGAACAATTTTGACCCAGATTTGGTAGACTTTTTTTATTTCTGGGTAAGGCATGACAATATAGAACTAACACCAAGAAAAAAATAGGTGAGGGTTACATCATCACCATTACAGCCGAAAGACGTCCACTGCTGGACATAGGCCTCTCCCAAAAGGAGGGTGTGCCATAATCGCCACGCTTGGCTGGCGGGTTGGCGATCGAACGCTGCTGTCTATTCTCTAGTAAGTCCCTTAGTCGCCTATACGAGTATTACAACACCCACGGGAAGAAATAGGATGGTGCCGTCCTTTTTTTTTTTTCGGAATGTTGCCATTGTTAATATTATAATTATATTAACATAAACATGTTTAATTACTTTTTTTTTTTTTTTAGATTTAAAAACGTTGCCTTACACTAGGAATTGCTCCTGTATCGTGGGTGCGTTTACAAACATTTAAACTCACATACACAAACAGCCAGACCCGGATCAACTACTTGTAGGTCATACAAATATTTGTTCCGTGCGGGAATCGAACCCGTGACACGCAGCGCAGCAGTCAATCGCTTAACCACTGCGCCAACCGTGCCGCGCCGTGCTTATGTAGGTTGTATTTATTTTATTTTTAAATTATAATCTCACTATATGCTGCACCGGTCGACGTCATCACGTCAACGCTGGCTGTCGCTGGTGGTGGTGTTAAATGCATAGGGAACGCTGCTGTCCATTCTCTAGTAAGTCCCTTAGTCGCCTTTTACGACACCCACGGGAAGAAATAGGATGGTGCTTTTCTTTACGTCCGGCACCACAGAGAGTGATGGTGAGTGTCATTTTGATTAATAAAGTAGGTATTTGTTAGTTGATGATGTTTAATGATAGAGTTTTCATGTAGGTACAGACGCCAGCTGCGCACATCAAGCTACTACAATCTGTCAAATTTATTTAAAAGATTTTCAACTTTATCGTTAAAGCATAAGGTTCAAGGTTGATTGGGAAAATTTGTCAGTTTCGGGTAGCTTGACCTGCTGGCGTCTGTACCTTTTTGAAGTGAAAACTTCTTTGGGCGCCTTGAGCACTTTTTGGGTGAACAAAAATCATAAAACTCCTGGCATCGTCACCGAACGCTTTCCATGAGCTATATTTATACTATTTTTACTTCTATCGGCAGTCCCCAAAGACTGCCCAGCATGTTTTTTTTTGTGGTTGTTCTCCACTCTGGGTTGGGTGTAGGGGTCTGTCAGACTCTTACTTTCATGTCATCACTTAGGTACTTTGAATTGACCTACAAAATATTGAAAAGCATAATTATTTCCTTGATAAATTATTGAATTCTTGAATCGCAGACAGTTTTACAAATTAAACCTGAACAGGTGATCACAGTTTTATATTGTTATGCAACATTATTTTTAGTATATGCGAAACCCGAAACACGTTTCTAGTATTTATATGTAAAGAATCTACGTACAAAATTTCAAAACTGTATCATTAACAATCACAAAGTTATAAGGTTGTTATGTTACCGGGTTGTCTGTACAATAACATGCTAACGGCGCCCCCGTGCCTCCAGGGTCGTCTTGCGCTCATTGATAATAATTTGGCTGTAGGTGCCTAACCGTACGGCGATTGTATTGGAAGTAATGAAATGGTGATAACATTTTTCTTCACACTAAATATTTTTGGGACAAAATATACCATGGTGAAAAATTATTGAAATCGATTCAGTTAACATTAAAAAAAAAAAAATCCTTCATCATCTTCATCATTTCAGCCGAAAGACGTCCACTGCTGGACCTAGGCCTCCCCCAAGCACCGCCACTTCAACCGGTTCGGATTCAGTTCCTTATTCTGAACCAACTATATTCAGGTTTCGCTAAAAAATAATGTTGTATATGTCTGAAATAAGTATTTTTACTAAATTTACAGAGTACCAAAATCCACAATAAACTGAAAAGCAATATTATCAGCGAAAACACTATTAATTCCATACCGTTATAGAGAAAAACATTACCATACTCACTACCTACCCATGCTTCCCTACCGTACTTCGGCACTTGTACCACTGTCGGCGATTAACGAGAAGTGATAAGAGCTAGCAACTAAAAACGAGTAGGCCAAAAACGAGAAGGGAGTGCAACACGGCGACGAGCGATTACTCGCTGGTATGCGTATGTATCAAGGCTTGTGCAGACTGGTGCGATATCGCGGGTGCGACGCGACACTAGTAGTACAATTTCTATGTCGCTTCCTGTCGCGCCCGTCTATAGCGCCCCGCGCCTGTCTGTTATCTGCCCCTCGTCATGGAAGAAGACTTTTGGCCGCAGGACGTGGTGTTCCGTCGCTTCCGCGGACAAGTTCCACAGGACAGCACAATCTAGTGCAAATTGAAGTGCTACTAACATAGTCTTGCCTTTTTACTAACACAAGTTTTTGTTTATTTACAGTACTTATGTATGTTTAGGTTAAGGTATTTTTCTATGGGCATATGTAGCCTGAAATAAATGGTTAATATTATTATACAACCGTGAGTCTTTCAACGAGTGTTCCTCTGTCTTTTATTTTATTTTTACACTTTATTGGGACCTAAAACAGTTACACATTACAATTTAAGTGTGACAGAATAACTTAATGATAAAATTATCATAGCAAAAAAAAAATTATTTCAGGCTACAATAATAGCCCATAGATATTACCTTAACAAACTAACTTATATACAGTATAAAACAAAACTTGTGTTAAATAAATATAGTTTAAAATTATGTTAGTTTTTTATTTTTTAGTTATTATTTTAGTTTTTTCACTTCACTTTACTAGCTTAGCACTTAAAAACTAGGTAACGTGTAACACACTTCAATATCCGCGAAATAATGGTCTATACTTGTGCGTTGATTTAAAAAAAATAAGAAGTACTCGTACGTATTTTTGGAATAATAGGTATAAGATGGCTATTTTATAGAACCAATAGCCATCATTTTGAACTTAAACCGCCTTATTACAAAACAAGATTTATATTTTGACATCCCCCATGCAGCCAGTTTTTGTAATAAGAACGTAACAGTGATTGAAATACCGTTCTTTATACAAAACTGAAAACTTATTTCGGTACTAAGTTGTCAGTTTTGAGTTTAGGAACTTTACCATAGTCGGAATAAAGTTCGAAATTCAATAATAGCTCCATGTTTTAAATCTGGGTCTGAAGATAAACCTTGTGTTGTAATAAGGGGGAATGTGTGTAAGCGCAAAAATATGCAATTCGATGAAGTGGGTATTATACCTATACCATGCAACGGAGAGGCGCCCGTGCACCAGCGTAAGTTCTGCACCTTGCGGTGTGGAACAGCCGGGGCACACGCGCCTCTCGACGTATCACAGTACTAGGTACAATGTAACATAGGTTATTGGTAATATCTCGACAATCGAACCTGTAATATTACACAGACCATGAAGACCATGGTCTTTGATAGCTCGTGTCACTGCGACCAACGTGTACTTGCTGGCGGTGTGAACAGCCAGCAAACAACTATTAATAAGATGTATCTCTTTTAATTTCATGGGACCTACAATATTTTGTACGTTCACTGAAAATAATGCAGACTAAGATACATTTTTTTTTTAGTTGGCATTAAAATGTTTGGAATCATTATTTATCTATTTACTATAAACAATATAGCATATTTGCCACAACAAATTCATTTGATTTATATCGACAATGTGACATGTAGGTACAGAATAATCACCGATCTTTGTTACATCATATAAGCTTTGTTTGATTTTACTTCTTCACTTTTGTGTATCAAATAATAATTTACGTTCATGGTTACAAGTAACGTGTTAGCATTACCTATATCATTCTTAAACTGGCCAACCTTTGAGCTAAATTAAATAACTACCCGTAAACTAATTCATTACTTAGTTGACGGAACTATGATAATTTAACAAAGTTCTCCTAGCTTTAGAAGTTTAGATCTTGTTACGCTCGTACGGAGTCAAGATGCGTGATCAAGATTTTTGTTAGAAGAAACAATTTTTTTTTCAGAGCGAGAAAATCGTTTATAGCTAGTCGCTTGCTCGCCGCGGTGCGACAAGTGCCTTCGGTGTGCTCGGACACATCGCCCGCAGTCTTTTATTTAGCTCAAACGAGCCGTGTTACTTGCTTGCGTGATTGTAAACAGCTTTCAGTCGATTGGAAAACTGAATTGAATTTGTACCTATGTACTGGTAACGTGTAAATGAATAAAACGTGGATAAAATTAGTTAGAGGGAAATTACTTGCGGATGTTAGGCAGATGGTTCTGGAGATAATGAAAAGATCATGTGAGTTACCCGCAGGTTGGCATAATAAGCGTAGGTATTCCGAGGCAATTTCTTATCCGCTAAATTCGGAAGTGGGGCTGTAGCGTTGTTGGTCACTTTAAAATCTAGATGTTAATTATTAAAACATTGTTTTATAGGTCGACTAGCTTCCCGATACTACTTCGTTTGCGTGGTGTCCTACCCCTACCTTACCCTACTCCTACTAAACTTTCGCGGGCGTATGCAGAAAAACTCACCAAAGTTTCATCAAAATTAGTCCAGCCGTTTCGGAGTCCATAGAGGAGTTTTTTTTTTGAGTTTTATATAATATAGAGCGGTTGCAAGCGCTACGGCTGCGCATGAGGTCCTGGGTTCGATTCCCAGGTCGGGCAAAGTGTTATTGTGATTTTACATTTGGAATTTCTCAGTAACAGCTCGGAGTCTGGATTTGTGCCTGGTTGATGGCAATAGGCTCGCCCTCTATTACATGGGACTTAAACATAACTAGTAAAATGTGGGTGTACATAGGTACACCTCTGCCTAACCCTTCGGTGATTACAGGCGTGATGATAATGATGATTATTTTAAGCCAAATGTCACTTTCTGTCTGCCACTGTCACAATTGCACTGACACCACTGTTTTTTGTAATTCAGCACCCTTATTGCGTAACACAACACACTTGCAATCAAAAATCGAGGGTTTTGAAAGAAATTCCTAAACCCTCATATAACCATAAACCCTCATAAAACCTTCATAAGTTTAAGAAAATCATCTACTCAACAACGTAAAATAACGCAATGAACGTAGCTGGGCTGTCAAAATGAAAGGCATTGCGATCAATTGGCATATTATGTGTGACACTTAAAATGACAATAGATCGAAATTACGCAATTACTCCACAGACCATTAATAACAGACATCCGTAAGAGAAATCAACACAGAACCATTACACGACGACTGAGCAATAAATCCAAACCATTTCGATATTAAAACGATGTCCACTCGAATAGAAAACAATCGAATAGAAAATCAAATAATTGATATAAACCGCGTACTCATAACATTAATCACGTTAACGATCGATATGTCTATAAAGTATCATATTTTGACGTAAATAATTCGTATAAAGGGTAGCAAAAATAATGTGTATTACTGGGGTATTTATTATCATCATGACGTGGCTAGTTGGGGCTGGACAATATATCTCTTGGGGCGGTCAATGACCAGGATTCTGTTTTCCTTCATTTCTCTGACAGCGTGAAAATCGTCAAGGGCCATTTGTTAGCAAATTTACGGCTCATGAAGCTTGAATGTGTGAAGGATTCTGTTGAAAATGCTCTAGAGAAATAAGGTTGCAGTTTTAAAAACAATTTATACGTTGTTATACTTAATAATAATAACAGTTTTTCAGGGTGCTAAATTAGCGTGTTCTTTTCTCCTGTTCGAATGATAGTAGGTTCTTATTAACTTAACTACTTAGTTTAAAACAAACAAAAAAATATGAAAAAAAAAAATGTGTGTCCTGGCACTTAATAATCCTAATTCAAATGACACATTATATTTATTTTATTATTTCGTCAACTTTATCATCCTTTGTCCACTGATGGACATAGGCCTCTCTCAAAGGGGTGGGGGGTGGGTTGCCACAACCCCCCATAGTGGGTTGTTTTATTATTTATGTACACACAATAAAATACATAGGGATACGACATAATTATAATTTTAAAATAAAAAAGGTACTGCTTATTTCTTAAGATAATTCTTCCAGCAGTCCTGCCAAAGGATAAATTTAAAAGAAATGTAGACAATAGTGTGTAGGCAAGAGAAGAATTTGATTTTGTGTCGTTATAAGTGTATTAAATATACACTTATAATGCAAAAATTAACATAATTATACTTAAATAAATCAGGGACCGTACAACCCCGGTTAAGGGTTAAGCCTTTCGAAGGGGTAACCCATTCAATGGGTTACCTTTATCATGATGTAACTCATTGAAAGGGTTTTATACTAGAAACCCAGTGAAAGGGTTACATGATAACCCATTGAATGGGTTTTATACTTGAAACCCAGTGAAAGGGTTACATGATAACCCATTCAATGGGTTCTATACCTACTTGAAACCCAGTAACTTTAGTTATGTTATTTCGATATCCACCCAGCACGCGTAGCATGACCAATTCTATCTCTATTCTACCCAGGGACCATTTTGATTACCATTTCAGAAAAACCTATAAGGTGTGGGTAATTTTGAATGGCTTAAATTAGGCCGTTCAAAAGGGTCACCCACACCGTATGGATTTTTATCGAAAACCCTTTCAACGTGTTACCAAAATTTAATTTAAGCCGTTCATAAGGGTTACCATATGAACGGCTTAAACACATATATATTACATATCGTATTGGTTTTGTTTAACCGCTTAGAAAAACCCTATCGAAAACCCTTTCAGTGGGTAACCAAAATGGTCCCTGAAATAAATACATAATAATAAAATAAATTACATAATTATATTAATATAACTATGCCATTACACACCACAAACATTAAAAGCTACAATGTATATCCCCATAGCTACGATCTCTTTATAAATTCACCCCATTCCCCTAAAAAACAAAAAAAAAAAACCTTGACAGATCCAGTAAAACTTTTGTCGCTACCCCTACCATTGCTTGTCGCAATGAATGCACCGAAATTTTCACCGTCGATTTCATATCGGTATCGGGCTAATCATCGATATTACACAGATGACTGATTAAGCAATTTCTCGCTCCACTAGTCGCAGGCGCACAGACGCATTTTATTACAATATATTACAGAACAATATGTAATTTAGCACACTTCCTCTTGAATGGGGACAGGTATTTATATCGGTTATCAGTGGCCACAGGATGACTGAGAAAAATGTTCAACTAAATAGTAATTTTATTTTGTGGACACATTTGAGTGAGCAACATGGAGTGCGATGTTTCGTTTTTTTTTGTTTTTTGTTTTGCTGTGATAAAATGACGTGTTGTGATCAAAATGCTTTATAAAACGTTCAAAGCTCGTTTGTTAAATTCTAATGTGATACGTTAATTCAGAAAAATTATGCTGCTACCTTTGTAATGATATCTTCTTCGCATCCGACTTCGTAGGATCAATCTTGTTATTTTTAGGGATCTTTACGTCCGAATGAAAATACCAACCCGTATAGGATCACTAGTTTATATATCTGTCCGTCTGTCAAACATGTCGTTTTTTTTTAAATTTTATAATAAATAGTTTTAAAGTTATTTAAGAAATTAATTAAAATTTCCATTCTTTTCGGTATTTCCTATTTCCTAAATTAAAAGAAAAGCAGAAACTCGTTCTATACTTATAGATTACAGGAAAACCTATAAGATGTCTATATTCATAAAATAACATGGCAAATCTCTCAATACTGTGCATATAAACTTACATTTGCAGTTGGATTAAACGGGAGAACATGTTTTTTTAACTACAATGTTAAGTTTGTTCTTGGGACAAATTCATATTAACTACGGTACCGTACTTTGTGCGTGGTCCTACACGCACTTGGCTGGTTTTTAAAACAAGCTGTGATTATTTGGTATGCTAAGTATTAACGAATAATCATTAACAAAAAAATAAAAACATTTGCAATCATCGAGAATAACAATACTTATCTCGTAGTAACAAAACAAAAGATAATTAAGATACGTCTGGGGTTATTAAGATATGTCTGAATTCAATATTGTTGCCGAGACAGCCTCGGGCAGTGAAGAAAACTAAGCCGTGAATACTGAAAGAAAATTAATTAAAAAACTTAATTTCGCAATATTGGATTTTTAAGATTACGGTCTACTTTGTTTCAAAAATATTCCCTCCTTATGTTTCTGTGTGCTTTATTAAAAATTGATAAGCGGAAATTAATAAGTGCCTCCATGTTTAATTAATGATCTAGGAGGGAATTTTAAATTGGTTATTCTGAATTCGGAAAAGTTATTAGTGGAATAAAAAGTGTAATTTAAAATGAGCATAGGTACCTACATTTTTAAAATGTTTGATGTTCAATTACCTATATTTTTTTGGAAAATGAGTAATTTTTTAATTATATTATATGTATTTTATAACGCTAAAGATAAAGATAGAATAGGATAGGTTATTTGTCCAAACATTTGTGTAAAATCATACTTGAATATGCACTTAAAGATGGAAACATAATTTTACCGGACCAACATGTTTTGCCTCACTAAGCGTAAAAAATGTTTACATTTTATTAATTATGTTGTTAAGTATAAGTTCATTATTAATGACAGTTTCATAAATTCAGAAGATAAGTATCGTAGCTTACTTTGCGTGCTTGTCGACTTTTTATGTCCATTTAAAAGTGCCTCAACTTGAACTGTTAAGCAAAGGTTATCCCTTTATTTCTCCAACTCCAAGCCCGATACGTTTTCCATTTTTCCCACATTATAAAAGGCTCCTTATTTAGCGGGGATGACTAGCTAAGTTCGCACACGTAGCGCATTGTGATCAAAATAGGGAAAGCGGGTAAACAGGAATAGCACCGGTGGCAAAATAATTGTTGCAAGGATCGCGGAACTTAAGCGGGGTACGCTATGCCATTAAAGTTCCACAGAAATGCTCTTTGCTGCTGGTTAATTTGCATGTGCATTGTCAAACCGTATCGGGAGCTCGAAGCGAACCTAGCCACTGGCCAGCGAAACTGCGAAACAAACTTTTGTCATCCCAGCATTTTGCATATTCCGATTTATAGAGAAGAAACGAGTTTTCGGTTCACTCATTCCTGTTGTGTTTGAAGTAATTTGAAGTCGATTTACCAAGTTTGAACGGATGGAAATGATTTTGTCGTATGTTAAACGATTCGGTACGGAAATAGAAAATGGGTGATTTCTTCTTGGTCTTGTTTGTAACGTCGAGCAAATGTGTTTAATCAGAATAGAGGAAAAACGGATTTTTAAATTGCTTTAGCGTTAACATTAGAAAATGAAAGTTTTTTTTTTAATTATTAAAACCACAAAGACTTCGAGAAGGAACTCGACTAAGAGTATTTTTAATAACTTTGTTTTTATCACCTAATTTTCTTTTCTTTTCTTTTCTCCAGAAAACAAAAGGGAAATTGACAGAACAAGTTTTAAAATTATTTTTTGCATCTTCATTTACCAGCGTGGTGGTCCTTCGAGTCATAAAGTTTTTTTTAATACACGCCACTAAATAAGTTGACGCATTTTGCTAAACCAACCTCTAGCTGAAGGCACATTCTCCAACATTTTCTCATTAAAAATACAAACACAAGGAGGAAAATTAAAAAGAAATCGCAACAAAAGAGATGTTTTAGAAAATCCCAAGGAAATAGGAATTGTCGATAATTTTAATAACAAACTACGACCACGCTGCCTTTGACATAACGATTGACGTTTAATTTTAGTGCGCGGGAACAAAATGGTTCGCCTCAAACAATGGGTACTGTTTAGTCGTTATTTTTTAGAGTAATTTTGTAAGGACGTCGGCATTTTCCTAGTGAAAAATAATAATTCATTGAACATTTATGTACTCAAAGAAATTCGTTTTATTTAGGTACCTTAACAAAATGGTTCGCCTAAAAACAGTGGCTATTATTTAGACTTTATTATAAAGAGTAATTTTGTAAGGACCGACATTTTCCAAATGAAAAATAATAATTAATTAAACATTTATGTACTCAAAAAAATTCGTTTTTATTAGGTATACTCCATTTTAAATAAGATTATAAATTTAAATAAACCTTTTTTACAGTCCGTTCAACCGATTTTGACTTCTATTGCGTTGGTGGCATGACAAATGGCAGCTGTAACAAACAGTTGGTATTGTAAAAACTTTTTGCTTTTAATACCATCCTTATAAGATAGAAGTCAAAACGTAGACAAGATAGAAGTCAAAATCGGTTGAACGGACTGTAAAAAAGGTTTATTTAAATTTCTAATCTTATTTCAAATGGAGTATATGTAAGTATGACAAATGTGTCCACAAAATGAAATAACAAAAATTAATTAAAACTATACGTAATTAATTCTTCTGCTCTTTAGCGTTAGTAGCGTATTACACCATTTAGAAACTAGTTGTAAAAATATAATCTTTGAAACATTAATTTAATATGTCTTTCATTTCGAATCACATTACGTGCCAACATACCTACCTAAAGCTCTTGGTTGGTCAAAACATAAATTAAATTAAACTCAGTACGAATTCGAGTCTACTTAACAAGTAGAAAAGCTGTAAAGTGTAATTAGATACAAACTCGAGCTTTCATGATAATTAGCATTCAGTACCATTCATCCTCTCGATTCAAGTAGCTATGAAAAGGGCTTGAAGAGGCTTTGATTAGGAAAACATTTTCTTCGTCTTGAGTACTTTTAACTGTTACATGTTAAGGTGAATCCACAGCCGTAGCCCGCTAAATTCGAATTTTCTTACGTTTTTTACATTAAGCAGGTCAGTGTCAGGTTTTTTTTATCTCACGCCTTTATCAAAATATGATTCGCGATTATAAAAGATTATGTATTTGCTTGCACGTTTTTTTTTTTTTTAATTGGTGATGTTCTTCAGAAAGGTCAGGTGCGTAGTACTCGCAACCGGCGTGCGTGTATGACCAGATGTATGAACGTAGGCGAAGCAAAAGGAGGAGTATGTAAGGAGCGTAGTAAGTGGCGTTCTATAGTTTCTGCCTACCCCCATAGGAAGAAGGCGTGAGTTTATGTGTGTATGTATTTATAGAACTATAAAAAAAAAAAAAAAAAGTCCTTTATCCAAACTAGGCTGAGAATCAGCACTTTTCAAAAATTACATGAGACAGTCCCCCAAAAACGCCCACCCTTCACCACTTCCTAGTGCTTTAGCTGGGAAGAAAAAGTGGCGCAACAAACTCCCCAGCAGCACAGCTGTCTGTTCGCATAAAAAACTTGAAGTTATACAATACAATATAAAATAATTTGCATTACGCAACACAAAACGTTAAATTAAATTATTTGCCTTATGTTAGCTAGCACACACCATTATACAAATATATATATATATATATATAATAATCGTCGAAAACTATACTCAAGCAGAAATAACGTAAACAAAACGTATCTAAATAAAAGCCTCCAGGCATAATGGGCGTGCCCGCTTAAATAAAGCTACAGCTATAACTCGAAGTCACAAATGATAAACTAGCACCATCGAAGTAAAAAAAAACAGTTAATTATAAATAACAATAACAAAACCATGGTCAGCAAGACGACCAGTCACCACAAGCAGCACCCGTTCACGAGCATAACGCAAAGATCAGCCATCACCCCCCTCGCCATATTTGAGGGAAGGAGGCAACCCGACCCCCGACGCTACCGCAATCAGTGACATCTAAGGGAGCATGACGAACTTGCTGCCGGTTGCTCAGGCAAGAATAAAGTGATCAATTTGTTAAGGTCGCTAGCTAACCACTTATTGAAATACAACTCATAAAAGAACATTGTAATGAGTAGATTTTGTCACTAATAAATTAAAATAAATTGACTTAGACAGTCAAATAAAATAAACAAATATAAGAACTCATATAACCTGTCAGTAGGGAATCTATCTGGAGAAAGAACATGAACATTGTTTATTTTATTTATTTATTTAGGATCTCCAACAAAGGATACACATATACAATATAAATCACAATAACAATAAAGGTTCTAGTACGTGTGCTCCTTCAATTACAGGAGACCACAGCATGCACATATAACTAGGTTTATACAGGATAAAAATAAAATAGATTAAATTAATGACGAAATTTGAGGAAATAAAATAAAATTAAAATTAACATATCATGATTGAGCATTCATATTACAATATTGTTTGGTATAATAATAATTCTTACACATTTGTTAACTATTGGAAGAAAGAAACGTAATAGTATACTTAGTTATCTTGCAATCGTTAAATTAATTGTCTTGAGTTAATCACAGCGACCAACTGTTCTTATCGTTTAAGTAGTCGTTGATAGAATAGTATGCCTTTGAACAAAGATTGGATTTAACATTAACTTTAAACGCATTAAAAGGCAAATCTAGCAAGGAAGAGGGTAGCTTGTTATAAAAAGTTATACCAAGTCCAACAAATGAGTTATGAACCTTATGAAGCCGGTGAAATGGAGCACGTAATTTGTCCTTATTTCTGGTATTTAATATTGTGGAGATCACTGTTTTTAGTGTATAAGTGTAAATTTTGCCTAACACATAAGATGTTGGCGAAGATGAATTGTGATGCCACCGTGAGAATATAATCCTTAGAATCATTACCATTGAATTAAAAATGATCATGATTCAATCAATGATTCATTATTCATGAAATTATGACATTGGGGAACAAATCTAACTTACTGAGATCTCTATAAGTTAGATTTATTCCCCAATGTTATGATAGGAACAAATCTAACTTAGAGAGATACTATTAATGATTTTAATGATTATAATTCTGTAAATACATAAATCTGTTTTAGTCGCGAATCATAATTATAATTTTGATCAAGATACAACCTGACACTGACCTGCAAATTGTTAAAAAGATAAGAAATTTTGGATTTTGAGGGCAACGGCTGTGGATTCACCTTAAACCTGGGGTTTATTTCTATCTCGTCTTCAATAATTACTTTTGAGGAAAGCAAAGGAAAATGCACCGTGCATGCTCCTTTTGACTGTTTTTTTAATACTATGAATACGTATATGGTGGCCCTCGCTTAAGAATAAAACTGCCCATTGAGAAATGACTAAGTAATTACATCTGATGGATATGTGAGAAGGTTTTTTACAATTTGGTTTCCCTTTATTTTTAGTTTTTTATTCGTCATTTTCATATGGACTTTTACCCTTTAAATGAAATGATTCGAAATCATAGCCTGACCGACAACAAAGAACTTTAATGTTTAGAATTTGGATACAATGTTTTTGAGACAAAATATTTAATACCCATTGACGCAAAGTCCGCCGTACTTAAAAGTTTAAACAGCACAGCAATTTTATAAGCAATAATAGAAAAAAAACGAGAACGAAATTCCAATAACGTAGCCTTTAATATTAAAACTTCAGAAAACAATTCGTTTCAATAATGGAGCAATGCCCGCGAGCGGCGTTCAAAATAAAGTATTTAGAGTAGAGCGAAGCACAGTTTATTACGAAATTTATCGTTACTCAAACTTTGTGAATCGATTATTAATTTTTTGTTCAACTACTTCGATTATTTTAAAGCGGGTAATTGGAAAATTGTTCGATAACTTCATTAAAGTTTTGGAGCTTTGTTAAGATTTTGTTTTTTGTTGTAAGTAGTAAGTTGTAGGTTTTTGTTACAGATATTCTCATCTTTTGAAGTTTCAAACTGAAACATGGCACAAGCAAAAGGATTATGTAAGGATCGTAGCAGGTGTCGTTCTGTAGTTTCTGCCTACCTCCATGGGAAGAAGGCGTGAGTTTATGTATGTATGTACCTATGAACATATTATATATATTTCAAAAAGGCACATAAAAGGCACTTTTGAACGTCAACATTTTAAAATGTAATTAAATTTAATATAGAATTGATCTAGTCGCCCTTTCAAAAATGTAGTTTCGTACGGAGAAGAATGGGCAAGAAACCCAACCATTAGTCTATTAAAATCTTTTACAAAATTTTGTACACGTTCATTATAATTATAGCAACTACTACACTATACTATACTGTATTTTAACAATTTTTATTTATGAATTATTTTTATTATTTATTTTGATTTAGGGGTATCGTATTACCCAGTTACTGGGTTGTGGAGGTCCGACAGGCAGTCGCTCCATGTAAAATACTGGTATTTATCTGCATCCAGTTAGACTGGAAGCCAACCCCAACACAGTTGGGAAATGGCAGGCAGATTGAATTAAAATAGCAACCAATTTGATTTTGTCTAGACTCTAGATTGGCCCAAGAAGCTGGACCAGCATATCTCCAAGCATTTTTATCTTGGATATAATCCTCTAATTTGTAATATGCTTGTTTACAAAGTGAATGAATGAAATGCACCGACCCCCGCGTGGTTTGACCAGACTCAATTAATCGAATTAACCCAAAGTTTGCACTAGCCGCTGGAGCCTCATGTTGCATGGGGCTACAGAGACCATTGCATATCAAAGAGTAGACCGGGGGGAGCGGTAATGGTAGGGAGGACGTGCTCTTAGGATACGGAAGGATTATCAGAGCCGTACTGGATATGCATCCTTGAGTAAGCATAGTAATAGTGGAGAGACGGGTTGTATTTATTTATGGGTGGGCTTCTTTTAATGACGTCGCCGCTAGGTTACGTTCAGGTCCAGCTTCGCCGGATCTTGAATGGTGAATCTGCTTTCGCTACGCTTTTCATTGTCACTGCAATGCTGTGTTACATGTTGCTGTTGCCAATGTCTTCGTCCGAGGTCTCGTTAGATAGTAATTACGTTACTTTTCTGGTTTTTTGGAACGAAGTACTTACGCAGCTTGCGGCAGTCGAAGTAATAAGTCACAATTGGATCCTACAAACCAGAAGCAAAAATCTAAAGGGAATGTTGGGTTGGGTCACAGCTACCTGAGTCCATCACTTGAATCCCGAAATGTCTAAAAATTGTATGCGCACTCACAAAAGACAAACGATTTTGGAACACTAAAGCACTGCACATTATATTTTTCACACACGTATTGTAGTTTAAGTGTTACTCTTAAGCAGATTCCTAAAAGATATGGAATGGTCTCACCAGATTAGCTTGGACGGGAGTCAGGATCATTCGGCAGAGGCAATCAGCCCCTCACATGCACTGGTTTGCTCGCCTGAGATCAGAAGCTCACATAGGCCTAGTCCACGCCACCTTTGCACAGCTCTAAATTTGGCGACACAAAGATACAACAAAATAAAGGGTCGTACAGACTCGCGCGATACACTGGCGCGACAGGCAGCGACAAAGAAATTGTGCTACTAGTATCGCGTCGCGCCCGCGATTTTGCACCAGTCTGTACGAGCCTAAAACACTGAACGATTTCAATGCTCGACACGAGGTGCAAACTCGCAACATCTGTAATAACACTAATAACAATATGCTTGTTTACAAAGTGTACTTTTAATATGAGTTTAAAATTTTCTTTCATTTAAATAAATCAATCTTCTTTCAATTGCAATAAATCACAAGGTATTTTGTTGCATCATTTAACACAGTAC
The DNA here is from genome assembly GCA_948098905.1 of Tiliacea aurago. NCBI lineage: Eukaryota > Metazoa > Arthropoda > Insecta > Lepidoptera > Noctuidae > Tiliacea > Tiliacea aurago. The sequence continues at coordinate 17,642,939 of OX402587.1, read as the reverse complement.
CCTATGTACTTACTTTAAATAATCTGAAAATTGGTTGATCTATTTATCTTTATTTCTAGTATTAAAATTATGTCTATCACTTATTTTATTAAGAGTAGATAAGCACTCTAATCTGGTATTTGGCTAGCAATGTCATCTGTCGAGGAAGACCGAAACCACCACCATTAACGAACCATTGGCGTTGACGAATCTTTTTTGAGTGCCGCGGGTTGTCAGACGCAACATAATATACTATTTAGTACTTACCTATGTAGAGCAGGTAAACCAAATCCCCGAAGAAAGTTTTTAATTAAAACGGTTTATAAACAAAAATATCTAAAGTATTGTTTACTCGTATTATCATATAAAACCTCTACGGCTAAGGAAACCCACTGACTACAGAATACATTTTCATACAATAAATAAACAACATTTCATATACATTTTATAATATTAAAATTCTTTAACAAAGAACAGCAATATAAAGTGCACACGCTTCGAAGCAACAAAAACAACCAACTCCGATACAACAGAACTTGATCACAACAATCTCGTCAATGGACGTGAAATATTCAGTTCCCTTATACCATAAAACATGGGCATTTTATTCAGAATAACACGGCTTCCCTTCTTCAATATAAGGGTATACCGTAAATTTTTATTTTATAACAGTTACTTTGTCCATTGAATACACCTCGTATTATGTTAATTCTATACCATCACAAAGGCGAGACACTGTATTGTGGGCTCGCCTACAAATTTGAATAAATATAAACAGTAAACGGGGTAGAATGCATTAACGTTGGCTTAAATTTTAAAAACGTCTCATAGAGTGTTATGTATGGGCTCTTAAGCGCATCTTGAGATATCATTAGGGCAGTCGCAACGTGCCCCGGCGAGATTAAGACTTGTGCTTTCTCAGAGATGCCACGACAATGCAAGCTCTCGCACTTTGTATGTTGGGAAAATTAAAATGTGGCTTATGTTACGTGAAATTGCGAACAACATTAACCTCGAATGTGAGGCATACTTATGTTTTGTCGGCGTATGAATAGTGGACTTATGTAAATCATAGCTTTTAAGACGCAGATATGTGCTAGTGACCTTGAGTGGTTAGCTTGCGTGTTCTGTACTGAGCTCACGCAATGCGTCGTACGTTTAGCCAGTAATAGGACTCGCCCATCAAGGAGCTCTGTCCCCAATTTGACGCATTATTAAATTATTAAACATAAAACAAAATGTATTTTAATAAAACGCGTAGGTATACGAAAAGATCAATAATTATATTTCCTTAAATTGGTGAAGGTTTCAGAAAAATACGCTTGTTAGATTTTGCGCCATTCTCAGTTTTTTATCCGCGTTAGACATAACTTTACAAATTCATTTCACTATGTAATACAAACATAATCTAAAATATTCACATATTAAGTTATTGAGAAAATGCTCTAATTAAACATATATTTTTTTTTCCAATCATTAACACTTCTCGTTTAGACGGGATCTTCAGTACAAAATCATTAAAAGTCGGTTACCGTCCCCTTAAGGTCGTTGTCGGGTTCAACTTTTGGTGTGGTCAACATCGTATTCGTATTCCAAGTTTTAACTTGTATGCGAAGAAGCTCTCTATCTGAGTTCTGAGCTCCATGACACTTTATAAAAGTTTTAAAACTCTATAATTAGCATAAGCATATTAAGCATAATCAGCCTATAATGTTCCCACTGCTGGGACCCAGGCCTCCTCTCTTCGAGAGGGACTGGGCTGTAATCTACCACGCGGGCCCAGTGCGGGTTGGTAGATGTCACATGTCTTTGAATTGTTGGTTCTAGGACATGTCGGTTTCCTCACGATGTTTTCCTTCACCGTTTTGAGAGCAGTGGTGAAGAAATTATTTACACAAAGTAAAGCGCCTGTCTGGGTTCGAACCCACGACCTATGACTCGTAAGTCGGGGCCGTTACCACTGGGCCACCACTGCTCCTTCCAAGCCCTAGGAGGACATAATATAGTGACCTGTAATTAGGTGACTATATTATGTACCTCCTAGGGCGTCCCCTCCTTGTTTCCACTCTCCATCTGCTTTATAAATACCTTTTGTTATTAGCCTTCCATTCATCCTCTCAACATGACCATCTTCTTCAGAAAGGTTAAGTGCATAGTACTCGCAACCGGCGTGCATGTATGACCAGATGTATGAACGTAAATGAAGCAAAAGGAGTATGTAAGGAGCATAGCAGGTGGAGTTCTATAGGTTCTGCCTACCCCCATAGGAAGAAGGCGTGAGTACAATTTTGTAATAGTGTAGCCATTCTTTTATTTTTTGCCTCGTTATTGCCTCATCTTTTGATCCTATAAGTAGGTATCTAATTCCAGTATGAGCCTATTTTTAATTTATGCCTAGGTATATTATTTTAAATTAAAACAGGAAGCTAAATGTAACACTCCTACTTTAAAAAAAGCCATACGAAACAGTAACATCAGTCTGTAATCTTACCCTTACTCCAAGTAATTAACTCAGTACACAAGCATGAGTCATTATTAAAACAATAGTTACTTAAACATTTAGGTTATTCACAAACGGAAATCTCGACTATACAAGACACACAGACTCTTAGCACTAATCTCGGAGAACGCCTCCACTGTTTATCTTGCCTAGAAATGTCTGGCTGCATCCAGGCATAATCCCATTGCATACAGTAGTGCTGAACCATTAAAACGCATTAAAATGCATACAGCAGTATTTTAAGCGTGGTGGGCGTTAAACGTTGTGAAGAATGACCAATTTGTTACTGCCATTCGTTTGTTCGGACAGAGAATGATGAAGATTTTATTGTAGAAACATAATATGTAGTGTCGTAGGTGTGTAGATTTCTGTGGCAATAAGTTGCAAGGCAACAAAAGGTGCCACGGGCGGCACCCACGCCGGCGCTGATTGTCTAGTGGTATTAAGAATAAAATGTACAGGAAATGTGCCGTATTTGGATCAGATCCTGGACTCTTGTTTATGATATTATTTTAAACAAAGCGCACGTTCCGAAACGTGAAATATGGCAATCAGAAATACATAGATTGGAGAATGTTCCTAATTTAAAACTATCACTGTCGAGCTGTAGTTTTTGAATAACAACTAAAAAGGTAAGTATAAAATAAATAAATTCTTTATTTCACCAAAAAAAGTGATCAAAAGTAGGTACTTTACTTCATGTTTTAAAATACAAACAACGACTGTACAGGTCAACTTTCAGCCTACCGCTGTTAAAGCAAACATACCCATTATCGCAAAAAATAATGCACAAAGTTAGCACAACAAAACACAATAATATTATTCCTTGATACACATCACTTAATCTCGACCGCGAGTGGGTAGAGTTTATACTCCTAATCCACTTTATACTTAAAAGGGATGAATATTATTACAATATCAAATGCGAGTAGACATGCAATCCGGAGAGTTCAATCCCGCGAAGCTTAGCTGAATATCGAATTGCAAATGGCCGAGGAAAATGTAGCATTTAACGCTTCGCCAACTGCGAACGACTTCCATGACGTTGCGGGCTGTAAATGGCGAAAATAGGCTATGTTTATTATTGTTCGAGGGTGGCTACTGCCTTGTGTAAATAAAACATTGTGGAACTATCCATGATAGTTGTTTCAGCTTTAAAATAAAAGGAACCACGGTACAAGGATCTTTGTGCTTTTGGTAGGTAGCCAAACTAACGTCAAAATCATGATTTTTTATACAATTACTGTGAGAATTGCACAATGTCATTCAGGATTCTTGTTGCCTTGGGTATAAAAGAGTCAAAGATTTACAGAAAAACAGTTTTATTTTTAAGATATCTTCCTGAAAACTTTGAAATTTACGGCATTCACTATTTTGTTCTAAACTTGCGTATAGTTAAATTTACTTGCTTAAGGCGACGATAACTGACTTTTAATGATTTTATACTGAAGATCACGTCTAAACGAGTAGTGTTAATGATTTGAAAAAAATATATATGTTAAATTAGAGCATTTTTTCAATAACTTTGTATGTGAATATTTTAGATTATGTTCATATTACATAGTGAAATTAATTTGTAAAGTTATGTCTAACGCGGATAAAAAACTGAGAATGGCGCAAAATCTACCAAGCGTATTTTTCTGAAACCTTCACCAATTTAAAGATAATTTAATTATTGATCTTTTAGTATACGCGTTTTATTAAAATACCTTTTGTTTTGTGTATAATAAATTAATAATGCGTCAAATTGGGGACAGCGCTCCTTGATGGGCGAGTCCTATTACTGGCTGAACGTACGATACGTTGCGTGAGCTCAGTACAGAACACGCAAGCTAACCACTCAAGGTCACTGGCATATATCTGCGTCATAATACAGGTATATGTTGTTTAACAGGTATATTATGATAATTATGGTGCATCCAGAGCACACTTGCAAGTCAGCTCCGCTATTAACTTAGCTTAATGGCTAATAAACTCAGGTGTGAAGGAAACTGATAAGTGCTACACGGATTCGTTAAAACCATTATGTAGCCTGTTATGGCATGGTGTGACCGTAAGACTGCCAAGTAATAAGTCTCGAGTTTGAACCCAAAGCTCGCCCTTCTGGCTTTTCGGATTCAAGTGCGTATTGTATAATCATCACTTGCTTAAACAACGGTGAAGGAAAATATCGTGAGGAAACGGCACGCCTGAGAAATGTTTCTCGACGGCTGTGAAGCCAAGTCAGAGTCCCATGGGCGGCGTAAAAACTCTAAAACCAGGTAAGTTAGTGACTAGCCACACGAAAAAGAGAAGAAGCCTGTTATATTGATATTATTCTACATCTGGGGTGCATGATGAGTGTGTGTCATTTATACTGCAAGACAAAACGTTGGTATAAAGTTGTTAAAAATACATCTTGCCTTAATTCCCTGAATAGGTATGCAAAGATCTGTTCTGTGTAAACCCAACTCCTATCCAGTCCCAAGTAATAGGGAGCGAGCCTATGGCACTAATTTCAATTCAATAAAATTAAAGTCGATGGTACTTTCTTACTGATAAACCATTACCTACCGCAAAAAAACTTCACTTAGGCCCGTATTTATAGAGCGTTGCTCAGTACTCAAGCATTACTTAAGACTAGATTCAAGCCATTGGATTGGTTGAAACTAGTCTTAAGTAATGCTTGAGTACTAAGTAACGCTCTATAAATACGGGCCTTACATTCGTCAACCAAAACTAAATTCGACGTACACAAGCCGCACGTTACCAATGCTTGCAATCAGGCGAACGCACGCGACACTGCGGTTGCGACAGAGGGCCGCTCCGTTCTGGGGCGGTTTAGAATATCAACAATACTTAAGCGACCGTGCCGCCCTCCTGCGCCAAGCAATGCTCATACTGCATTTACCAGATGAGCTTTCGTAATAGGAGCTCTGAATGCAACAGCCTTCGTAGAAATGGAAACTCGATCAGCTCTCGAAGATGCGACGAGTATGTGTATCAACATGCTTGAGATTCCATCTACATGATAGGGGAAATGCGAAATGAACGTAACGCCTTTTAGAGAAATTAGATTTTTAATGCTTGTTGCATCCAGCATGGAATTTATTCGTAGTTAGTAACATACCAAGTACCTACGTATCTGATTAAAAGTTTTCTTTTCAGTAGGCAGTTATTTACAAGTAGTTAGTATATTATATTTGGTAAACACAAGGGAGGGGCTTGTTGCTAAGTAAAAACAGCCGCATAGTCCGATCGATCGGGTTAAGCTACGCTTGCCGCGGTCGGTCCATGGATGGGTGACCATCTTTACGTACCAAGACCCCTCCGTGTCTCGGAAAGCACGTTAATTCGTTGGTCCCGGCTGTCATTCGTGGATCTTTGACAGTTGTAACGGGTCGACAAAAGCCCGAAAGTCTGACAACCAGTCTTACCAAGGGGTATCGTGTTACCCAGTAACTGGGTTGTGGAGATCAGATAGGCAGTTTCTCTCTAGTCAAAGTCAAAGTCAAAGTCAAAGTATTTATTCGTGTGCTTTTTGGTGATACAACAGGTCTTACAGTAATTTTATGGAAACTCAAAAAGCTACCCATTAGGCATACACGTTTTAACAATATCAGAAATTAAAATTGATTTACATTGAAATACAAAACAAAATTGTCAAAATTGATTTACATTGAAATGCAAACAAAAGAGAATTGATATATTAAATAAAAATGTCAAAATTGAGATAACATCATATTAGAATACCTACAATTAATTAATATTACAAAAATTAAAATACAATCAGTTAGTCAAGCATAAATATATAATTGTCAGTTTTTACACTTTGTCAAGAAGGAATTCGCCAATGGTATAGTAGCATTTTTCAATTAAAAAATCATTCAGTTTTCGTTTAAATTGTATCAAATTCAAATCTTTGATAGCATTTGGTATTTTATTATATATTTTTGGTGCCATGCAGATAATGCTTTTATGCATAAGGGCCGTCTTTGAGGCTCTTAGACATAGTTCGTGTCGATATTCCGGTCTTGTTGATCTATAACGTTCCTCAGAAGCTTTTTTAAATAATTTACTGTTTTTCTTGACGAACAATGCAGTCTCGTATATATAAAGGCAAGGTAATGTCAATATCCTAAGGGATTTAAAATGAGGTTTACAACTATCTGCTTGTTTTAAATTACACATCGATCTAATGCACCTCTTCTGAGCTTTAAAAACGTTATTTTTCTCACATGAATTTGCCCAAAAAATTACTCCGTATCGTAATGTGGAATCTACATAGCCATAATATGCAGCTATAACAGCTGCCTGACTTACTACTTTCTTAAGCTTGAATAGAGCAAAGGCGAAGCGACTTAATTTTTTTATGAGGATTGATGCATGTTCTTTCCAAGTCAGTTTAGAGTCAATAGTCAAACCTAGAAATTTTATATGTTCTACTTCTTCAATTTTGTTATCGTCAATTAATATATTTATGTCAGGAGTAGTTACTCTCTGTCTAAACTGCATAATTTTTGTCTTACTTAAATTTAATTTCAAATTATTATGGTCAAGCCAATTAATTGATTGTTGCAATGAGTCTTTGATGTCACATTCATAGTCACTATTTTTATTTTGTCTAACAATGATCGTACTGTCATCAGCAAAAAGAACCATAGGAAAACAGCTGCATCTAGTTAGACTGGAAGCTGACCCCAAAATAGTTGGGAAAAGGCGGGCAGATGATGATGATTTGGTAGACACAAAGTTCTTCAGGCAAAAGACAGAACTTTTAACTGACTCTTTGATGATTTTTGGTATAAATATATCATCATTTCAGCCGAAAGACGTCCACTGCTGGACATAGGCCTCCCCAAAGGGGGGGTTTGCCATCATCGCCATGCTTGGCAGACGGATTGGCGATCGTAGTTTGGTGTTAAAATGCATAGAGAACGCTGCTGCCCATTCTCTTCTCTCTTTCCTTAGTCGCCTTTTACGACACCCACGTATAAATTACCTAGCCAAATATTTATGCAGTTTTTTTTTTTTTTTAAACTTTGTCCCACACTAGGAATTGCTCCTGTATTGTGGGTGCGTTTGCAAACATTTAACCTCACTACACAAACAGCAAGACCCGGAACAACTACTGGTAGGTCATACTAATATTTGTTCCGTGCGGGAATCGAACCCGCGACACGCAGCGCAGCAGTCAATCGCTTAACCACTGCGCCAACCGTGTCGTCTTTCCATCATGTTTACGTCAACTATTTGAAAATGTTGTATTATTTTAAAACTTTCTGCCTATAAACAAACAATAGAAGATTAGAAACTTGTTTGCGAACAACTTGGAACGTTCCATAGCTCAAAACAAAATGAAACTAAGAATGCAGTCTAGGTCTCATTCAAGTAATTGGTGGTGCACAACTTCTAGCATAACTGCTACCATAACCGTTCCGTTGAAATTTCCTCCAAGTTACGCATTAAAATAATATCCTACGTACTGGGTAAGGAAATTGGCCGCGAGATGGCGTACCGAGTCAAAGTTGAAATAAAGCCGTTAAGACTTTAGACATTATACTTTTCTATCTTCGCGTTTACTCTCAGTCATTTCCCGAGTGTAGTCTTGCGAACACGTCTGTTAAGGGGGCTGGGAAGCTCCGTGGTCACTATTATCGATTTCGTTAATTTTAACGAGAGTGACGTAAAATCTAATGTTGTGTTCGAAATGCATTTTCTCTTAGCAAAACTTTATGCAATAGCTTTTTATATGGCCTGCGTTAAGGCGCGGACTGACTACGATTTTAAACGCTGCAACTGCACTCACACAACCGCTTGAAATAAGGTTGAAAATTGAATAAACAATTGAGTTGACGATGTGACTAAGCTGCGAATTGGCATTTATTTTACGAGTTTTATTTAGATTATTCGGAATATACAATAAAGTACAAAGATATTCGACGCCAAAGTGTATTTTTGTGAAGTAACTTTACAATTTTTTATTGCGAATATCAAACTATATTTTACTATTCTATTCGGTTAAAAATTTTCTATAAACCCTTTTCTGTCCACTGTACTTTTTGTCGGATATTTTCATTGCGTTACGTCATACTCGACTATCCAAGAAATCAGTTTTTGTGAATATTGAGGTAACACCGCGCCTTAAGCAGTGGTCATTATATCTTCGTGTACATTTTGACGTTAATGAACTTTTTGGTTTTATAATGCAAATCATCCGCTCTACTTGCATACCACAAACAAAAAGATGATCCAATATTACCATCGTTAGAAATCCGCCCGCAGCAGCCGGTTGGCCCTTCATTAATATGTTTGTACTTAAATTATGCCTTCGTGATTTTAGGGAGATATGAGCTCAAAAGTGCCCTGGGGGACCTAACGTAATCTTTGAACCGGCCACTTTGTGCTTAAAATCTTTGTTTAAGGGCCAATTGCATTACAATGCCTCCAAGGGTTCTATGCACCCCTGCATAGAAAATCTAAAGAGCCCATACAAAAATTGGAGTATGAAGTACAGGTACGCACTGAAGTGAATGTGAAACAAGTTGCTGAATAACGTGTTCTGTGTGTATTTGCTTTTCATATTTGGCTTTTTTATACTGAATATGCTTTCGAAAAATGGGATATGTTCTTTTCATGGAGTTGTTTTTTATTTTAAACTAGCTGTGCGGTGCGACTTCGTTCGTTGTCTTCTGCCCCTACCCTATCTCTACTCTACTCCTACCCTAGCCTACCCCTAAAACTTTGCGGGTGTTTGCAGAAAAACTCACCAAAGTTTCATCAAAATCGGTCCAGCTGTTTCGGAGTCCATATAGGACAAACAAACAAACATTGATTTTTATGTATTTATATATATATCGAGCCTGAAACGGAAGAACATCGTAAGTGACATAATTAAAATTTACAGGAGAGGTATTTTATTGATTATACAGATTATTTTATTTCATAGTTTTTTGAAAACGTGATATACCTACATTATGTCGCTTAGGATGTTCTTCCATATCAAGCTCGATATATTGTACGGTTTTAAACAGTTTTGGTTCTCTACAGGTTCTTTTTTTAAATAACAAAAAAGCAAAAAACATCTAACAATATGACTAATTTAAAATATTTAGTTTACTTACGCAATAACTAATGAAAATTAATGAAAATCTCACCAAATATTGACAGGTTATTGTTTTTCATACCCAATCCCGTTAGTGATTGGCTAAGGACGCCCTATACAAATATTTTATTTATAACATTTAATCCTTTTACGTCAGAGGGATGATAGGGAGGGAATATTCTGAAAGCCATATCGCTTTATGATCGCAATTTTACTGATAACGGAACGCGAAAGAAAAAATAAATTACAATTTTGTTTTTAGCTACTTGTATGATTTGAAGATATAATAGGGTGGAAATTAAGTTTTTGGTCATGTTTTTGAGCTGATGATATTATATACCTGCTAGGTACTTTGTATGCTTGTAATTGTTCACTACAATCATAATTATTTATTTATTATTATTTATTTATTTCACACCAATAAGTACATACAACATCTTACAGTATACCCAAGACGATGTTATACCAACCTATTACACTATTTATCCTTTTAAAATACCTATACCTACATAAACAAAAATTCAACAATAAAAATAAAACTAAAATACTTAATAAAAATTACATTTTCATATTCAAATTTGTATGCCTCCTTCATGATAATGGTATGGTATGGTTGGTAACGAAAGCTAAACCACGAAAGCTACCACCATTATCTAAGTACAGATAACAAAGTTATGCCACACCACGTGACCTATAACCACTTAAGCCCCTAATTGGATCATTATCACCAAAAATGCACTTACTGTTCCACATTTTTCTACCCTAGCGGGGAACCGTTTGGGTCAAGAATACGTCCCTTTAAACCAGGCGCGTGCATGTCACGTGACTTGCCGGATTAACCCGCAAGCGCTGCGGATAATTAACTGCACAAAATACTGGCAATCGCCCGCGATCGATGGCGTGAATATAGGGCCAGAGGGATTGGGCCCAATTTGACGGAGGACAATCGTACGCCTATTATTTTTGTGATTAGGTATCGGCTTTTTGAAGGTTAATTATGGTACTTGTGTCTGGTGGTGGTTGTTGCAAAAAGAGCCAAATTGCAACTGTCTTTCATTCTGTGCTTTCATTTTGTGAGTTCTTAGGTAGCACGTAAGTTCGTTAGTAGCATGATATCATGTAGGGCTTATTTGTAATCTTTTAATCTTATATTTTGAATTGTTTTTAAATATATATTTTTTTACATTGTTTCCACATATAAAAGCGAAAAGAATAATGTACCCAGGATTTTGTAATATATTGATTTAAAAGAGTGTCCTTGGAATTTCTTGCCTGTTCTTTTCCATAGAGATCTAGGTTTTTGAATGGGCAAATAGCTTCAACTATCTGACTAACTGACCGACTCTTTGACAATTCAAAAGTGCCTGTAGTTGGTTTAATTGAAATAAATACTTTGAGTTTGAGTAAATAAATGACATAAAATAATCCAAAATCTTGCCCAAGAATCATAATCCGCCTAGCATCATACGTCTTTCAAATAAAAACCTCACTTATGGATGTCAACAGGCTCAATGCAATCGTGTCGTGTTGCCTAAGCCCACCAGTTTGTAACTCAAGAACGTTGTCAGCTTCAAGTGTAAGGTAAATCCCTTGATTGACGAAATTTTGTGTCCCCCGCTTTTGGAGGGTTAAGGAGCGCGAGGTGTCTTGTTTCTGACGACTTTTCCTTTTAATGTACGTAAGGGTTTTGTCGTAGAAGAGGTTTTTGGGAAAATATTTGCCTTTTTTTTTAAATTAAGCTGAAAAATGTATCATCAGTGATACTATACTTGTCAAAAAATAATAGGCCCGTTTTGACATTTAACTTGAATCGATTTATCGTGAGTATCGAATACCGAGTCGTAGTCGGCGCGACTCAGTAACTAGTGAAGTAGCCATACGACTCGATACTCACGATAAATCGATTCAAGTTAAATGTCAAAACGGGCCTATTATTTTTCACAACTTTACGAAATGTTTATAAAAGCTAACATTATAATTTGATATTTTAAACTGAAGGTATATTATAAGGTGTTAATACCAACGTTTGATCTATTAAACTTACGTATTCATAATCAGCCACTAATGTTCCCACTACTGGGACACAGGCCTCCTCTCGGTGAGAGGGAGCGGGCCGTAATCCACCACGCGGGCGCAGTGCGGGTTGGTAGATGTCACATGTCTTTGATTTTTTTTGGTTCTAGGACATGCCGGTTTCCTCACGTTGTTTTCTTTTATCATTTTGAGAGCAGTGGTGATGAAATAATTTACACAAAGTAAAGCGCCTGTCTGGGTTCGAACCTACGACTTATAACTCGTAAGTCGCGGCCGTTACCACTAGGCCACCACTGCACTTACGAGTGCACAGACCGTTAATTGCATTCTATAGTTTGCTCCCGGCCTGCCCCTGCTACCCTCGGGTACATTGGCGATACGTCAAAATATAGAGATTTAAAAAAAGAACATAAATACAAAAATGAGAAAAGGCTGGGGGAAAAATACGTCATATCCGCGCAAAACGGCTATCGCTCAGCATTATACTGCGACCCTATGCAAGACAGAGCCCCAGCGCTGGTTTTCAGCAACAGCCGGCGCTGACGTAAATGACGTCGTACGGTGCAGCAAACAATTAATAGTACGCTGATTTTTGTGCTATACTTAAGTTAAATTTTAAACAAACCTATGGAAATCAATCTGCCTAGACTTTTCCCAGCTATGTTGGGGGTCGGCTTCCAGTCTCACCGGATACAGCTGAATAACAGTATTTTACATGGAGCGACTGCTTAACTGACCTCCATATCCCAGTAACTGGGTATTACAATACCCCTTGGTAAGTGTACCCCTTGGTGTGGGGTTCAGGGAATTTGTAAAAATCTAGCACGTAGGGCTCATATGTAACCTATTACTATTTTTAGGGTTCCGTACCAAAATGGTAAAAAGGAACCCTTATGGTGAGACTAAGTCTGTCTGTCTGTCTGTCACACCTGGATATCTCAAGAACTACTTATAATGCTTAAAATTTAGAATAGTTTTAGATGACGTTTCTATTTTGCAAACAAGAAAGAAATTTAAAAAAATATACCTTTTGTGCAAAAGGGACTGAAATATCGCTTCAATGAAGCGATATACTTATACAAACCATTCATCGGCCACATTGTCTCGATAACGCGAGGATTAGGGATAGTTCAACGTTTCAACCAGAAGACGCGAACAAGACTGACACGACGAGTAATATTTGAATTTTGAACAAAAATATTAGCAGCTTCGATCAATAATAAAAGTTTAGTAACATAAAAATCAACTGCTCGAAATTCGAAAAAAATATAATATGTTTTAAACTGAGCTATGTATTTAAAAGGCTACAACATAATTCAGCCACGTTGAAAGTTTTTGCCTTTCTTTTAGTACTTAATATTAAGAATAAACTAATTATTCTCAACTGGCTTAGCAATAAACACTGATTATCATCTTATCCAAAATACCCACTAAATTACTTCCATCTTGAATCCAAACCTTCTGTTTAGAATACCAACGAAATGCCCAAAATGCGAAGACGTTTCGGAATTTCAAACAAAGGGTCGTTGGTCCCACAAAACTATACAACAAAAACATAATTACCTCCGTGTGTTGGCACAAACAAAGGAAACGCGTGGAAATTGTATTTTTTTTTATCCGTCTATGACAGCCACACCGGGTATATAGTTGGGTGCGTTTAATCTACAATGTTTACGCGCTGTTTGAGTTCAACTACCGACACACGTCGAATTGGTGATCCTTTTCCTGTCCCATTTATATTTCGATATTCCCAATTATGATACCCGTGCTTCCTAGTTCCATTGGTACTGATGAATTGTTCATGTTTTATTAGGCTGAACAAGGAAATTACTCCATTTAGCTGTGTGGTCCTTGTCTGAGAATTGTTTTACCCTTTTCTTGTTATGTTATAAACGAGTAAGTTATGGTTGAAAGGTTATATGAGGTGGATCGGACGACATTTTTGAGTTGCCGTGGGTTGTCGCTTCTCGGTTATGGTTGAGTTTTGTAATAATTATCATCTTCTACCATCAATGATCGTTATGATCTGAAAATTATAGCTACGCAGTTTATTGCGTTAGGAACACGCATAGATCATTGTTTTTGAATAAGCATACCTACCTAAAAGGAATTTAAGATCTTCCGAAATACCCGATCAGTAAAACCATAAAATTAAAAGCAAACAAACCGACATAGCCGTTTTCAAATTAGCATTTTCCTTCAATATAGAAAATTACTCTCGTTAATGTCTATATGAAATGCATTGTTAACTTCATAAGGGGAACATAAACAGCTAAATGCTTGTATTTGTACCGCCATATTGGCTGTTTAGACGGCTGTTTACCTTTCTAAATGAGCGTCAAACGAGAACAAACTGTTATTGGCGGCGTTAACGCAGCGGTGTATCGATTTATTGTGTTACGTAGGCGGAAAAAGCACGTTCCCTGTTACCGTGGGAAAACAAGAAAGTCACTAAAAGATACTACGGAAAAATCTGCGGCTAAGTAAATCAAGGGTTAATTAAACTGACCTCTATTAAGTTTCATGGCCATTAAAAGTTGGTATCGCTTTCTGGGAAGATGTCAAAACGATATCTTATTAATCGGTACTGTAATCTTATCCAAAATTCGGAGTTTGATAATATTTTTATTACTTTATGGTTGGAAAATCCGTTTTAATTATGGTTATGAAACATCTTCTCCAAAACTTTAATACGGGGTCTACTCCGAAGCGTTAATCCGAAGTATCGGCCAAATGTTCGGTCGTTTTATAACTTCCATAGTTTCCCTTTTTTGACTTTGAATCCTTACCCGACTTAAAGTCACATTTTTTACTTGTGACTGTCGTTTTTTTTTTCTTTCGCCATAGTCAGCCATAGTTAGCCGTAGTCAAGCAACGGCCGAACTCGGCCGATATATCCGATTTATGTTCGGAGTAGACCCCCATTATTGCAAAGCAAGATCACTGACTGATTAAAGATGGATACGTAAACATAGTTTATTTTATACAGGAAATAAAAAGAACTTATAAAGTGCAACATGAGATTATAATCACAAGTAGTAAAAAAGTTTTCTGAGGGAAATGGGCTGTTCTATTTTACTATCGTCTATATAAGCAATCGGAAAATCTTTACAATCTATTTTACAAATCGGAACATCGACGTTATTTGCTATAGAGAGCAGCAGAGAAAACAATAGAAATATACTTATGGGATAGGCTATTGACTACCAACGCTCATGGCTAATAGCTTTCAGCTCTTTAAAGAGAACCTTAGCGAATACTGCATCGTTTTCCCCAACATACTTACCGAGAAAACTTCCCTGTTATATTTCTTCCGACAAATACGAGTTCTAAACCAAACAACCAATCTCTTTAAACTCAACAAAATGCAGCAGTAAATAGTAGATTTTAATTAAGATGACAGTTTAACAGTCTGATTGCGGGGAGCGTCGGGCAGTTTTAATAGCCATCATATCTTTGAACGGGGATCCTAGTGTGAACATACCCGCGTTCATAAAATTGTTATGAGTTCATTTTCTAGGCGCCATCCTGGGTCCCCTACATGTTACTGAGGCTGTAAAATTTTGACGTTGCACCACGGAAATTAACAAGCTATGTAATTGTAGCTGTTTATATAACTTTGTTGCGATTTTATCATTTTATGAAACTTAAATTGAGTTTTGTAGTGCTTTGGTTATTTTTAAAGGGTAATAAAAGTTACTTACATGTAGGAATTAAACTTACGTTTTACTAAAACTATTCTCTTTGTAATAAAATACACTTTTGAGCATTCTTTTAGTTCTTATAAAATTGCCTGATATACAAATTTGTCAAATTTCTTCGAAAACTTTTCATTTATCGGTAACGAGACCTGTCTTAAAATTAAGTCAACAGTCATTTTAACTCGAAGCAAATCCTCGGGCGCCAAACTTGAGCTATTGTAAATGTGTCGAGGGGCAGATAAATATATTATGTGCCCCTAAAAGCGTTAGAAATTCGTATATTTGTAAAGTTTTCCCCCTTTATGACGGGTGAAGAGCCCTGCCAATGTTTTCTGCTTCAACGATATGAAAAACTTTATAGAACTTGCATATTTTCTAATCTCAACCTTAGTTCCTGAAATATAGAGTTTAATTTATTTCTATGTGACGTAGTTAGAAAAATTCATTTGCGATGTTAGTCGACAGTCGTTTAACATATCTTAGTTTATGACTTAACCAAACGACAGACAAGAAAACTATTTATGGGGGTCTTAAATTCAAGACAGATTGCAACGTCTTTTATGTCTTAATTTCATTTGGAAGTTAGAAGTTTTGTTTATTACTGTATCGCGGAATGTTTGCGGATAATATTATTTTCTTCCTTACATTCTTTGATAGTTTAATATCCCTATAGACTGGGTATTCTTTTATCACCGAATAATAAATATTTTTATATCATATTCTTCGTCTTAGTTATGTTTATTTGGTAGCCGTTATTAACCATAAAACAATTATCTGTATTCCCATTTTAGTTTCAAAAGAAACTGCCATCCTTCTTTGACGTTTTTTTCAACTAAAAACGCCAAGTCAAACATGTTACCGTTGAATTTGTTGAACAAGTCCAGTCAAAAAGGCTCTAGGATCAAAGCGACCCTTAATATCCTGCTCGGAGCCCCGGACTGAACGTAAATATTAGTGACGTCACGGCCCCAGTCGATTTTATACTACGATTGATCAAGTAGTAAATGTATTTACTTTTGTTTGAAAAGCTTTTTCTTTTTATGTACGGGAATTAAAGAAAAACATTGGACTAGTCTCTTAGCATTTTAGTTTTAATTTAAAAGAGGGTTTTTTTTTTGGATTTTTACGAATAGGGGTGGAAAATAGCTCATTTGCACAAAATTTACATTACATTACATTTATATAATACCAAACAATTTTGACGTAGCTAAGTCAAAGCTAATTAATTCGGCATAAAATTGTATTAGGTACAATTAATTTTTGATATGGTAATAGATACAATGTAAAATGTAGAAATATAAACAAGGAAACAATGTTTCTCGCAATAAAAAACAGAATTCCTTTCAAGTTTTTAATTGCGAAATTCAAAGTAACAGAAACTTTTCATTAATTATATCGCTCGAAATAATAAAAACTTTTACAAACTGGATCAATTAGTACGATTTTATTTACAAAACTCCTATTGAGTATTGCTGTTAAAGTTTGGTACGCCAGTTGTCGTCAACAATTTGTTTTAATGACCAGCGTCGCCCCCTAGTGTTGGCGCGGAAAAACTGTGACTGGTAACGTTTCTGAGACGGTAATTTTTCATGTCGCAACTGCGATAAGCGTGCGGTCAGGTGTTAGAATGATTTGTGGCCGTCGTAGTTCGACCGCTGCCGTCCTCATGTTGACAAACACTGGCCGAATTAGTTCGGGAGCCGTGTCTTTATATTTTTCTTAGATAAACCCTTATCTCCTTGATAATACTGTTTTTGTTTGGTTTGAGCGGCTACCGCTGTACGTGCCGCTGTGTACACATTTATCAAAATGCTTAGCTAACTTTATGTTGCTTTTAGTGTTGAATTGTAAACATTTTTACGTAGAAACACTATTATAAACTGCTACATGATATTGCTTTATAGCCTTTATATAAAACTTCCAAAGTTACAATCGCAATAAAAAGCATTGTCGTACAAACTAACAAAACAAACTGTACTGGGAAATAAACAGCAAATAAAAGCGGTTCCTTGCTTGAACTCGAGTAGCACTTTTAATTGGGGGTGGAAATTGTGATTAATGCCATCAGATAAACAGAAAGCCGCGGCGGCGTCACGAAAGAGAAAAAGAACCGGTTTTTGGTCGAAACCCTCACACATTAACCTAATTCGTTTTAATTGTGCGAGCTAATCGTTCGTAAGGATTTATAAGTATTGCGAGTTGATGTGTATATTTGGAGGTTGATTTACGATTAGACCTTTGGCCTCGCCTCACGTTAGGTAGGTGAGCTGAAGGGTGTAACAACATAATACGTGCGTCAACACCCACCCGTTAAAGTTACACACAACAATATCATTAAGTCGAATTTATTTACAAGTGCGTAAATATTTTTTATTGCGTTTCGTCATGATAATTTTCACGCTCAACCCTTTTAATTTTTTTATGGTATTTACGTAATTTCCTGATTTATAAAATGTATGTGGAATTATTTTACAAAGGTTTTTTTTTAATTTCATAAATTTGCTTTATGAAAAATACTAATAGGGATTGCGTGGTACTTTGCTATTTTAAGATAAAACTATTCAAAGGCTTATCTTGGCTATTCAGGTGTGATTTTTTAATGACTTAAAAATAACCTCGAAAGTCTGACACGCAGTCTGACTAAGGGGTATCGTGATATGTGATTGGGTTGGATGTGATTGGGTGGCATGTGTGTTGGATCATTTAGCTCCCTTCAAAATGGTTGAGCTGAATGGTGCTGATCCATGCGTCATGTTCGTGAACGGGCGCTGTCAGTCGGGACTGGTCATCTCTTAGCTGCTACGGCTTATTTTTAATTATTTTAGTTTGGAATTGTTTTTTTTTTAATCTTTTTATCACGGACGCTTCTGGCGTTTTGCATCGTTCTCACATCATGTATAATTTCATTAAGAATAATGTAACCAATACTTTGATTATTTTAATTTTAATAGGAGTGTCCGTGGAGTTTCTTGCCCGTTCTTCTCTATAGGAACCTAGTATTTGGAATGGGCAACTAGCTTCATATTTGTAACTGACCGACTTCTTGACAATTCAAAAGTGCCTGTAAATGGTTTAATTGAAATAAATGGTTTGAGTTTGAGTTGTGTTGGTCACTTGGTGAGATAGAAGTACCTACGTCTAGTACGTCATCACGTCAACGGCTGTCGTTGAAAATCAGCGCTGGGGCTTTATCTCGCATAAGGTCGCAGCATTACGCTGAGCGATGGCCGTTTTGCGTGGATGTGATGCACAATTTCCCCCAACTTGTTCTTTTTTGTATTTGTGTTATTTCTTTGCGTCATGTTTACCGCAAATAAACGTATTTTTTTTACTACCTAATCCCTTTTCATCGTCATCTTTACCCATTTGTAAGCGGACCTCTGTCAAAAACTAAGTGTCAATTTCACCATGAAAATTAGATTTGTGCCTCGGTCGTCCCACAGAGTCTCGTCCCACATAAAAAATTCCCCACTTGTCCCAATTTGTATGCCTCGCTCGTCCCAAAACTTAATTTTCAATATTTTATTCCCCGCTCGTCCCAATTCGTATGCCTGGCTCGTCCCACATTTTTTTCATATGAGTTAAATTTGATTTAATTGTACAGTCAGCCTAAAAACCTGACTGACCAGAAAGATAAATAACCTCATGTTGCGGAAAATTTGATGAACTAATTCAATCCGAGACTCCACTATAATATAAATTATAAAATTACAAGTTACGCCACCATGACAGTTTTTTTCTGATCAAACTTTAGGTTTAGATTGAAGGCATTAATAAAGTACACATAGCCGACCCTAAGTACAAACCCTGTGCACCCCACTGCTTAGACCACTACTATTATTATTAACCTAGAACAAGTTTTTGAATGTTTATAGCTTCGGTATTTTTGTGCGACCGGATTAGAGCTTGCTCTCTCGCTCTGCTTTCTTTGTATTAATCAATTGACCAATGACGTGGCTTTGCGTTATCAGCGCAATCGGAGCAAATGCGGTTACAAAGTGCATCTGCTAATTTTAAATATGAGGTGTTTACATTAAGCGTGGTGTATTCATAGAGTGAGGTTCAATATTTGTGAAGTTTTAAAGGGTAAGTAATAATTATAATTTTGTCGATTTTTTCATATTTTGTGAAGTCATGATAAATGATTTGACTTATATCACTATTGTGGTAATTATTTACTTTTATATTAGTTGCTGTCTAAGGATTATGGTCTTTTATTATATGCATACTTAACTCTGTGCCTCCTGTGAAAAAGAGTACATCGCTACTTTTTAGGAGACGCAAATAAAATTTTGAAAAATATTTTTTTTCCTGTTTCCTAGGTCCTGTCATGGAGTTCTTTATCTATGGCCCTGTTTCACGAAATCGTCTAGTATTTTTTTTTTAAATGAGTAACCCTTTTTCACATTAACTAGAAATTTGAACAAATAATAATTTGATTTGAGCCCTAATTCACATTAATTTTGTTTACCCATTTTAACAAACTTCAAAAAAAGAGGATGTTCTCGGTTATACTGTATTTTTTAGGTTAACCAATTTTGATAAATCTTCTTTTATGTAAAAACTGGTGCTTCCCATATGGTCGCATTTTAATTTAGTTAACCTCCTTCATAAAATGAGGATGTTCTCAACTACAAAGTGTTTTCTGGGTGAATCAGTTTTGATGACTCTTTTGATTCGAAAGCTGGTGCTTCCCGTGTAGTCTCATTTCAATTTGGCTCAGTTCTGACAATAGCATGTATGATAAAACCATATTCAACACGTTGAAGTCGGTTTTCAGCTATGATTTTTAATCATTATAGCTATTCACGATTCGTATCTACGAAACGAAACTATTGTACATAGTTTCGTTCGGAATACCTTTCTTAGACAGATGAAAGCTAATTTTTTGCTCTCTTATATTCATTTAAAAACGAAAAGGGTATATTGGACTTGGTACCCCTTTTTACAGGAGGCACAGAACTAATTCACGTTGTATTTGCAGGTGATCAGATATAGAGCCGTGGCTTCTTCATCCTGAAACATGGAGCCAGTGGCTTCATCATCCCGAGCTGATCTTCAGACTGGCTGCAGTCTGGCTTCTACATCCCAAGAGATAACCTTTATTGAATCACAAAGAGGTGTGCCTATTATTTTGCATGCCGGTTACGAATATACGAAAAAGCGAGAGAACAAAAATAGCTCAATCGTCTGGAGATGTGTGAACAGAAGGTGTCATGGAGGAATGGTGACTTCAAATAATAATGTGACGAAAATTCTTCGTCATGACATTTGTACGCCCAGCATAGCAAGAAATGACATCAAAGAAGAAATACATCGCTGCAAGCAAGAAGCAAAATCTTCTGAAGGAAAATCGATTCCTTCTGTCTTCAATTCAAGCATAAAAAAATTATTGGACAAAGGTACTGACAAGATAGAAAAATTACCTGAATTATCGAATGTTAAGAACAGCTTGTATAGTGCTCGAAACAAAGCCCAGCAAATAAAGAAAGCTACATTTAAAACGCCGTTTGAAGTAAAAATTCCAGTAAGTTACATGAGTTTTGTTTTATTTGATTATGAGTACAGAAAAACAAGGATATTAGCTTTCGCTGATGTAAATAGTAAAGGACTTCATCAACACGTGAAACATTACCTTGCAGATGGTACATTTAAGTGTGTAGTGAAACCATTCAGACAATTATATGTGATTTACGGTGACCTTGGCAGCACAAGTGAGAAAATTCACGTCGTGCCCTTAATATACATCTTATTAATGGACAAAAAAGAGTTCACATATGAGACTGCGTTTGCTCTTATCAAATCGCAAATTCCAGAATGGCATCCGATTTCATTCAGAACAGATTATGAGAAAGCAGCCATGAACGCAATCCGTAACATCTTTCCGGATGTAATATGCAAAGGCTGTTACTTCCATTTTAGTCAAGCACTTTGGAAGAGAGCAAAGGCGTTAAAGTTAAATAAAAAGAGAATGTTCAAAAAGCATATAGCTCTATGCACAGCGTTAGCTTTGCTACCACCTGAACTTAAATGCGATGGATGGCTATATATAATGGAGGATTGTCCGAAAACTCTCAATATTGAGAAATTCAATGACTATTTTGTATCGGCATGGCTTGACAACGAATATTATCGAGGCAAATGGGATTTTTGGGGGGATATCTACAGAACAAATAACCCAGTGGAAGGCAGTAACGCTAAATTAAACAGAACATATTCGGGAAAGCTGAACATCATTAGCTTTTTGAATGTGATCAAAAACGACGCTGTTCTTTCTTTAGCTCGCCAAGGTAAACCTCGGCGTGCTGATGATATAGCTCATGACAAATATATATTTGATTCTGTAACGGCAATGTTGAATGGCACTATATCACTGGGCCATTGCCTGGAAAAAAACAGCCCTTTTGTTTATTAATGATATTAATGTGTCTATATTAATGATAAGTTTAAAAATGTTGATTTTTTGGAGATTTAATTGTTAAAATACTACTTTCTCATAAATAGTAGGTTGATTAAAATACTGTGATTGTAATTTGATTGTGATATTAGTTACGTAATAAAGATTTTTAAATATAAATATTTCAATTTATGTTGAAATACCACATTAACATAAATAACATAACGTGGTACTTCTATAAGGTACATATAGGTAAATACAAATGTGTATACGGTCTATAATTATTTGACTGTTACTTATATACAAATGTTGATTTTTGGGAAATTTAATTGTTAAAATACCACTTTTTCATAAATAGGAGGTTAATTAAAATACTGTGATTGTGATTTGATTGTGATATTAGTCACGTAATAAAGGTTTTTTTAAATAAGTAGTTCTAATTATGTTGAAGTATCTCAGATAAATATTACATGTGTAATACATATATATATCTTAACGTGGTACTTCTATAAGATAAATACAAATGTGTATATTGATAGGTGTAACTAATAGTACTGTGATTTGGATTTGATTGTGATACTAAATAATAAAGATTTTCCTAAATTGCAATAGATCTTTTAATTATTAAAATTAAAAACATGCATCGCGGATGCATACCTAGAACTGGAAGTATTTAATATCTTTATGTTATTAGAAAAAACTATTATTTCAATTTATTGGAAGATATAGTACAATATTTTTTGTCAACTGTACTTTGAATTTGCCAGGAATGTGGGACGAGTGGTGACTTTAAAACTCAAGTGGGACGAACGAGGAATTCTTTGGAATGTGGGACAAGATAGTGGGACGACAGAGGCACAAATCGAAAATTAACGCAATCGGCACATCTAAACTGCGTCCAAGAGCTATCAGTATCTAGTTGTGCTGGTCGCGTTGTTTCACTGGTGGAATCTGCCCTAAGTGGTTATAGCCATCATACTACGGAAAACTTTAACAAAAAAAAAAAACAACCAACTTCATCAGTTTCGGTCAGTTTGTAATTTATCTAAGTTTTGAACTTAGATAAATTACAAACTGACCCATTAAAATGTAAAACAAAAAATCTGTTTACACAAAAAAAATAACCAACTTCCAAAAAAATACAAAAACACTACAAAGTGAAAAATAACTTTAATTTCGGAAGTCGGTGGCATACAACTAAAATACAGATCCAAAGACACCGACTTCCGAAATTAAAGTAATTTTTCACTTTTTAGTGGGTCAGTTTGTAATTTATCCAAGTTACAATAGCCTAATAACAACCGTTCATAACCTTTTACAAAATATTGCTTTTCTTGATGCAGGGACGTTCATAGTTGAGGACTTCTCCTGAGAACTGCCACCACACACCATATGCATTGTGATGAACATAAATTGCTTAGCGACCATGTTAAAGTACCTAATCGAATCACAACCAGTTAATTACTTATTATTCAGTAGTTCTAGTCCACTGTTCTAGGCCACCTGTGGTCTTCATCATCAGTTCCACTTCACCAAATGGTGCTTTCCGTGAGCACATGTATGAGTTACTTTCAAAATCGGAGAAAACGGTGAACATAAATAAAAAAACAGACGAACATTAACCTCCTCCTTTTTGGAAGTCGGATATAAATAACTTAGTACGTAGGTACTCCACTTCATAAGCCTCATTTATTTTCCATGGATGGTAATGAGTTCAACAAAGTATTTGTGCCCGCAATGCAAAAATATTTCTTTCAACTGTTATTGGTGAAACATTAGAAATAAATAAGGCATTTCGCCAGAATACCGATAATACTTCAAATGACATTCCAACGTAACAAAGGTAGGAGTCACGAAACGTAAATAAAGCGGGCTAGTGACGGTGCGACTCAAAGCTTTATTTTTTTTCTTTTTATAATTAATCAAAGAGAAGATAAAATAATAGGAGTTTTAGTTAAAAGCGAGTCAGTTAATGAAAGTATTAGATAGTTATATGAATCAGTGATTCGCTATCAATTCATCACCAGTACAGCTGGGGACAGATTTAGGGATCTGCATCCGTCGTTGCTTCTATATTTCGCACACCGGATGCAACAACGTCAAAAGTACCAAATGACGTTTTTTTCAGAAGATCGATTTAAAAGTTGTTGTTTTATTAAAGTGAAATGTATATTAAAATCCTATTATATATCGATGACCAAAATATTCTCAAATTGTGAAGTGAAAAATAAATGAATCAAAAACAATTCAAAATACACCTAATATTTAAAGGGTAAAAATAACCCCTGGTGGGTTGGGTAAGAACTGACGGCGCCCGTTCACGAACATGACGCGTGGATCAGCACAATCCAGCTCAACCATTTTGTAGGGAACTGAATGATCCAACACACGCGCTACGCGCCACGCGAGTAATTTTAGTGATAATACGAACACAACGTTCTGACACATTTTTAACCACCTTCAGTTTCTGTCGCAAAATGATTTCTGCCCTGGCTGGAAGCCTTGATATATTAAGGCATCTACAGGATAGACAGCCTTGGCGGCTGAGAGTATGTCATGCTCACTGTGATGTCTCGCTGATGGTGGCGGGTGTGTTGGATCATTTAGCTCCCTTCAAAATGGTTAAGCTGAATGGTGCTAATCCATGCGTCATGTTCGAGAACGGACGCCATCAGTAGGACTGGTCATCTCTTAGCGGCCTTGGCTTATTTTAATTTAATTTTTTAATTGTTTTTTTTTATCTTTTTGTTACGGACGCTTTTGACGTTTTGCATCGTTTTCACATGTTTAATTTGTACACGAACGATGTAACAAATATTTTGTAACCATAATTATGTTAATTTAAAAGAGTGTCCGTGGAGTTTCTTGCCCGTTCTTCTCCATAGGTACCTACTAAGCTTTGGAATGGGCAACTAGCTTCATCTTTATGACTGACTGACTCCTTGACAATCCAAAAGTGCCTGTAATTGGTTTATTTGAAACTAATGGTTTGAGTTTGACAGGTTACGCAGCCGACAACATCATAGGTAAACAAAAGTCGCAAAATTAACCCGTGAATAGCAAACCTTACCGGCCGCCATGTACACCGTCGTCGCCTAGGCTACACAAAAAGCGGCAGCAAGCGATATGCTAAGTGACCGCAGTTGATAACAGTCACGTGGTACACCGTGCTTGCATGACCATACGTAACTTGAAAATGTATTCGATTCGGTATTAGTATAAGTTAAAATGTTGGATGTGGCGTTATTTGAAAAAAGCTTGAAATAAGTAATACAAAAAGTTATGTAAATAGTTACAATCTGGAATTAAAAGTTAACATTAATCTTAGAGCAGTGGTGGCCCAGTGGTAACGACCGCGACTTACGAGTACTGTAGGTCGTAGGATCGAACCCTGACAGGCGCTTTACTTAGTGTAAATAATTTCATCACCACTGCTCTCAAAACGGTGAAGGAAAACATCGTGGGGTACGGCTACAGGCACTTTTGAATTGTTAAGGAGTCGGTCAGTTAGAAATATGAAGCGTGTTGTCCATTCCAAAGCGTAGGGAGAAGAACAGCCAAGAAATTCCATGGACACTCTTTTTAACCGACTTCCAAAAAGCAGGAGGTTATATTATGTTCGGCTGTAAGTTTTTTTTTTTTTTATGTTTTTGCCGATTGCTAAAGATCAATTTAGAAATTCTTTTTATTTTTAAAGGGTGTGCTCCCGAGGTGGTCCCATTGATACCTAGTTTGAATCTGATGAGGGGATCCCATGGAAATCGAGGGCAATCTTCAAATTTTATATTAGGCATTTCGGAAGTCGGTGGCAAAAAATTAAATAGATCCAAAGACACCGACTTCCGAAATGAAGGTTGTTTTTCACTTTGTAGTGTTTTTTTTTTGGTAGTCGGTTTTTTTTATTGTAAAAAGTTATACGTCTTTATAACCAACTTACAAACCTTTTTATAATATTAGTGTACATTATAAATTCAGTCAGATTAATAAAAAATCCCGGTTTTGTGAGATTGTACCTTTAATGAGTCATCTCCAATTTATCTAGTCCCAGTTCTCTTTCGTAGGGATAAAGTTTCGGTTTTTATATCTTTCAAGTAATTAGTTCTCACTCGTAAAACGTGAGAATATGTCTGGAGGTATTTGTGACGTCTGTACATCAGAAAGCAGTTGTATGCCTAATGAGGTGAATATAATGTTGTGGCCGTGTATGGCGTGCGAATATATTGGTTTAAGGAGGCAGTACGTTTAATCGTGATTTTAATGTAGTCTATAATTAAATACTTCATTATAATTTCTTAGAGCTACAGTAGCAAAAGGGTTTAAAGTTTGATTTTATCAAAATGAAATGTTATAAAAGCAACCTATTCCTAGATTTTCATCACATGTTAAAAATAAATAAAGTGAAAATAATTTAAAACGAATTCCATTTTCTCCGTAGAAAATTTTCGTCTTCGGTCGTTTTTCACGAAGCTTTAATAAATTTGACATTGAAACAATAAGTAAAACTAAACGAAGAATTTAATTTTGGGGAAAATAACAAACAATTTAGCTATTACAATTTATACGTAATTGCTAAATTTAAGGCTATTATATCGTAATTATTTCTGCAAGAATAATTAAAATGTAAGCAAGAATTACAAATGAAATACATTGGTAGCTAAGAGTCACTAAAATATTTTAGCTATTGAAAACGAGGCAACCTATTTCTTGCCTCAAGGCTCGTACAGTCAGGAGCGACGCGACGGTGTTATGCGATTCTGGTAGAACAATTTCGATGAACTTTTTATAGAAATTGTTCCGCTAGAGTCGCGTGGCGCCTATCTGTGGGAGCCTTTAAAATGAGTACTATAGTAGGTATAGGATCTAGGTATCTACCTACCTAACTTTGATTTTCAGTTCAGCCAGTTCACTAAATAATTGTAAAATTTAACCCATCAATCATTTTTATTTTATTTCTAATTATCTGTTTCTCTGTGGTACCTCAGTGATAGAGAATAAGCATATAGGTACCCAATTCTTTCAAGCAAGACAATAAAGTTGGTATGATTTGCAATAAAATATCGCCACATAAATTTACGAAAAATTGTGTAAATTAGACCGATTTTAAATTTTCCATAGAAACAGAGATTTTTATTTATCTGTTTTTAAATAAGACATTTCGAAAATGTTCTTTGATAACTTTTAAGACATTTGTATCCTGCTTATGCGTATGAAGTTTCATTGAAATCGGTTCAATCATTTCGAAAAACAAGGGTTTGAAAGTTTGTATGAAATGCCGAAAGGTGTAAACGCTCTTAAAATCTTGTGCAATTTCCAAACTTATAGACAACTAACTTTTGCCCGCAACTTTGTCCGCGTGGAACTTCTTATTTTAACATAAAATATAATCTGTAGCTTCTCATTAGTGAAAGAATTTTCTCTTGACTCGTATCAGTAGTTCCGAAAATAAAGTGTGTATATGTAGCTTAGGGGTAGGTTCAGTATCCATAAAGGAACCCAGGCAAAAAAAAACAAAAAACAAAAAAAAAATTATACATAAAATAAAATGGGTCTCTTGTACTTTAACGGGCTTAAGACCATCAAATAAAATAATTTTAATTCTAAACGATTGCTATTTTAAGTTAGTAGGTACTAAATTAGGTTGATTTTGCAATATTTTTTTATGTTTTCATTTTAGTTATATTTTTTCCTGGGTTCCTTTATCGATACTGAGCCTACCCCTAATATATGGCACGCAGTTACTTTAACACCTGTATAGGGGGTATCCCCTACATACAATCTCACAAATTTTACCTCTTTATAATATTTGTATGGATTAGTCTAACCCTTAAAACTCACGTGAGAACTACAGAATAAGGTAAAAGGTTTTTTTACTTACCATTACTTACTTTTACGATACAATACACTCAACAATGTTATTAACATGAATTGTACTTGTTTTACGTTCGTAAAAATAGTCATAACACTAATTTATGTACAAGAATTACTTAATAGTACTAGTTTTTGCAATAAAAGTGTTTGATAAAAAGTAGCTAAATTCTGTGTTTGTAAAAGAAATCTATGTTAGAAAAGTTATTCCTATTCTTTAACATGCAATTAAGTAATTATTGAAATATGATAAATATAAATAAACTACATTAAGCATCAACGCTTGTAATAATGCAGTACTCATTAGAGAACGTTTCTTTTTTAAATCGTTCGAATTATAATCATATCAAGGATATCACCCAGCAATAAATCTTCTGCAACGACGTTTATTATAATTAAACGACACTTAAAAACCGCAAACAAACAATTCAGGTGGGGGAATTAAAATTATTCAAACAATTCATTACCGGCAACCCCGCAGTGTAATGAGAGCCTGATTTGAATATCTTCATTTTTTTTCACCAAAGCTAAAATATTTTGACGTTAATAGTGACGTGCTACACGTTCGCATAAACGCGATAGAAATAGTGAAGGAATTCGTTCCACGAATTTATTATAGCCACTTCGTAGGATTGCATAGAAGTGGAATTACTCGTGAGTATGAATTAAGTGCCTACATGGTTTCAAAGAATATTTTACAGCTACGTTAAGCACTGTGCTTATAATATATTAATACTCAGTAGTAATTATTACAGAACTTCAAGCCACTTAATTGTTCGTACGTAGGTAGGTAGCTCTACTGTTTCAGTCTAGGCTGTTATAGTTGTTTTTAGGGTTCCGTACCCAAAGGGTAAAACGGGAACCCTATTACTAAGGCTCCACCGTCTGTCTGTCTGTCCGTCTGTCACCAGGCTGTATCTTGAACCAGGATAGTTAGACAGTTGAAATTTTCAGAGATGATGTATTTCTGTTGCCGCTATAACAGCAAATACTAAAAAACAGAATAAAATCAATATTTAAGGGGGCTTCCATACAACAAACGTGATTTTTTTTGTTCGTTCTTGCTCGATATTGATAACAGCAACAGGTAGATGCTTGAAATATTCATAGAATTTTTAGTTATAATATATATTCACTTTAAAAATAAATAATTAAATTAAAATAAAACAAATATTTAAGGGCCAGGGGTTCCCATACAACAAACGTGATCTTTTTGCCGTTTTTATACATAATGGTACGAAACCCTTCGTGCACGAGTCCGACTTGCACTTGGCCTGTTTTTTTTTCAGAACCTTGGTTTCGGCAGTACACTTTGCTAAACTTGGAGATTCAAATAAAAACTCAATAAAACCGCACTGTTTTTAAGCTTATGCATTACTTTTATTACTGTTAAAGATACCTTCTTTGCAGCCCATTATGATTTCACAAACAAAAAAAATTTCAAATGCTAATAAAATTCCAAAAGAATTTGTTCTCTGATTTATAAAAACCGCATCGTACTGCATAGGTAAAACGTTTGATTTAAAGTGAGCAACAGATTTTTTTGGGAAAAATTCTATAAAATCGAACCCATCGAGCCAGCTGGTCCATCTTTTATAGTTTTATACGAGTACGTGGCCCTGTCCGCGCTTCAATTGCAGACTATGAAAAAAAAAATAGAAATATTTTCGATGGAAATAAAGTCTAGTAGCTAGATTTTATTTTTGGCGAAAAATCAGCGGAATTTATTGGTGGTGGAGTATAATTATGAAACCAATTGTCAGTTTTTTCTTAAAGGCTCGTACAGACTCGCGCGATATCGCGGGCCCGACAAGGGTCTCGCTGCCTGTCGCGCCCGCGATATCGCTTTTATTTAGTTTCACTAAGAGACTTACATATTTTATTTTATAATTAACAATATTAATTAATTATAATAACCTCATCGGCAATCATATTTTCGAGCCGTTTGGGGTTGAAAACCTCGGGCCATAGGGTCTGAGTGCTCATGGTTTGATCCACGAAATGTCCAAACGGCTGGCTGATACTTCCCGTGACTCAAGGGCTGGCTTTTGCCTTAGGCAGAAGCTGAGCATTGCCATACAATGTGGCAATGCCGCCAGTTTCTTGGGTACAGCGATGCGGAGGAATTTTTCGACGCCATATTTTAGTTTATTTTTAATTTTATTTAGTTATCGTTAATAATTAAATATACGTTATTAAATAAGTTAATATACGTTAATTAATGTTTGTCAAGTTTGTTAAAAATAAATGTAAGGCTGCTACTAAAAATAACCATAATTATTTTAAATTAATGTTTTACTATTTGCCAGAAGTTCTAAAAATAACTCGCAATTTAGCCTACACAGAAATTCAAGTTTCCGAAAAATCCTTACCATTTCAAAAGCCCTTTTTTAGAACCCGACTTCACAGAAAAAAGTCCACTAGAGTCCAAGCCACGCCACAAAGGTACACGCAGATATTTGTCCATTCCAATTCACTTAATGGACTTGCATTCGGTAGCCGTCCAGTCAGCGTAAAAAGCAGATTACATAGTTGTTTATCATTCACAGTCCTAAATAATTAAACTTAACGGTTTCCTGCCAAAGTTCACTGTAAAAGTGGAATATTTTATAATGAGCAGTAACGGTTTCAATTACATCTGTAGGGAAAATAATCGTACGTCAAAGGGACTTAATAATGCTGTTGTGTACTCCGCAAATAGATACCTACTGGTTACAATTTCGCAATTAAGTTGAATGAGAATTGCGAAAGGATTTGTTGTCTTGACAAAAAAGTTAATTTTCTTCGTTTCTGGTGAATGACACTGAAGATTTAAGAAGGAAACCAGAGTACGGATATACATCGTTTTTTCATCAACTAGACAATTAATTTCTGAAAACGGAAACATAGTAGATAGTGCTTAGAATAGTCATCGTTCTGACGGAAGCTTTCTTGTAACTACTGTGAGTTCTTAGTGAATTATCCAAGTCAGGAAAGTTGACAGTTAAAAAAAATAAAAAAATATTGAACTTTTTATTTCATAAACAACCATAATTTGTTAGTAAACATTAATCTTAACAGCGGGCAATCCAATTTTTCCGCAATGACACTCAGGAGACTGTTCGGGTTGCCCCGAACCCTCTGCAGCAGCGACCCGGCCACGCTTACGTCTGATCGCTGCGAAGCCATCAGTGTGCGCATCAGCAAACATTCCCGACACACTGCAGAAGCGTGGTAGCCCCAGCAGCATCCTGAATGCATTGAAAAGTCTTAAAAAGTTTACTTTTATTTTTAGGGTTCCGTACCTCAAAAGGAAAAAACGAAACCCTTAAAGGATCACTCGTGTGTCTCTATTCTGTCCGTCTGTCACAGCCAATTTGCTCCGAGTCTACTGGACCGATTAAGTTGAGGTACCTACTCATGTGAATTTCAGTGACCCAAAGACGAATGTCATGTAACGTAAATAATGAATTTTGATTATGGGGTTCACATTTGGTGGAAAAGTTTGTAAATAAAAAAAACAAAGACTCGGTGACTGTACAGTGTGACATATCAAATGAAAGGATTTTTTATGAGGATTTCAAATATATTTTTTAAATAATTTTAAAATAATAAGTTATTACAGAAAATAGATGAAAATTTACCATTCCCTCCTTTATCTCCGAAACTGCTGAACCTTGCCTAAAAAAATACAGAGAATAGTTCTGTACTTACAGATTAAAGGAAACTTATCATCACTCAATATTGTGTGTGCAAAATTACATTTGCAGTTGGAATGTATGGGGAACATGTTTTAAAACTACAATGTTACGTTTGCTCTTTGGATAAATTCATCCCAACTACGGAACCCTTCATTGTCCGTGGTCCGACTTTGGCCGGTTTTTTTTACACTAAAGATGGACTAAATCATTATTTCTTTGTAAATGCATACCTAGCTGTTGCCAGCTGTATTCTGTTAATGAAGAAACAGGGTGAGGAGCTCGTGGCTAAGTAACAGCCACACGGGTCAACTCATCAGGTTAAGCTACTCTTTCCGGGGTTGGTCCTTGGATGGGTGACCATCTTTACATACCAAGATTCCTTCGTGCCTCAGAAATAACGTTAAGCTATTGGTTCCAGCTGCCATTCGTAGATCTTTGACAGTTGTTGAAAGTTTGACAACCAGTCCTACCCAACCCAGTAACGGGTTGGGTAGGACTGGTTGTCAAACTTTCAAACTTAACCTGATGAATTGACCCGTGTGGCTGTTACTTAGCCACGAGCTCCTCACCCTGTTTCTTCATTAACAGAATACAGCTGGCAACAGCTAGGTATGCATTTACAAAGAAAGAATGATTTAGTCCATCTTTAGTGTAAAAAAAACCGGCCAAAGTCGGACCACGGACAATGAAGGGTTCCGTAGTTGAGATAAATTTATACAAAGAGTGGTTGTGGAGGTCAGATGAGAGGCCCCATATAAAATACTGGTATTCAGCTGCCTCTGGTAAGACTGGAAGCCGACCCCAACACAGTTGGGAAAAGGCTGGGCTGATTGATTGATTGCGAAGAAACAGGGTGGCTTTTTAGAGGAACCACATGGTGAAATCAAACCCTATGCTGTGATTTCATTCAAACTCAAACTCAAACCATTTATTTCAATTAAACCTATCACAGGCACTTTTGAATTGTCAAAGAGTCGGTCAGTTAGTCAGATATAGAGACGATGATGCTATTTGCCCATTCCAAAACGTAGATCTCTATGGAGAAGAATAGGCAAGAAACTCCAAGGACACTCTTTTAAATCAAGATATTACAAAATCCTGGGTACATTATTCTTGTTGCTTCTTTATGTGAGAACAATGTAAAAAATTAAATTGTTTATTTAAAAAACAATACAATATATAAGACTAAAAGATTACAAATAAGCCTTGGCAGTTAAGAGAAGACCAGTCTCAACTGACGGCGCCCGTTCACGAACATGACGCGTGGATCAGCACCATCCAACTCAACCATTTTGTAGGGAACCGAATGATCCAACACACGCGCCACCATCAGCGAGCCATTTATTACCTATTAAAGTATTCAACAACTAAAACTTGATTATATTTTCTTTTTCATCGTACCACAAGTCTAAAAGATTAAGAGCTCAATATAAGCTTACACAATAAAACCTGTAATAAAATCTTAACGTAAGTCCATTGTTACATATGGCGCCTACGCCTTTAATGCCGATAGATCTGCTTACACCGTATAGGGAAAATGAGTGTAAAACTCGGCAGATCTGATGTGCCGTTGTACACACGGCTACACATCAAGCTATACATTTCCAGTATACGGTGACCTCTCATTGTACGAAAATCCTATACAATGCGAGATCAGCTTAAACTGGATTTGTATAGCTTGATACGTAGCCGTGTATACCCTGTTATTTAGTGTACCAGTTCTGTGTATATTTACTATACGTTTAATTAAATGTCAGAAGATTTTACGAGTTATCCTGTTTTTTAATAAAGGCCCTTCTTGGTACCATAAAGACCTTATACAAATTTGAGATCTGGAATTAGCAAATAGGAGTTTTTGTCTGTAACATTTGTAGAGCCTTTTTAAGGCAAATAATTCCACTGTTTTATCTAGGGTTGTAAGTAACGGAACCTCGTCTATATAAATGCGGAACCTCCGTAAGAAATCGTACCTCCGGCTCCGCATACACCTCCGCAAGGTCTTAACGGAGTTGTAACTGTGGGCTTATAAAGAAAATCGGCTTCAACTAAGCGTAGACCCTTACCGTCTTATTACAAAACAAGATTTATATTTTGACATGGCTTAAACCATGCAGCCAGTTTTTGTAATAAGAACGTAACAGTGATTGAAATACCGTTCTTTATACAAAACTGAAAACTTAGTTCGGTACTAAGTTGTCAGTTTTGTGTTAGAAACTTTACCATAGCCGTAATAAAGTTCGAAATTCAATAATGGCTTCATGTTTTAAACCTGGGTCTGAAGATAAACCTTTTTTTGTAATAAGGGGGTTAATGTGGAGGAGACGCAACTCGTTTCCAGTCTTTGTTCCTAAGTCACCGCCGCTACGTTCAGGACCAAGTAATTGTTTAGTGGAGCAGATTAAATTTATGAACCACTAAGAAATCGCCTAAAAGGTGAAAAAGCCGCAAAACAATCTGTACAGAAAAATTGTTTGCAAGGGGCAAACAATTTTTCTAAACTTTTTTTTTTGTCAATGATAAATGATTTATTTTCTGTAAGTAGGTCAAACACTTTTACACGTCAAACATATTAAAAAAAAAAACTAGATGAGGTCGGCGTTTCGTATCTGACTACTCTGAGTAGAACGGCCGAAGCAAACTCAGAGGTCACAATCTCTTTTAAAGTCCAGACATAATCTTGCTCAAGTCATGTGAAGACCATGTAGATTGGTGCCTGAAATTATCTTTTGGTGAAAGAATCACACAGATTGAGGGGTCCTGTCCAGTCAGAACTTGAGGACCTCAACGATTCAACGATCAATACCAAAGAAAGGACATTTGGGTAGGCCGCATAAATTACTCAAACTGCCAGACAATGATGAAAACTGAGTAAAAAAAAAAACAATAACCCACATAGTCTTCACATTTACAATACTTAATTAAAACAATATAATACTTAACAAAGTAATGATGAGCCGATGTAAAAATAGTAAAGTAATGATGAGTAGATGGCCTCCGTTACATTCCTAGTTTTATCTTTTGATTTGTTTTTCGCTATCATCCAAATAACCTCGCGAATTTCTGCGGAAGCGGCGTAACTTAGTATAAGAAGCTCTTTCATCATTTAGAAGTGCCGACAGGAACCTCTTAAAATTCTTCTAAATCTTGATCCGTGTGGTGGGAGGTAAAGAATAGCACCTCCCTATTTCTTCCCGTGGGTGTCGTAAAAGGCGACTAAGGGACTTATTAGAGAATGGGCAGCAGCTTTCTCTATGCATTGTAACACCATACTGCGATCGCCAATGCGCCTGCCAAGCGTGGCGATTATGGCAACCCCCCCCCCCTTTTGGGGGAGGCCTATGTCCAGGAGTGGACGTCTTTCGGCTGAATGATGATGATGACAGGAACCTATAATTTGGCTGCAAAATCTTTTGAGAGAACTTGTTAGTAATCATTATTATTTAAATAAGTACCAAAAGTTACGTTTGGTAAACAAATAATCCGGCTTTGATCCGTAAACAAAGACTCACTTAAAACTATACTTGAAATCAGTACGAGGCAAAAAGTTAAAACGTTGATGTATAACCGTAAAACTGTACAAACCACAACGTGGTCACAATGTCCGTTTGTGCAGCGCGCGCGACCAACTTTATTATTATTTGCTCGAGGCACGAAAACTATAAAGCGGACAGATAAGTTTACACCATGGAGGGATTAAGTGCGAACGAATCACTATTATTTTATAATTGGAAGGATAATCACAATTGGCGTTCATACCGAAAGAGATTGGGGCAGCCCAATTTCTTGTTAAAAGGCAAATGTAATCGAAAAATGTTGGTTTCGGAACATTTTATTTAATTTGGATGATTGGAAGAAAATCCTAGATTTTTTTGGGAGACTCTAAAAACAGTTTTTCTGGCGGTGCCTATACTCCATTTGAAATAAGATTAGACATTTAAATAAACTTGTTTACAGTTCGTTCCACCGATTTTGACTTCTATTCCGTAAGCATAAGGATGGCATTAAAAGCAAAAACGTGGTTACAATACCAACTGTTTATTACAGCTGTCATTGGTCATACCACCATCGCAATAGAAGTCAAAATCAATTGAACGGACTGTAAAAAAGGTTTATTTAAATGTCTAATCTTATTTCAAACGGAGTATAGTGTTGTATGGTCAAGATTAGTTTCATGAACACGTTTATTTGGCCTGTTTTTAGTACTCGGAATGGCAGCTGGTAGAATTTTGCGACATTTTGAAAACACTTTGCAATATTAATAGACGCAATTTGAATTTAATTACAAAGATTGTATACTGAAAATTACACGTATGTAAATATTTTACTGGACAATTAATTTTCTTATTCTCACCCGGTACATTATTTTATAAAATAAAAAAATCCGGCTAAGTGCGTGTCGGACCACGCACAATGAAGGGTTCCGTAGTTGGGATGAATTTATCCCAAAGACAAACTTAACATTGTTGTTAAAAAACATGTTAAAACGTGTGTGTACGTAATTTCTTTTTTATTTTTTCTTTTCTTTTATGTTTTCCCATAGATCGATATACGTCACGGTCAATTCTCCAACTGCAAATGTAAGTTGGTCGACTATTACTCGTTAACTTGTAAAGTCTACTTAGCTGTGTTAGTTTTCCTTGTCATAAATTATTCACAATTATCCAAAATAAAAAAATACCACTTTATAGCTCAATATTACGCAAACGGATCCCTGAATCGAAAAATGGTATACACAGACCTGCAATATTTTTATACGGCTTATCCAACGATATCCCACATCATGGAATAGACGAAAAAAAAATTCCCCACTTTACGTGTAAGTGAAGTACCGTAAAAATAGTTTTCAAGACTTGATTTTAACATTTTGTCGGCGTTATTAATATGTATACCCATGCCAAATTACAGCTTTCTAGTACTAAGTCTCTGAGCTAAGCCGGAGACAGACAGATAGACGGACATGGCGAAACTATATGGGTACCTTGTGTTGTCCGACATACGGAACCCTAAAAATGCAAATCCATTTCAAGAAGGTTTTGTAAAATAACGTTACAGTTTTTCCTCAAAAATCCTAGTTTCATGGCAACACAAACGTTATACGGCGAAAAGCCACCATAAGTAAAGTAAAACTGAGTTACGTGACGCGTTTTAGCGTTGTAGATATTTGAATGGGCAATAAACACTGATTTATACGAGTTTGTTTGGATTTCGGCCTTCAATTGCTGGCTGAACTATTTTAGTTCATTTTAATTTTTCTTCATTCGTTATTGATGGGTTTAACGCGTGAGAAGGTTTCTATGGTGAGATTTTTCGTGCTGTTATGGGTTTTTATCGAAAGTTAATGTATGATTTATGATGTTACTGGCAATTGTGATTGCATATTATACATATATTTTTTTTTACCTTTTTTCAATGTTTTTTTTATTTGTGACTAGAATTACGTAAACCTTACGGTATTCGTTTTATTATAAAATATGAATTCATTCATAAAAAAATTTGGGAAAAATATGTGCATATTAATGACAGCTGATATTTTTTAAAATGAAATGAAAACATTATTTTTAGTGCAAAAAATATTTATTCCGCATATTTCACGGCCAAAAAAAAACACAAAACATCGCTGTTGTCACACGGTCTTATTATAATTCAATGAAAACGGCCACGTTTATTTTTTAACCCAGAAAAAAAAATACAGAAGTCCGTTCCGTAGGTAAACTAGTTAACTTTAACCAAACACATATCGCGTGTGCTCACAGATAAGGGGTGTCATAAGAACTGTGGACGGCTCGCCTCCACGTCGCCACCGCCCAGTCTGCTTCATTACTTTATTGTTTATCCGACCATAAGGAATAAAAAGTTTAAACGTAGAATTTAATTTGTCGTTTGTCGTTTTGTTTATCAATGTCATGTGTGGTGGGTGAAGATTTTATGTGGTGTGACTAAAGTCGCTTGGCTATGTACTTATTTCTTCGGCGATATTACGGTAGTAACAAGTAAACTGGGGAAGATTTTCCAGTCTGTAGTAAAAGATCAAATATCACATAAGTTCATGACAGTTTTATAGTTAGTTAGTAATACTTAACCAATTGAATCATGTATTTATTTATCCCTCAGTACTAGGTATCATATACATGACTGCTCAGTTCTACTACAAGACTTTGTTGCTTACAAATTATTACTAATATCATACAATTATAACATAAAAAAAGCTTTCAAAGTCAAAGTCAAATTATTTTATTTCAAATCTAATAGGCACATGAAATGCACTTTAAACGTCAAAATTTACAAAAAAAAATGATTTTTTTCTAGTCGCCACTTTCAAAAGGTAGTTTTGTATGGAGAAGAATGGGCAAAAAACTGCACCGTTACTCTTTTAAAATGTTTTACAATATTTTGTATAGGTACATTAATTATACAGGATGTTTGGTGCATCGTGTGCCAAATTAAAATGGTCGACTGAAGGGGTCATCCGCTAGCCTTTCAGACCCCTTAACACCCCTCATGCTCTGTGGATTTTTTTTTATCGACTTTTTATTGTTTTCCAAAAAAAAGACCCAAATTTTACATTCAAATACAGATTTAAAAAAAAATATAAGGCGTAGACTCTGAATTTTAATTTTATTTCGATGTGTATTGTTTAGGAATACTTTTAAATACAAAATTAGTGATATTAGTCACCTAGTTTTTTTTTTAATTCACTCGCAAAGGTAAAACTTAA
This sequence comes from Tiliacea aurago, assembly GCA_948098905.1. Taxonomy (NCBI): domain Eukaryota; kingdom Metazoa; phylum Arthropoda; class Insecta; order Lepidoptera; family Noctuidae; genus Tiliacea; species Tiliacea aurago. The sequence goes on along the minus strand of OX402587.1, from coordinate 17,604,984 downwards.
ATTAAAGCTGTACATGTTACAGCTATTTATAAGGCTACAAAAAAAAAACCAAAAGCGACCGGGATCTTCCAACTCCCTCATTAATTCTCCAGTCTATCCTCTTTCTAATGATGTGCCACATGCCATAAAAGTATTTTAACAACTTTGTGAATTCGCTAGAATTGTGAATCGAGTCACCTAAGGCTAATATTCAAAATTATGATTTAAAAAAAAATCTCTTAAATGATACCTGTCAAACCTATAAATCTGCTATCTCATTCTTATGGTTAGGTAAATTCGTGTCTCATATCTGTATCTTTCGTGGGATTTACTTGAAATAAAAAAACAAAATTGCATTTTTAACATTTATTTAATCATTGTTACAAATCTTGCTCAAATTGTTGGCCTCTGTTGCGAATGCAGGCCCGACACCTATTTCGTATTTCAAAAGTTGTTGTACGAAGTCGTATTTCCTCCTTAATAGTATTGAATGCCGCTTCTATGCGTTGGACTAATACCTCCCTAGTTGGAACCTCCGTGGCATATACCAACTCTTTGGCAAACAATAAAAAGTCGATAAAAATCCACAGAGCATGAGGGGTGTTAAAGGGTCTAAAAGCCTAGCCGATGACTCCTTCAGTCGACCATTTCAATTTGGCACACGATGCACCAAACAACCTGTATAATTATTATAATACGAACACGATGCACCTAGAATAAAATTACTATACTACTATAGGTAAAAATAATTAAAATGATGCAATGACTGATAAATTAATTATGTGATAGATACATGGTGCTCACATATTTATAAACATTGTAAAAATATACGTTTTTCAAAAAAAAAAAAATTACTAGGTGTGTGTGAGTTAAGGTAATCACAGAATGTATAATAAATGTCATAAATATAATAAACTAAACAATTAAAATAGCTACCAGTTTGATTTTGAGTCTGGACGACTCTAGATTTTCCTATGGAGCTGGACCAGCATGGACTTAATAGCACGCACGGGAGACGCTCTGCTTAGCGCCGATAGTTAGATAGAAGCACAACAACCTAAGGAAGAGTAACCGTGGAGTTTCTTGCCGTCTCTTCTACATAAGAAACGACCAATCGGAACCGTGCACCTGACGTTTCATAAGTGCATGTAGGAGGCATAGGTGAAATAAAATATTTTGATTTTGAACAGTGTATTTTCGAAGCGCTGGGACGCATTCTGTTGGATTTTCAACGCTCGGCTCAACACCGAGAGTTCAAAATCCAGTGCGCGATAAAATCTCGGTGCGATATTTTAATTACGTCCGTGCAGACGTGGGCTTACTACGATTTTACGACGGCTAGTTAATACAAAAAAACTGGCCAAGTGCGTGTCGGACCACGCACAATAAAGGGTTCCGTAGTTGGAAAAAAAAATTCCCATGAACAAACTTAACTTTGTACTTGAAAAAATATTTTTTTAATCATTTAATTTATTTCTAATGCATATTATATAAAAATATTACCTTTCTGCACTCCTCCTACATAGGTATTCACTTTAACTGTGCCAAATTTCATACTCCTCCTTTCGTGTTATTTTCGTAAAAAAGGGGTAATAATTTTCGCTTTACGTATTAATTATAACGATTCTAGTATTGGATATTATTTTCAACTTGATACCTCCACGCGTTGCTGAGAAAAAGGGTCTTGACAGACTGACAGGCAGACAAACAGACGGACAACGAAGCGATCCTATGAGGGTTCCATATTTTCCTCGTGAGGTACGGAACCCTAAAAATATATATACGTGTGTCCTACAATTTCTTCTACGATTTACAAAAGGCTGTTGTCGTACCTAGTTAGTTTTTAATCCCAGATACTAATTTGACAGATGCAACTCCAAATTGAAAAAAAATAAACAACAATCATTTGAAATGTCAAATTAGTCTATGGGATTAAAAAAATAACGATCAAAATTTGAAATAAACAATTTGACTTTGACTTTGACTTTGAACTATATTTCTCCTTAAATCACACAGGCATGCAATTCCTTACAAGATTAGGCAGTTTCTAATTAACCAGCACAACAACAAAACAAAGTTGAACAATAACAATAATTCTGCTCTTACTTACGAGCTTACAAACTGCATGCTCAAAAGCATTAAAGTTCACCTCACATATCAGGGTTAACCACAGTGCTTTATTCGTTAGAAAAAAATAATACGTGTGAAATATTAATAAAAATGTGATTTAATTACTCAAGATAATCGCCTTATAGTGTTATCATCGCGTGGCGTATTAGTGTCGGAACGATTCGATAAAGTCTCAACTTTTTTATTACTTTGGGGGTTTACTTTTCATTTGATGGCGGCACTTAATCAAATATTCATTAGTTGATAACAGTGCTTACCGTATTATTTGTTCATGGTTTTTATTTGTGGTAACTTTTACTTTTTAAAATTGTGTGGGTACTTCAAAATTCTTCCGTGTGATGCCGGACGTAAAGTCCCATCCCTTTTCTTCCCGTGGGTGTCGTAAAAGGCGACTAAGGGACTTACTAGAGAATGGGCAGCAGTGTTCTCTATGCATTTTAACACCATACTGCGATCGCCAACCCGCCTGCCAAGCGTGGCGATTATGGCAAACCCCGTCTTTGGGGGAGGCTTATGTCCAGCAGTGGACGTCTTTCGGTGGAAATGATCTCTCTGAAACTCTCTCTGGCTGAATGGCTCTGATCTCTTTTTATCCCGCCCCACTGGGATCGGGGGGGTCCGTGGTGCCGTTGTTCCCGGTAGTATGTTCCCGTGCGATAATTTTGACCCCCACGCGGGTGAAGCCACGGGAAAAAGTAGTTATTCGTAAGACTGACCTGCAAATTGCAAAAAGACGTAATAAAATTAGAATTAGATCCACGTCAAATTTTCTTACGTTTTTTGCAATTTGCAGGTCAGTCTTACGAATTACTGGTTTTCGCCCGTGGCTTAAATCGCGTGGGGGTCGAAATTATCGCACGGGAACATACTACCGGAATAAAAATAATCCTAAGTCCTAACTCAGGTCATGGTCTACTCATATGCCAAATTTCATCCAAATCCGTTCGACCGATTTAGTGTGAAAGCATAACAAACAGATTCACTTTCGCATTTTTTAATATTAGGTTTAGGATAAAAATCATCCTTATGAGAGATGTGCTAGGGTAGCCCGCGAAATTCAAAACATAGGTTCACCTTAAGTAGACAGCAGATAGGTCATTCATAATTTCAGCCGAAAGACGTCCACTGCTGGACATAGGCCTCCCCCAAAGGGGGGCTTGCCATAATGGCCACGCTTGGCAGGCGGGTTGGCGATCGCAGTATGGTGTTAAAATGCATAGAGAACGCTGCTGCCCATTCTTTAGTAAGTCCATTAGTCGATTTTTGTGAATGGCGATGAAAAAAAAAATATGATTGAGCTTTACGTCTTCACGGTACACAGACAGCAAATAGGTGGCTAGATATTTAAGTCTAGAATTTCAAGGTTGTTTAACACATCTTATGTGAAGATCCTGTGCTTCCTAATTAGCATGTGCAATATGCATAGTCATCTTTCTCATTAACTTTATTTTATGGCTAGTTTCAAGTTCAAGCGTCTGCCGTCTGCTGCAGGGTTACAACCCCTTGGGGAAACGTTGTCTTGTTTATCCACTTAATCAAGATGTATTAAGCGACCTATGTAAAATTTACAAGTTAGAGGATTATATCCAGGATAGGAATGCTTGGAAACATGCTGGTCCAGCTCCATAGGACAATCTAGAGTCTAGAAAAAATCAAACTGGTTGCTATTTTAATTGTACAATTTGTTATTTTTCTGACATTGGTTTTACATTCTGTGATTACCTAAACTCGCACACTGACTTATTATTAAAAAAAAATTAGGAAAACATATACTTTTACGATGTTTGTAAATATGTGAGCACTATGTATCTATCCCATAATTAAGTTATTTTTCATTGCTTAACTTTTAAATATTTTTACCTATTGTGGTGTAGTAATTTTATTTTATTCTAGGTGCATCGTCTTCACATATAATCTTATAATTAATGTACTTAAACAAAATATTGTAAAACATTTTTAAAAGAGTAATGGTGGAGTTTCTTGCCCATTCTTCTCCAACCGAAACTACCTTTTGGAAGGGGCAACTAGAATCAATTCAATTTTTTTTGTAAATTATGTCTTTTAAAAGTGCCTCATAAATGCCTATTTGAAATAAATAATTTGAAAGCTCCTACGAATAGCTGGAAAGAAAGCATCCTATTGGTCAATAATGTTGAGTGCTTTACTACTAGGTAATAATATATCCCTAGTTTTTTTTCATATTCATAAAATATTCTAAAGCTTAGAATCAATCGCATTATCTGCTCAATAAACAAAGTATTTGATTTGAACCCTAAAGCTACTTATTCCAGATGCCTGAGCAGAACTGAAAAAGCTCTTATAAACCTTAACTTAAATTAAAATAAATCAACTCGAAGTTTTCAATAGCTTATTACGAAACGATACCTGAGAACCGATTAAATTAAAATACTTGACTTCCACAGTCAATTTGGTAACAAGAGTTCTTAAAACAGTTGTGAAATTGAGCAAACTTCAGAAGGTCTATTGTCTTAAGTCAGTATGAATGATGGTAGCAAATATTGTTGTAATTAATAGATAGACAATCAATCATTTTTGTTTACTGTGCGGTAGAGCATTGCGGGAAAATTCTTGGATGAAATTGTGGCTTTGTGAAACGTAAACAACCGTGATAAAGTCGTAGATATTTTCTGGAAACCACCGCTGTCTAAATAAAGGTGATCTGTTTTTTTAACTCTAGTATTAAATCTTAATTACACATTCACACACAAATATATAAAAATGTTTAGAATTTAGATTATAAGAGCTTGTAACTACATTTTAAATTGCTTTGCAGAATTAACCGGAAGTTTTAGTTTAACCCAAAATGTAAAACTAAAACCAACTTTAAATTGTCCTCAAAATGTAATAAATGATCGATTCCCAACCGACCCAGTTTTTGATACCGCCGAACGGAATGGAAAAATAACAGCAAACTAATTGGAACTCTCCTGGTTAAACCCTTTTCATTCGGGTTTCAAGTTATCGGGCTAATTTAAATGGTCTGCTTCGTCGGCGAATTCCGCGAAATTCATTCGAAGTTTTTATTGGAATAATTAATCTTCTATACGTTTAGGTTTTCAGGTATTCTCGAGTGTTATTGTTTTAGCTTTTCTTCTAGTTAAATGAAAATTCCCAAACAAAGGATATCTTCACCTAGTATTAATTTGTTGGTTTGAAGACGTTCTTAGAGCTGAGGTGATTTCAGTTCAAGTAAAAGTGTTTAGGGGTTCTACGTAAAAATAATAACTATTTATATTGTATTGTTAAGTAGATTAATTACGATTGACTTTATACATTGTCTTCTTACGTATTCAGGTTACCAAATTGTCAAAGAGACATTTTCATGTCCCAGGAATATCACGTATCCTAAGATCATAAAAACTTTCGTAAACATACAATTTTTATTATTTTTGAATACGCGGGAGTGAATTTCAATGGTTTCTTCACAGTTTGTAGTTACTATAAAAGCTGCATAATCGGGTAATTTTCTTAAAACCACGTTTGATAAGAATCTCTGATCGTATGCAAGAGACCTAATAGCAGTCGGTAATAGTAGTGCACAAAATACTCAATACTGTTTGGTACCTAATCCCAAAGCAGCGCCACAAAATAAACAAATTCAATTAAGCCTAGAAATAATATCTAATTGAATTCCAAACGTAGATAAAACAAAAATAAATCTACGATATAATATAATGGCGTTATCAAAAAGTCAAGTTTGACTGAGATCGCGTGCAAGTCGCTCGCGAGCCCGAATTTATAAGATTTAGTTGGAAAATAAATTAGCTACGACGGAAAAGTTTTCGGTAAATAGGAGCAGGGAGGTGTTCTGATGTCAGAATATTTTTCGGATAATGGATATGGTAAACTATCATTATACTTTGAAGATGTCTTACTTAAAGAAAATGGACAGCATTCATTTAAAGACGATGTAGTTGAAGATGTTACACAGACACATATTCAATCATAAAAAGAATCAAATAAAATGGTAGCAACAGTGATCCGTGTTAGGATAATTTGACTGAAAACAAAAACGCATCACAGAAGATGCAATTAGTTCCAAATTGAAAATATGAACCTACACATGAAGAACCTAGCGAGCATGGCTTGTTAAAGCCAAGACTGGCATGTTATGAAAAAGCATGTTGAAGAACACGTACGCTTTCAAAGTCAGTACCGTTTGTGACTTGCTGTCATATCCAACAATTTACGTTCCATGTTCCACGTCGGCCGTTGTCTCAGGGCTGGTTCAAGTTTGTACGTCTTAATCGCCGCCAGCTAGCTCATTACAACCCGAACATTTCTTTGGCCGTCACCTAATGACTTGCCTTTTGAACTTATGCTGTGTTTTCACCAATTCAATGCTTTTTTTTTTTGCCGTAATATTCAAAGGCTTATTGTTCCTTTTTATATTAAAACTTATTCTTTCGTCCTGAAACTTTATTTGATCATCAAATTTTAGATAATTGTGTTTGGCTATGAGCTTCTTGGGTTTTGTTGTTTCTTAAATGGATTTTCTGTTTCAGTTTTGTTTTTATTAGATTTGCGAAGATCAACTTGAAAAATAATATTTACTCAACTCACTATACTACTATATTTTAAGTCTAGAAGGTCAATGCCATCTTGCGGATTAATATCGAGTTTAAATTCTTCATTACCACCCATGACGAACTCGTAACTTAACACTAATTTGGAACTTTCCAACCTCTTTGCTCGACACAACAACTATCCGACGACGAATTAGTACACAAAATTCAAAATTCACCAAACAAACTTGTTTCCCGTAAGTGCATGTTCCTATTCATTCTTAATCCCGGCTCCCATGTTCTCTCTTATCTTTTTGGCACCACCCCGCTGATCTACTACCGAAGTAATCTCGCCTATTTTAAATTGCATGCAGTTAGCTTCTCATTACTTGTTGAATATTTGCATAAGAGTATAGCAAAGTGCTGTTTTAATGTAAGTAATGAGAATGAAAATGTATATAATATGCACGGTGGACTATATTTCTTCGCTCATGCAAAGGCTACGCGACAGACTTAGTAGCTTATTTACCTAAGCAAAGACAATAGGTACGATATTAAAAGCAAGCAAGGAAAATCTTTTAAACAGTACCTATATACAGAAAAGTCGGCTTTGAAAATGAAACTAGTCGAAAATGTGCAACTTTCTATTAAAACCATTCTTGAAGGAGTTAGATGTTTTGTCAAGACTTATTAAATTGTCAGAAATTGATTAATGAAATATAATATTATTACAGAAGATAATTATTTGTTTGCTTCTCTGCCTAACCCTTCGAGGAATACAGGCGTGATGCTATGTGTTGATTGTTTCCATTAAGAAATAATAAAATTAACTTCATAATATTGAATGTTACTATTATGTTCATATTACTAATATCAATAGACCTACTTTCAGTATGTCTATTTTTCATTGCCATAATTTAATCGACGTACTATCTTTTGTCACGCGATACTACTTCAAGAGTTGTGTCAAGGTTGATGACACTTGATTATAGTAGACATTAACTTAGTAAGCAATCGTATTACTTGTGTATTTTTGTCGTATTTTTCTTTTATGTCATATTAATGGGTGGGAAGACACAGATGTAGATAGAGAAATAGATAAATCGTTTATTTGGTGCACACAAAAGAAATAGCATAACACACAAAAGCACAATTAGTTGACAACTAATTCCTTAAATAAAGCACAATTAAATGACAACAAACCGACTGATGACCTCCTGAAGGCCGCAGGAATCCGCTGGATCCGGGGAGCACAGAACCGGTCGAAGTGGCGGTGCTTGGGGTAGGCCTATGTCCAGAAGTGGTGCAGATAGTGATGATGAAATGATAACAAATTTCTCAAATATTAATAAATTACCCAAAAGGTGCCAATATACTACCAGTTATTTCTCTCTAGGTTGCTCCTCGTCTAATTACAGTACGTCTTCCATTGGCATTACTAAAAATGACGTCAGAGATAGCATCAAAAAGTTAGGTCTTAATAAAGAAGCTGGTCCTGATGGACTTCCTTCTATTTTTATTCGTCTCTGCATTCATGCTTGTATTATACCACTGCAGATAATATACAATAAATCCCAAGGAAGGTCCATTTCCCGATTTATGGAAAATCTCACACATTATCCCCATACATAAGTCTGGTAGTATGAATGAAGTAACTAACTATCGACGAATCTCTTTTATATCACAATTTGCATAGATGTTTGAGGGGGTTCTCTTAATACAATGTAGTTTATTCTCACCTCTGTTATGTAGTTAGTTTGAAGCAACATGGTTTTGTGCCTAACCGTCTACTATAGACATTGTAGACGGTTAAACTAACTTACTTATTTACACTAGTTTCATTATTAACACCTTTGAGGCTAAGGGTCAAGTTGACATTGTTTACACAGATTTTGCCAAAGGCTTCAATTCCCTCTATGAAATTGAATTGCGCTGGTATTCATTGCCTCTCTGTTGCGGTGGTTCGAGAGTTATTTAATTAATCGTTCTCAAATAGTTGTCTTGGCGGGTTATGAATCTGTACCTTTTTCTCCTGGTTCTGGTGTTCTACAGGGCTCTAAGTTGGGCCCTTTGATTTTTTTGGTATTTTTTAAAGATATTTCTTGAAAACATATTCTAAAATATTCATAAATTAAATTATTGATAAAATGCTCTAATTTAACATATATTTGTTTCAAATCATTAACACTACTCGTTTAGACGTGATCTTCAGTATAAAGTCATTAAAAGTTGGTAATCGTCGCCTTAATGACAAAACTGAATATCTCATGTCTCTTAATGCGGATTTACATTTGCATTAGCGAGTTAAGTAACTTGACATCGTATAGAGACACTTCACAATGAAAATCTATCAATATTAGACTGAAGTTTGGACACAACTGTTGTTACTTAAACGAAACCCGCGACATAACTTAATAATCATTTTAAATTAAGTTTTGATTTTGTTTATGATTTAATTTTAATTTTGGCAAATAAACTCTGATAATTGCCTTTAATGATTATATTATTTTATTGTATTGAATTATTATGTATAATATGTTATTTATGATGACTTTTTTATATCTACAAACTGTCGACATTTCTACATGATGGCTATTTTTAAGTGTTAATATTTATTAACCGTAGTTCGGTTAATAAATATTAACACTACTATTTTTTTTTAATAATTATTAAAAAAACCCGAAAAGAAGGTGCGCTCGAAAGCCTGTATTTCGGCTATCAAGCCAAAATACAGGCTTTTGCCTAGTACGGCTAACAGGAAACTAATATAGTACTATACTAATGTAGTACTATATTTATGTAGATGTGTATCATTGTAAACAATTATTAAAATAAACCTATAGTATTATTATAATAACTAATGCAAATGTAAATTAGCCATTAGTGAATACAGATATTAGTTCCGACATGCATCACCAAAATGTTTGGTTATCAGGAAGTGATATAATTGGTCCCCTCTGTTTACCAATTTGGGCCATAATTAATCAGTTAAATATTCATAAATAAACCCTTTCTTAGACAAATAAAAAACCGTCTATGTTTACTTGCGTAGGTAAATGTACCAAAATTCTGACTATAGGTGATTGTCGAGGGTCATTCAAATTTAAATTTTCGCTCTCGTGCAAATCCCTTGGGTGAGGGTGTCTGCACCGCGTAGGGGAGTGTGCTAATAAAGTAAATTAAAGATTAATAATACATTGTCTTAATACAGATTTTTAGGTATAGGTACACGTATGTATGCAAATTTTGTTAACCCTCCCGAACTCGATGTGTAATAATTTGAGTGAATAATTGATGAAGTCGCTAATGGTGACGTCATGATAAGGAGAGTAATCAAGCTTTAGAATGATGGTCTTAAAATATCTTTAGTTTTATTTATTTTCCATTATGCAGAAAGGTTTTAATAACACTTACCTTTTTAGATGTCATCCTATGTGTCAAGGAGAAGATTTTTCTATTCAAAAGATGAAGATTTAATTCATGCAAAAGTAAGGATACGAAAAGATCCAATTTAAAAATATCCATAATTACAACCTCAAGGAATTGCTAAAAGTATATCTGTACGGTTAGTAATATGAATATAAATTAAGTTATTCCCAGCTTTTTAGATCTCCGCGTCCGCATTGATATACAACCTAATTGTTCTCGGTTCATAATAAAAGAAACCGTTTTATCTGCGCCTATTTTTACTATAATAACACCCTTAAACTAAATTTAATGTTCGCCTTTCATGAAATAATAAACCGCGTACAGTCCCCGTGGGAAATTAATGTTTTCATCAAACACCACAGAGTTTAAATATAAAATTATAAACCCCTCTTTTTTAATTTTACGTAAAACACACAAATATGTATATCCGCTCTTGTACATGGGAAACAAGATTTTATCAACTTTTAATTACTAGTCGCGTCGGGACCTTAATGAAAGAAGTAAAAAATAAAGTTCGCACGTTTAACACCTCAGCAGATAAGGGTCAAAGAGGTCTAACCAAGTAAAATGCTCCAATATTTTAACCCTGACTTTTTTGTTGATGACTAAAATATTAACAACGCCACTGCAGCTCATCATGCTCTTTATCGTTTATAGAATAAGGTTGAAATTTCTTTGAGAAGGAAATATAAGGATGAATAAATATTGTTGTGGACCACTAGGTTGACACGGCTGGCCACCAGCAGACATTGCACCTGTAGAATGTGCCTATCGCGCCGAAAGATTCAAAAGCCGCGTCGCCCATCCAACACATTTTGGGGAAACCGAAAAAAATCCGACGTTATTTTAATTGACGTCGGCCCGTTTAAAAAAGAAACATTGAGTAAATTATTCGAAGGCTGCTACTGGAATGAGAAGTATTCGGACCGCGTCCCATATAATGGTATGCAAATAATTCAATGTGACAGTTTCGAGTTGAACCTATTGTGGTTTTTTTTTTTTCATTATGTGGTCTCCGGTTGCGACATATTTTACAACGTTTTATCTTGCTGGTGTTTAGAGATCACATTGTTTGTAAACTTCAGCTTATTTATTGTTTACACTCTAGAATTATTCGTATAAACTAACTACCTACTACTAAAATAGGACTATTTCCTCTATACAAATAGGTACATATTTACATCTATACAAATTAAATAAAACACTTTAGGTAACGTGAAAAATAACTTTAATTTCGGAAGTCGGTGTCTTTGGATCTGCATTTTAGTTTTTTGCCACCGGCTTCCGAAATTAAAGTTATGTTTCACAGTGTTTTTAGGGTTCCATGCCCGAAGGGTAAAACGGGAACCCTATTACTAAGGCTCCACCGTCTATCTGTCTGTCTGTCTGTCCATCTGTCTGTCCCAGGCTGTATCTCATGAACCGTAATAGCTAGACAGTTGAAATTTTCACAGATGATGTATTTCTGTTGCCACTATAACAACAAATACAAAAAAAAGAATAAAATTAATATTTAAACGAGCAAAAAAATCACGTTTGTTGTATGGGAGCCCCCATACAACAAACGTGTTTTTTTTTGCTCATTTTTGCTCTATATTGATAACGGCTACAGGTAGACGCTTGAAATATTCACAGAATATATAAAAGATATGAATATAGAAAATATAAAATTAATAATTAAATTAAAATAAAACAAATATTTAAGAGGGGCTCCCATACAACAAACGTGTTTTTTTGCCATTTTTATAGATAATGGTACGGAACCTTTCGTGCGCGACTCCGACTCGCATTTGGCCGTTTTTTTTTGTAAGTTGGTTGTTTTTTTTCACTTTTTAGTGGGTCAGTTTGTAATTTATACAAGTTACAATAGCCTAATGTCAACTGCTCATCACCTTTTACAAAGTATTGGTTTTTCCGATGCAGGGACGTTAATTGTTGAGGAATTCTCCTGGTTAGAACCAGGAGAACTGCCACTCATTTTACACATAAATGAGTGGCAGTTCTCGACGAGCATAAATTGCTTAGCAACCATATTAAAGTACTTAATCTAATCGCATCCCGTGAAATACTTATTATTAAGTAGTTATGGTGGCCATCTGTGGTTTTCATCATCAGTTCCACTTTGCCAAATGGTGCTTTCCAAGAGCAAATGCACGAGTAACTATCAAAAATACCCAAATCGATATAGGCGTGCCTATACAATTTGAGGATTTCCCTCAATTGCCATGGGATCCCCTTATCAGATTCTGACTTGGTGATAATAGGACCGCTTTGGGAGAAAAAAGACTATAAAAAAAAAAAAAATCGGTCCCCAATTGACGGAGAAATCGTGAACATACATAAAAAAAAGCAAACAGACAGACGAACATAATTATAACCTCCTCTATTTTGGAAGTTGGTTAAAAATTTAAGTTTCTGTTTTTACTAAATGCCTATTAAAGTATAGACAGTACTTATATAAAAAAAAAGAATTTAAAAAATTTTTGGCTGTCTTTCTGTCAGTCTGTCTGTCTGTTTGTTCTGGCTATTCTCCGAAACAGCTGGATCGATTTTGATGGGATTTTCACTGGCAGATAGCTGATGTTATAAGGAGTAACTAAGATTATTTTAATTTTAGAAAAAACCACGCGGGTGAAGTCTCGGGCAGCAGCAAGTTTTAACATACATTATTGTAGGAGGGTATATTATTCTGCAATGTTAGAAGATTCTACCTATCTTCTAACATTGCAGAATAATATACCCTCCTACAATACTTAAGTTACATTTTAATTTTTATTATTGAGTAAAATATTCAGAAAAAATTAACCTCATATAAAAATTTAACGAGTACATTATTTAACTCATAACTTTATCATGAAATTCTGAAAAGCAATAAATCTAATCATTTTGTATCAATTTAGATGATTGTAAAAGAAGGGTTAACCGACTTTAGTTGCTGACTATTTGTGTATTTCCTCTGATTTAAGGGTGCTATCACAAAAAAAACGTATTTCGTCAATTTCTTATGTAATTGTGAGAAAGCTTGAAATACTACTACTGTGTGACTACTAAAAGTACAGTTTTCGTGGTGTTATACCATTCGTGTCAGTCTCAGCACCTGTTAATAGTTTCATCACTTTTGCGCTCTCGAAAATATAGCTTTTTTCGCAGTTGATTTACTTAATGAAGGTATTGTATAATCATAAAATAAAATTTTGATTTTATCACACGAATAGCTGAAGCCCAGTGTGTAATTTTAAAATTTCTTGATAAGGGTTGTTAAATAATAGGAAAAAAAAACATTACCGACAGTGTTTTTAAAACAAATATAGGTTTTTTCAACATTAATTTCTGAGACTATTTGTAAAATTTTGATAGTTCTGTTTGCTACCTTTTCGAGTTGAACGTGTCTGCTTACATAAAATATTTAAAATTAAATTTAAAAACTAAATTTATGTTATTATGTTGGAGAAAAATGTTCCTAAATTCAACACGATATCGTCAATTTTGTGTGAAGAGGCAACGGAAATATTTTTTTACAATATTAAGAACCACTATTTTCGAATAAAAAATTGCTACTACATATTTGAGATGAAGTAGTCTATCTGTGGCAATTATTAGTTACATTTGGTTTAGTTTAATTTTTCCACAAAATGTACCGAAAAACTGCTAACTTTTGTTAACTAGCTAACTAAAAAAAAACATCTTTTCAAAGCACCACACTGAAAAATGCTTTTGGATTAACTACTCGGATCTCGGCAGTTATCTACGCATAGCCATCATAAAATAAATGAGTCATCTACGACCATCGACAAAACAACTTTTATTATTCCTATATTCCAAAGTATCTTAATACAATTCGATTTTATTGAGCAGAATTAATAACCAGAAATATTACATATTAGTTTACTATTGCCGTAGAAGTTAATGCAACAAATAAAAGAGAATTGTCGTTTTTATTATTATATGGATATATTGTTGAGTATAGCATACGGCTGAGTGGGTATAATCTCGTCCAAGTATTAGGAAAGTTATACGAATCTTAAGGGTAGAGAAACTTAGTTTTGTACTGATATTGCGTCCATATAAACTTTTGGCGATGATAACTTTTCTGTTTTGATATTAGTGATTTTTATATAAACAATGTTGTAGGTATATGTTGAGGAATGTTATCAAGCAATTTTAATAATGTGTGCAATTTATACTAATTTGTTTTATTCTTTGAAGACATGGTTTCAACCAAAACACATTCAAGATTCCTATTTGTTAGAAGAGCCTTCTTGTCACCGTTATGACGTGCAGCTGCCGAGTAGTAGATGTGTTTTGTTTTGTATTTGTCGTGTTTACTCGAGTTTATTATGTTTTCGTATGCACGTGTTTCAACAAATAAAATTATTTTTCTTTCTGTCTTCTTCTTTCAGAAGTTTCCACGCCTGTAGGTTAACAAAAAAAAAAGTTAAACATGTTGTTACCGAACTGTAACGGAAGAAGTTATATCCCATGCTTTTGAGTGCCTTTGTCTTAAAATAAAGTCTTGTAGGAAAATCCTAGGCTTTGTAGAAAAAATCTGAACGAGCAACACTGAGTATAAGTCCAGTGCACAATAATATAGTTAAAGTTGCATCGCCGTTCCACGCACTGCGCCCGTTTTGTCTGTCGCAACTGAACCAGAAACTCCAAGGGAAAACTTTTAATAGTTTTTCTTTATTCAATCAACATATTTTCGCTCTTGGACACTTCTCCCGTTTGCCAACAATTTGTTTCGGGGACTTTTTCTTTCACTAGACGTTCACTAACTCACGGCGCTCCTGACAAATTTGATCTCGGGGGTGCTTTAAAAAGTTTTTTTTCTTTGCCCTGATACGGTCTAGACCGAGTATTTTATACGTTAGCTATTTTTATTTCATTTACAGTCAATAAGTTTTCGATTTTCATTTGTTTTACTACACCTACTCAAATTAGGCTCTTTGATGGCCGTCAACAACTTTGGACCAGTTTTATTTTTACCTTCCAGATTTTTCTTGCTTCATAACAGGTTGTCAATAAATCATAAAAGTGTGTCATATTTATTAAATATGAATGGCGTAGCTAAATATTATGTAAGCGAAACGGTTACGGTAATTTTCATCACTAATTTAAAGCTCCAGTGGCTTTCGTCACATCGTTGTGGGATCCAATAATTGGTGTGTAGGTGTTAATACAGTTTACGGACAAACACGTCGCAATTATGGAATTCAGAACAGATGGCGTATTAAGAGATCATTTACGAATTATGCCGTTAGATCATAAATTGAGTCAAATTCTTAAATCAGGTTAAACGAGTTCCAAATGAAGTCCAATAAAATAATAATCGAATAGAAATTTTAAATTAAATATGAATTCAATATTGTTACAAATTACACTGATCAGCAGCTCTAAGTCCGTGTCAATTCTGCGCAATATGAAGACAAATTACCTGGTGAAATAGTGCAATTGGAATTGAAAGAAGTAAAAATCAGCGTCGGATCGGTACTGTGGTCCGTGACTGAAATACCAAATGAGTAATTTCGAGATTCCCCGAATGCTCGTACAGCAAGGGAGCAAATGTCAGCTCCTAATAGCATTGCGAACATGATACGAACGCCGAAGTGCAATCGTAGTTGTTGGTTTGTTGCAAAAAGTCTACTAACGCTTTTTAGGATTTACTTTTCAGTCTTAAACTTGATCATGATCAGGACGAGTTCGCTGGTGGTAAAGTAGGGAGAAATGTTGAAGAGAATTAATATAATGATCGTGAATTTGCTGTATAATATATAATAGAAGCAAGCAATGATCAATAACACTATCATCTATTTTAGAAACAGTTACTTGTTGGGAAAATAATACGTGCATAGTTATTTATTTTCTAAATGTATTAAGGCATGAAAAAACTAAGTCTACCGTCGTGTATCCTGAAAGTAATTTACTTTTTCAAAACTGAGACGATAATTAATGAAAATTCCAACATAAGCCACTATTAGTTCCCTGTCAAACTTAAGAAATCTGTTAGACTCAAAATGAATAATATACAAATATGATAAATGCACTTCAGCCATCTGTTTAGTGACGCTAAGCAAATAGCGGAACAGATTGTCACGAAATAACAAATTTCACCAGAAAAAGTGATAGTTTGTAGGAAAAATGATTTATAGTGTTATGTCGGATTCGTTGGAATGTTTGTTGAGTCGAGGTAGTCAAGTGTTGGGTTTCGCTACCGGCTATGTTTGATTTCTAAATACATTAGCGGACTCGTTTTTGCTTCATTTATCTCACCTTTCTTGGTTTTGTTTTGATGGATTTTTTGTCATGGCGTAGTGCGTAGGCCGAAATATGAACTCAGTTGGGCAAAACATAACTGTAAGCCAGTTATACTATTAGGTACGGAGAGATTATGATGCCTTTTTTCGAAAGGAGCGCCCTTTCATTCAAATATTGAATGAATTAATACATACTTTGAGTAAACACCCAATATATAAAATATACTAACCGATACAAAACCAAATAAAATCAACTTTTTACTGTTTCCAATGTTACTGATATCCACAATTGAAGTGCCTAATGAACCGCAATGGTTTATCGTTATGCATATCGATAAAAACATACAACATATTTGTTCTTTTCCTTGGTTCATCATCATCATCATTTCAGCCGAAAGACGTCCACTGCTGGACATAGGCCTACCCCAAAAGGAGGAGGGATTTGCCATAATCACCACGCTTGGCAGGCGGGTTGGCGATCGCAGCGTGGTGTAAAATGCACAGAGAACGCTGCTGCCCATTCTCTAGTAAGTCCCTTAGTCGCCTTTTACGACACCCACTGGAAGAAATAGGATTTTCTAGGTTATTGACAATCAATGCAAAATTTGAAAAAAATGTTTCTAGTAATAGGTACTTAGGTATATATTTAATAATTTTATGCCCCTAGAATTGGTAGTTTCTCCAAATTTATCTGGTTTTTTACCCAGCGATTATATTATTATTGTGACGTTCCGGATAATTAACTTTCCTATCTCCGCTACATACTGAATCACTATAATAGTATCTACACAGATTCCAATATACATAGACATCCGTCTAACATAGTCCAAACACGTGGCCTCAGATATCGCACGACATGTCGCCGGATTTGTTGAACAAGTATCAGATTACTTTCAGCCACTGTATGCACTGCATCAAGTCTGATTAAACTTGTCCCATCCACCGTTTGCTGTATAAAGAATAAACTAATGGACTTTGACAGTTTGTTTATTTTTAACAAATTCCCCGTATTTGGGAGTTCATGTAAATAAATTATAAACTGAATGTTCTTCGGCCTTGTTATGGAAAAAGTTTTAATAAAGAAAATTTTTGGTGTGATATTGTTACGTCTAATAACTTGTTCTGGCATTTGACTTCTGCAGTCAACATATTGTTGTAGCTTTAAAACATTTCGTTGAAATAATTCAAGTAGGTCTGCTACTGACAATATCAGAATAACTCCCATTTTTTGCCTTTTTGATAAAACTGGTGGCATTTTAACTGAAGGCTAATTCTCGTACTTAAAAACATTCAAATTCAAGTTGCAATCTCATCTCAACGACAATCAATGTCAAAAACTTGTCAAAAATGTAGGGAAATTAGAGTAGTTTTTGACAGATTGACACTGAGATTAGAATGTTCTTAAAATTACGGGAATTGCCCCTCAGATACTTTCAATGGCAGAAACATAATTCAAAACAATAAAAAGCTTTTATTCATATCCAAACATTCTTAAAGCTATCCATGATTTCATATATAATATAATTGAATCTATAATCAATCGTTATTTGGCAAAAGATAGACGCTAAATTGTTATTGGGCATTGACAGCTTTCCTATAATACAGTAGCTAAAAAACAGATAAACGGCAAAAGAACGACATTTATTTATTTACATAAATATCTAAGCTGTCTGATAACATTAATTTCCATAAGAATTTTTGGTGTCGAATAATATTTTACGATGGATTTGCACAATATATAAAATGTTCGGAATTTAAAGTCATTGTTACTATAATAATAAAGAAGACTTTTTATGATAACATTACAATTTTTATGCATTATGTTATTTCACGATATGCTATTTAGCTACCGAATGATCAGAATAAAATTTAAGTCATAAAATTTTTGTGATATTTCACATTTAATTTATGGTTAGCTGAATTGATATTGATCGAAATTTAGCGACACCGGTTGCTTTTTAGGGTTCCATACATAAATGGTAAAAAGGAACCCTTATGGTGAGACTAAGTCTGTCTGTCTGTCTCAAACTCAAACTCAAAGCAATTAAACCATCTGTCTGTCACACCTGGATATCTCAAGAACTAATAATGCTATCAAATTGAAATTTAAAATAGTTTTAGATGACGTTTGCCCAACTATTTTGCAAACAAGAAGAAAAAAAATTTTTTTTTGCACAAGGGACTGAAAAAAACTGACTGAGTCTTAAAAATTTTAAGTGGGCTACTAGGACATGTGGGGTATCATATGAAGGAACGCTGTTTGCACATTTTCAAACATTTTTTTTTTAGGCAGCATAGTTTCCGACTTTTGGTGAAAAATGTATAAAAATACCGTTCCCCTTATCTCCGAAGTTTGTATTGATAAAAATCTGAAATTATTCTTTGTGATTGAAGTTTATGTAAAGATTATAACAATAAAAAAAATGATATCTCTGAATAGCATAGTTTTTCAGAAATCATCAAATTCAAATTCAAATAACTTATTGTGGATCATAGGTTCATAAGATGTTGTGTTAGTTACAGGTAAGTCTGATATCTGTCCCGCCATTGAGGCATCAACATCGTATATACGTACGGAACCCTCAGTGCGCGAGTCCGACTCGCTCTTGACCGATTTTTTATTGGCATTTTGAGTCATACTGTCTGAACAAATCGTTTTGTTCATTAAAATATTATATTTAAAGTTTTATTAAATACTTATGGGTAACAGAGTTAATGTCAAATCTTAAAAAGCTCAATAATTTGTATTTATTAACATAATATGTTACAACAGATAAAAAAATGCGTAAAACACAACGCGCCGTCGACCCGGGCCTAATCCTTATCGGACGGCGAGCTACCCATCGCTCACCGTCCGCAGGCCCGCGCCTTTGGTGGCCGGAAATCGGCCTGCAACTCTCGACGCCCGGGGCATCTCCTGCGGCGACTAGGGGCGTGGGGGCGCAAACCCTGCCACTCCCTCAAGGAGGTGACGGCCTCCCATGCACTCTCGCTCCGAACCAGGGCCGGACACGGCGGTGCTACGCCCAACAACACCCCCCTAACCACCTGACTGTGACCACTGAAAATCAGCACACTGCTGTTCATCCCCCATAGCACAGGATCATGCTGAGTGGAAGCTTTCTTGACACAGTCACGGCGTGCAGCTGCAGACTATTTATCATAAATCTGTATTGTTTTATATTTTTTATTTGAATTATCATAATATCTTTGTGTCAAATAAACCTATTTTTCTTTCTTTTTTACAAGTGTACAGAAGGTGAGATGATACAAAGACACACTTGTCATGCTGAACCGCTCAACCATCTAAAAGTTTGAGAGATAGAACAGTTTTGACCCAATTTTGTTCCTTCCAAACAACGCCACAGAATTACTTACTTTCACAAGTTCGCGTAAACAAAGACTGTGATTAAACAAAATCCACATAAAAAATGTAACGTTCCAACTTTCTAGACTAGCATATTAACACAGGTTAAAATTAAAGCTTAATTGTGTGAACCCCAGAATATTTGGAATTTAGTGGAAAACGACATAGTTTTAAAGTTTGAAAACTCTATGAATGGCCGATGTTATAATTTCATCACTGCTGCTAACATCAGTTCGGGCTTTGAAGGCTTTACTGAAAATTTTGAATTTTAAAGGTAAAAATGAAAAGCCGGCCCAAATTGTGTACGAGACTAAGCTAACCGTAAACTTTTGGCGTTTTAACGAGTAGTGTAAGGTAGCTTGCATTGATATAAAGCTGTGTTGTGGTAATTTTGTTACTTTGATGCTCAAATATTCGTTTGAGTACATGTTATGTTTAGTATGAGCCTAAAATCTAATTTTTGTTATTGTTGTTAGTTGTTGTTATTGTTTAGCTTATTTTTGTAGATTTTGTTGTTGTTGTTTAGTGGTTCACAAATTTTATTGCATTTTTTGTTGTTGTGTTGTAGGTTCCTTTATTATAAATATTCACCTATAGAAAAGTAATATAAAGTTGCAAATTGACTTCCAGATTAAATTACCGTCTATTCAAATCAAAACCGTCATTCTTTCACAGTTGTTTAAAATGGCTACAACATGGCAAATTGACGTAGAGTATAATTTTCTTTAACAATTAATTTCCCTGACTGTACATTACTTAGGTATCTAAACGAACGAAATAGAACGTAGTATTTCGTCTCTGATCTAAACAAACATCTTTAGATAAACACAGACATGTTTACTCAACCAAATTAACGTTTCGAAGATTATAACCTAAATACTTCAGCTTCAGTATTTGCATAATCATTAAGTATCGAACGCATCGATCTGTGAGACTACAGCTATTAAATTTATACCACCAATTAGCACCCTTGTTCTTTGCGAGATAAAGTTGAAGTTTGTAAATCAGCAGATCGTGGCAATATTTCGCATTAGTTCAAAGGCATGCGACAATTTCAGTAAATGCCTCTCTATATGCAGAAAGCGGGCAAGCCGATTTTCATTAACCGCTTAGAGTCGGTCGGCTGACATAGGCCGAGTGGTCGCGCCGATATTGTCGGTTTGGTAAGGTTTCGAACACGATTCGACAAATGTAATAGAAATTTATATAAAAACGAGCCAGTCTTAAGTAGTCGCATAAGACGGTAACATCTGACATCTTACCTAGGTAATAAGCAAACTCACACTCAAAGCATTTATTTTAAATAGGTAAACCAATTACAGGCACTTTTGAATTGTCGAACGCGTGAGGGTGAGGTAGGGTTCACGCCCTTCCGCCCTTAGTCGCCGCAGGAGACGCCCCGGGCGTCGGGAATCGCAGGCCGATTCCCGGCCACCGTAGGCGCGGGCTTGCGGACGGTGAGCGATGGGTAGCTCGCCGTCCGATAAGGACCAGGCCCGGGTCGATGGCGCGTTGTGTTCCACGCGCACCTCAAAGAGACGTCAGCACCAATTCACGGAATCCGAAAGGGACAATGCCTGCCAGGGTTACGAGTCTGTCCGAAAGGGATATCGTGGCCCTGGCACACAGGCATTTGAAGGAACACGGTGGGTTTTAGTCAGTAAAAGTCTGACACTCCCTCCAGCTCCGCCCAGAGCGGGAGAAGTTATTTGATAATTTCCCACCCAAAAAAAAAAAAAAGGTGTCGGTCAGTCAGAGAGTGAAGCAAGTTCTCCATTTCAAAGCGTAGTTGGTACCTCTGGAGAAGAACGGGCAAGAAACTAAATACGATTCGCGGACGTAACCAATATCGCTTTACAGAATTATTACCATTAAAATCAGCAATACAACTCTCTAAGTTCCTAGAATCCTATTGATTGACTATATCATGAAATAGTCATTCAATAGGATTCCACGAAGAGAGTTAGTTGTATTGCTTATTCTAACGATCATAATTCTGTAAAGCCATATTTGTTACGTCCGCGAATCATATTTAGATCAACATACAACCTGTTTCTGATCTGCAAATTGCAAACAACGTCAGAAAATTTGAATTTCGCCGGCTATCTTAGCGCATCCTCCTTAAATCCTTTTTATTATATCTATTTTTAACTTGTAGTCACTCCATGTAAAATACTGGTATTAAGCTACATCTGGTATGACTGTAAGCTGACCCCAACATGGTTGGGAGAAGGCTAGCAGTAGGCCTAAAATGGACGCTTTGGGAGAATCATACAAGGATCTGCGTACAATTCATACATCCCGCAATTCATCTGTTTGACAGCTGCTATTTGAAATTAGACTTCACTATACCAATTCATAGTTTGTGGACCATTATTTTTACGAAACCCCATACAAAACTGTCAAACAGATGAATTGCGGGATATGTACTTATGAAACTGCCAAAGCGTCCATTTTAGGCCCTCAGATGACGATGATGATTTTTATCTTGTATCGAAAGAAGTTAAATTATACATAGCTAGCTGCGCCCCGTGGTTTCACCCGCGTAAGTCTCTTTTCCTGTGGGAATATTTGGATAAAAAGTAAAAGAACATTTTCGTAATGCCTTATTTAAAAACAGATAACTGGAAATCTCTGTTTCTATGGAAAATTTAAAATTGGCCTAATTTGGCTGTAACACTATTTTTCGAAAATGTTCTTAACTAACTGTTTAGACCTTTGTAGTTTTGTTTAGTTAAAATCGGTTCCGTCATTTCGAAAAACTAAGGCTTGAAAGTTTGTATGAAATTCCGTATGTCGTAAACGCTCTTAAAACAAAATGACATCACTCATATAAAACGGACAGTAGGTACTCGTAGGTTCCAAATCTCCGGACGGGCTGTATAATTTTAGGTGTAATTAAGAAAGCGCTTAGGTGTCCGGTCCCTACTTGACCTACGATTAAACGGATAAACTCCGTTTAAACAAATTATCCATGCAAAACTCTCGTTAAGCCGAGTGTTGTGAAGTGTACGTTAACTGAAGTTGAACTGAGCAATTCGTAGACGTGTTGCATATTCATAACTCTATAAAATTATATAAGCAGTGCAGGACATTGGTTTTATTCTTGTTTTCTGTTTTGATGACCCTTTCTGTATGGAGTCTGTGAATCACATTTGAATGAAAATCTAGTAGATAGATGTACGTGTTACCCAGTAACTGGGTTGTGGAGATCAGATAGGCAGTCGCTCCATGTAAAATACTGGTATTCTACTGCATCCAATGAGACTGGAAGCTGAACTCAACATAGTTGGGAACAATCTAGCCGCTAGGTAGATGATGAGCTACACGTATACAGTATGTAACAAAAACCCTGTTGTTCCTTTTAGGGACGTATGCATTAACCTACAAGCACAACATTGGTGGAATTATAATTTAAAAAAAACCGGTCAAGAGCGAGTTGGACTCGCGCACCGAGGGTTACGTACGAATATATGATGTTGATGATTTCTGAAAAACTGTGCTATATAGAGACATTGTTTTATTTTTCCTGTAATCTTTACATAAACTTCTATCATATAGAATAATTTCAGAGTTTTATCTGTGCAAACTTCGGAGATAAGGGGGGGACGTTATTTTTTTGTACATTTTTCATCAAAAGTTTTGTACATTTTAGAAACTATGCTGCCTAAAAAAACAAAAAAAAATCTTTTTAAAATATGCAAACAGCGTTCTTTCATATGATACCCCACATGCCCTAGTAGCCTTACTTTAATTTTTTAAGACCCACTTTCAGTCCCTTTTGCAAAAAAGATATATTTTTTTTAATTTCTTTCTTGCTTGCAAAATAGTTAGGCAAACGTTATCTAAAACGATTCTAAATTTCAAGTTGATAGCATTAGTAGTTCTCGAGATATTCAGGTGTGACAGACAGACAGACAGACAGTCAGACTTAGTCTCACCATAAGGGTTCCTTTTTACCAGTTTGGTACGGAACCCTAAAAATTAAGCATTGGCTAGTCGAGAAGTCAAAATCAAAGAATTAAAGAGGTTAGACATCAGTTAAACATTACAGATATTAATAATTAAATATTTATTGTTATTATTTTTGATGAACAGTTTTTATAAATGACTTGCTTATGTATACCGATTCTTCAAACGAACGAAAGAAGGAACAGCAGGGTTTTTGTTAAATTATTTATTTGCTTAATACAGGTATAAAGTACTTTTGTATCATTACCTAATAACATATAACATACATACATAACATCACGCCTGCAATCCCCAAAGGGTTAGGCAGAGGTGTACCTATTAGTACACCCACATTTCGCCAGTTTTGTTTAAATCCCATAATAATATGTAATAGGGGGCGAGCCTATTGCCATCCCAAACCCAAAGTCTACTCCGGAGCGTTAATCCGAAGTATCGGTCGAATGTTCGGCCGTTTTATAACTTCCATAGTTTCCTTTTTTGACTTTGAATCCTGACCCGACTTAAAGTCACATTTTTGACTTTGGCTTATCTCTTTGACTGTCGTTTTTTTTTCTTTCGGCGTAGTCCGCCATAGTTAGACGTAGTCAAGCAACGGCTGAAAATTCGGCCGATACTTCAGATTTATGTTCGGAGTAGAACCCCAGGACCTCATGCTGAGGCTGCAGCAGTCGTGCGTGCGACCACTAAACCAATGAGGCAGTACAAGGTGTGCAAATATTTATATTATTGTTAATATAATTACATACATACATTAAAATCACGCCTAAACCTATGGGGGTAGGCAGAAAATACAGAACGGCACCCGCTACGATCCTTAAATACACAATGTAGAATTGTAGATATGCCTATCTAAAAAATATGGAGTTAACGTTACAAAAATACTTCCAGACATATTATTTCACATTGTTAGTTTTACGTATTATTTTAAGTTATTCGTACATTTCTACGTACCAACTGAAAAAGTATAAAATACTAAGAACGTAAATATAACGCTGGAATATTTACCTACATTTTCTGAAAATGTTATCACATTTTATAAAAAATCAAAATCAAAAGTCATTTATTCAAGCTAGGCTGAGAATCAGCACTTTTTGAACGTCAAAAATTACATGAGACAGTCCCCCAAAAACGCCCATCTTTCACCACTTCCTAGTGCTTTAGCTGGGAAAAAGAAGTGGCGCAACAAACTCCCCAGCAGCACAGCTGTCTGTTCACATATAAAACTTGAATCTATACAATAAAATGTAAAATGCAACACAAAACATTATATTAAATTATTTGCCTTATGATAGCTAGCACACACCACTATACAAAAAATATATATAATAATCGTCGAAAACTATACTAAAGCAGAAATAACGTAAACAAAACGTATCTAAATAAAAGCCTCCAGGCATAATGGGCGTGCCCGCTTAAATAAAGCTATAGCTATAACTCGAAGTCACAAATGATAAACTAGCACCATCGAAGTAAAATAAAAAAACAGTTAATTATTAATACAAAACCATGGTCAGCAAGACGACCAGTCATCACAAGCACCCGTTCACGAGCATAACGCACAGATCAGCCATCACCCCCCTCGCCATATTTGAGGGAAGGAGGGGCAACCCGATATATATAGGTTTAATAGATATACCTACTTGTTAGTTACATAACATAACATACATTATCAGCCTATAATCTTCCCACTGCAACTGCTGGGACACAGGCCTCCTCTTTTATTCTTTGAGAGGGAGTGGGCCGTAATCCACCACGCGGGCCCAGTGCGGGTTGGTAGATGTCACATCACATGTCTTCGAATTTTTGGTTCTAGGACATGCTGGGTTCCTCACGATGTTTTCCTTCATCGTTTTGAGAGCAGTGGTAATGAAATAATTAACACAAAGTAAAGCGCGTGTCAGGGTTCGAACCTATGACTTACAACTCGTATGTCGCGGCCTCAAATCATAAATTCAATACTCTATTTTTGTTAGTTCAAATAATATTCCCATGATATTACGACCTAAGTACTTATTTTGTTCGGTAATGATGTCTCGTATTCGGGTACTTGGTTTATAATAATAAAAACTTGCCAATGTAACCAGCCCACATGTTAAATTATTGAATAATACACAACACAACCCTATTGTCATTGGTACCCGTGCTGTCGCCATTAAAAAAATAGCCCACTCGAAGGGTTCGGTAAACCCCATAAAATCATAACTCGAACCGGTTTCATTACGTGAGCATGAATAACCATCGAGAGCTACGTCACACCTTTCGATACTAATTTCACTGTTAACACAATACGGAACCCTAAATCATGAATGAACATGAGTCCAGTATTAGCCGTATGGGAAGGGGTGACACTGTTCACAAAGGTTGTTTAAAAAAAAGTACGCATTCTGGTATAAAGAATAAATTGTGTGCAAGTAGGATATAAATTTTAGCCAAATAATTATGAGGCACGTGGCCAATTTTTTATAGCTAATCCTTTAACGTATTTAAATGGCGAAAGAAAGTATGCAAATTATGACATTGGCAAGGAATTGAGTGAGTTATTATTGACGTTTAGATTAGACGCTGCGTCGTTGGTCTAGTGGTCAGGTAGCATGCGGTACTGCTGATAATAATTTATTTTCATAAGCCTAATATATAAGGAGAGAAAAAAGGTTATCAAATTAATTACTTAAGTAACAGATCCTTATAGTAGGTAATTAACCTGTAACACAGGTTTTTCCCAAAAACCCAATGAACGAGAAAAACAAAACCTTTATCAGGCACCAGTCTCTCACAAAAATGGAATACCTACAACTGAGACATTTTTTGTACACATTAACTTTAAGTCAGCTTTGTGAAGAGAGAATAAATAAAAACTTATCTTAACTTATTCTAACTAAGAAAGAAAGAAAAATAATTTTATTTGTCACAGAAAAACGTGCAACTACAATGTTGGAAAACATAATACCTAATAAACTCGACGGAATTATACAAAACAGATCTAAGTAGGTACATATTATAATCACGATCACAAACAAACAAATAGTCGGAAGCTTCACGTCATGACTGTGACAAGAAGGCTTACACTCAGCATGATGCTGTGCTATGGTGGACCCACAGCACAGCGCGCTGATTTTCAGTGGTCACCCGAACTACATGCTCGATTTTGTGAAACTCTTTGACACCCAAACTAGGACGTGTCCTGTATCTCAGGTATCAGCGTTCCTCTCTGCCAGGCACACTGCGAAGTCTAACTTATTGTTTAAATGTTGGTGAGCTTAAAAAGAAAATAATTTAATGTGTAATTGAATTTAAGTTTTTTTTTATATGTAATAATTATATGTATTTTTAAGTTCAATGTGAATGCATTAAAAACATAAACTTTTGGAAATAAATTCTCTAAATGAAAGTGAAAACCGCATCAAAATCCTTTTAACCTATACTCCATTTGAAATAAGATTAGACATTTAAATAAACTTGTTTACAGTCCGTTCAACCGATTTTGACTTCTATTCTGCAGTCATAAGGATGGCATTGAAAGCAAAAACGTGGTTACAATACCAACTGTTTATTACAGCTGTCATTGGTCATGCCACCAACGCAATAGAAGTCAAAATCGATTGAACGAATTGTAAAAAAGGTTTATTTGAATGTCTAATCTTATTTCAAACGGAGTGTAGTTTGAAAACTACGACTTTGACGTAAAATATGGATAAAAAAACAATTACGGTGAAAATAAATTTACATAATGATAAGTTCACACAAACACTCAAAGGGAACAAGCTCATTAACCTAAATTAAAATAAAATTTGCCGTAAATATTTCCCATTTGAGTCCAATAACAATTTGGCAGATGTCCTCAAACGCACTCGACCGTATGTCATATCATGTGCATGACAAAAAACATTAGGGTCTGACAGACCACCGAGCAAGACTAAGCCAGTAGGATCCCCTAATAATCCTCGACATTGTATATTGTGATCGTTGGATTTGTGCGCCATATATCACTAACACCGAACATGTGGCGATGGGACGGATGTGTCACGCACAGATACGAATGGCGGCTATCTCCGTGAGCTTTGAGTTGTAGGACTAATCGTTTTTATTGGCTTATCCGTCTTGGTCTGATTTCATCAACTACTTATTTAAACCCCCTTACCTATTTATAAAAGTTGAAGCAGATTCCAATCCACCTTTATCACACTTAATATTCTATAGGCGAAAGTTTGTGAGTGTGTGTGTGTGTGTGTTTGTTACTTCTTTACGCTCAAACGGCTAGACCAATTTTGATAAAATTTTGTATGGAGGTAGCTGACACCCTGGATTAACATAAAGGCTACTTTTTATCTCGATATTCCCACGGGATCGAGACTTGCGCGGGTGAAACCGCGGGGCGCAGCTAGTCGTTAATAATTACAATCGGAAAAAACCAATAACTAATATTATAAAGGCGAAAATTTGTGAGTGTCTGTGTTTGTTACTTCTTCACGCTCAAACGGCTAAACCAATTTTGATAAAATTTTGTATGGAGGTAGCTAATACCCTGGAATAACATATAGGCTTCTTTTAATCCCGATATTTCCAACGGAATTGAAACTTGCGCGGGTGAAACCGCGGAGCGCAGCTAGTCGTTAAGAATTACAATCGGTCTAATACAGTTTGTACAGACGCCAGTACATCAAGCTACTACATTCTGTCAAATTTCTTAAAAAGGTTTTCAACTTTATTGTTAAAGCATAAGGTTCAACGTTGATTGCGAAAATTTGACAGTTTCGGGTAGCTTGACCTGCTGGCGTCTGTACTTCGGTGAGTGTGCCCAAGAACTTCACGACCTCATTCCACTGGCCCCCTTCTATCATCGGACATCTAGACGCGCTGCAGGTTACCATCCCTTCCTTGTTGCTATTCCACCAATTCGCACTAAGCGTTTCCAAATGACTTTTATAATGCGCACAGCAAAAGAGTGGAACTCTCTGCCTGCGTCTGTATTTCCGAACGCATAGAACCCTAATTTATTCAAAGTTAGAGTAAACAGGCATCTTCTGGGTATGCTCACTCCATCGTCGACTTTGTCTCTGTCACCTCAGCCCTAGACTAAGGTCAAGAGCAAACCCATCCTAAATAAAAAAATAAACTAATATTGAACTGTAAAAACGTCGACAAATAAAGCTAAATCATTGAATCAAATATTAAGATGATACAATCCGTGACCCTTTAGTTATGATGCCGATAAAAATATATCAATTCTAGATATTCAATAACAAATTCCAATACGATGACGAGCGAATACTGCAATATCCAAAGACTAAAGTTATATTTACCAATCTCTTTAAGCTTTTAATAACAATTCCCAAGTTGATATCAATGCAAACACCACGGCCTTTAGTAAACAAATAACATTGTGGCTTACGCGCTGCGCAAAATTAGCTTCAGTTATAAGCTTCCATTCAGAATCAGCTTAGCCTTTAATATAAGACAGTCAGTATTTTAGTTTTACGGCTTATTATAATTTCACTAAGAACATTATTTTTGATATTATGTATTTTTTTTTCAACTACATAATATAATATTAAACATATCCTATGGTACTCGGGATTTATAGTGAAGCTTTCTAACAACAAAATAATGTTCGCTTACAAACAAACAAACAATTGTACCTCTTTTTAGTGTTCCGTACCAAAATGGTAAAAAGGAACCCTTATGGTGAGACTGAGCCTGTCTGTCTGTCTGTCACACCTGGATATCTCAAGAACTACTAATGCTATCAACTTGAAATTTAGAATAGTTTTAGGTGATGTTTGCCCAACTATTTGGAAACAAGAAAGAAATTAAAAAAAAAATATTTTTCCCAAAAGGGACTGAAAAATTTGAAGTGGGGCTACTAGGGCATGTGGGGTATCATATGAAAGAGCGCTGTTTGCACATTCTCAAACAATTTTTTTTTAAGTAGTATAGTTTCCGACTTTTGATGAAAAATGTAAAAAATCTGTGTATATCCGAAGTTTGCATAGATAAAAATCTGAAATTATTCTATGTGATAGAAGTTTATGTAAAGATTATAGGAACAATAAAACGATGTCTCTAAATAGCACAGTTTTTCAGAAATCATCAACATCATATATACGTACGAAACCCTCAGTGCGTGAGTTAGACTTGCTCTTGACCGGTTTTTAATATTAGTTATAAGATTAACGGTTAGGTTAACGTGTGACCTATCTCACCTGATGCTAAGCAACGATGTGATGTACTCGACGATGAAGCACGCTTGCCTAGAAGTAACCTATGTATTAACTGTTCGAGGACCTTTTGGCTCGTGGCCAAAATCAAACCTAACGCTGCCATCTTGTTTTTTTACCCGACTGCGGCGAAGCCAATAAAGGTGGGTTATGTGTTTGCCCTGTATGTATCTATGTATGTGTGTCTGTCCCTATGTTCCGTCGTAACTACTAAACGGCTGAACCGATTTTGATGAATGATATGTCGTTAGATTCGTCTTTATGACGCGAGTGTCACAGGGTGTATATTAAAATTAGTAAAAATCAAAATGGATTTTTGGCGCCAAAAGGTGTGTTTTCGAAAAAAAAATATCTGCCAAGCCTATCGAGTGAGGTATCAAAATGTAGTGTTTTAAAAGTTAATTACAAAAATGTATACTTATTATGAACTGAACTTATTGTGAACTTAAAAAAGATCGTCGGAGGAGGTAATAGGAAGATGCCTCCGACTGCATGAGATTGTTTATAGTATTAATTTATACAAATCTTGCTTCCATCTTTTTTAAGTTCACTTTTTACGTGGTCAGGTTTTTGATTTTTTTAATAAACTTTTTTTCATTACGTGAAATGTGAAATAAAATGAAAAATTCAAACCAACAGCGCCTTCCGGTCAATGTCATTCGAGCGCCAAAAAATCCTTGTTGCAATTTAATTTATGTGGACCCAAATCATCTATATCTATACATATAAGCCTATAAATTAAAGTAGTTAACACCAGTGATAGCCTAGTGGTGTGACTACCAAGTTATATGTCTTGAGTTCGAATCTGACTTTTCGAATTCATGTGCGTATTGTAAAATGATGGCAAGTGAAGCCAAGTCAGACGCCTATGGGCGGGCACATTCCCACTCAATTGTGAGGCAGTAAACGCTTTGAACTCTCTAAAGCAAGAGATAGCTAGATCAGCAGTAAACGCGATTGATGACAATATACAATTTGTTGTTGAAACAGACGCTTCAGACTATGCTATCGCGGGAACTCTGTCACAAGAAGGCAGGCCTGTTGCGTTTTTCTCGAGAAGCCTTCACAGTAGCGAGCGGAATCACCCGGCGGCATAAATATTTCTGACACCACACGAAAAAGATGAAGAAGAATTAAAGTTACTTTTCGTACCGGGGCTGTGTGGCCACGTTGTTCTTCTAAACTATGCATTTTTGCAAGTCCGTTTGGTGCCGGACGTAAAGAATAGCACCATCCCATTTCTTCCCGTGGATGTCATAAAAGGCGACTAAGGGACTTACTAGAGAATGGGCAGCAGCGTTCTCTATGCATTTTAACACCATACTGCGATCGCCAACCCGCCTGCCAAGCGTGGCTATTATGGCAAACCCACGGGGAGGCCTATGTCCAGCAGTGGACGTCTTTCGGCTGAAATGATGATGCATTTTTGATGCGGTTTTAACCATAATTTAGAGAATGTATTCCTTAAGGTTAATGATATAAATCAAGAAATATCGATGGTTTCTTAAGACGTAAAAACAGTGCGCACCAAGGGCGGGTCGCTAGTGCCGCATAAAAATATAAGACAAATATTTTTTTGTGTATTGTTTTATTTTGTTTGTGTGCCTGTCTAACCCTTTGGAAAAAACAGGCGTGATGTTATGATATTATGTCATACTAGCTTCTGCCCACGACTTGTTCCGCGTGAAATATTTTGTTTTAACATAAAATATATCATATGACACTCGGCAATACTGTAGCTTCCCATTAGGGTAAGAATTTTCGAAATCGGATCAAAAGTTCCGAAGATTACCAGGGGGTAATCTTCGGAACATACAAACTTACAAACAATCAAACAAACTTACCTCTTTATAATATTACGAGTAGTATAGAAATCTACTCGACACTGTATATTTGTTGCTGACAAACTATTTTGATTCAATTCTTCTTAAATCAAAAACTTTGTGCTATTCTGTCCATTGATTCTGTCATTCCACAATGACGTTACACATGTTAAAGAATGTCAATGATCCAAATTTTAGTAATAGCTTACATTATAAAATGTATAAACTTTGCCCTTTGCTGTATGATGGTGCAGTCTAAAAGCTATTTCCATTATTTTGCCTATGGTAGTAATATGTTGAAAAGAAGAATTCTTTTAAATAATCCTTCCGCGGTGTTCTTAGGAGTTGGGCGACTTGATGTAAGTGGTAGGTACCTATTTAAGGACTTAAATGTTTTACTTAAGTATTTTTGTCTCTTACTAAAATAAAGCAAGATTTGAACCGTAGCAGTGTTTGTAATGTTTGAATTCTAGTATGTAAGGATTGTATAAGAGGTGGCGTTCTGCAGTTCTGCCTTCCCACAAAGGTTAGCGATGTGAGTTTATTTACGTACATGTATTTAAGCCGTATGTAGCATCAGTTATAGAAATCCTGCATTCACGTGATACCTATCTACTATAGCCAAATTTAGCTGGAACATACAGATATATTGTGGCGGCATATATATCGCTACATGCGAACTTCGCATCAAAGACCTGACGTCACATAAATCCTGCATCGCGCAAGCAAAGTTTACCGAGTGACTGGCATAAATACAACATCCTGACATCAACGTCAGGCAGTTGCCCACTAGACACAACACCCGTCCGGTCGGAGGATCCTCACTTTTCTATAGAGAATGAGTGAACTTTACACTCTGTTCATCATACCTCTATAATGCCAACCTTTTATTTACTTCTAATATACCGTTTAACTTTAAACTATTTTTTTACAGAATTACAAGCTAGACTTTGTACAATACAACAATTTATGGGGAGGTGCAGTGGCTACTATAGTCAAAAACGAAGAAGAACACGTATGGGGAGCTGTGTGGAAAATGAAGAATGATAGTCTCACTACCCTCGACAGGTATGTAAGAAACTTGGGTAATAAGAATATAATCATCTTGATCTTACCAGCCAAGAGACGTCCACTGCTGGACATAGACCTCCCCCAAGTCCATAATAAGTATGCCCATGATCAAAGACGAAGTGTAGATGATATTTATGATCTGTTAAAAACCGGTTTGTCTGTCATTAATTTGAATAGCTCAGCCTTAAAGGTTACCAAAACGGTTCTATTAGTAAGCACGTACATGATTTTTGACAATAAATGAAGTTGATATTGTGTATTAAGAATGAATCTGGCTTTTTTGCTTATTAGTTCGAAATGGATTTTATAATTGGTCACCCTAAATAAATTATTAGAATCTCAATAACTTACAAACAGAAAATAGACGTAACATTTTCTTTTTCAGACAAGAAGGAGTCGCTGAGAAACAGTATTTTCCAAAAGAAGTTGATGTAAGCGGTGTTGGTGGAAAGAAAACCAGATGTCGAACATATCAGCACTGTGTTGTTCCACCATTCTTCCAATCTTTATCATGTCTTCCTGCAGACAGAAGACCATCAATTACTTACAAACAATGTATTGTGAATGGTGCCGTGGAATGTCATGTGCCAGATGATTATATTGATATGCTGAAAAACATACCAAATAATGGTAGGCATGCCACTGATAATATAAGAAGACAATTGAAATTGTAGTTGGCAAATGAAAGATTTTTATTACAAGTTTTAGAAAATTATAATTTTATTATTAAAAATACACAAAGCTATAATCGTTAGATAAGTGACTACTAAACCAATACAAAAGTGTAATAGTGTGTAAAAGTAGGTAATAAGTGACAAATTTTATGTTATATCTATTAATTTAGGTCTCTTGAAACAAAAACAGTAAATTGTTGTTTTGTACATTCTAAGTATTTAGATTCTTTTCATTTTACTTCTGCAGTAGGTAAAACAATACATAATCAAAAGGATTTATTTGTATGCAAAAACAGTTAGGTGACTCCTGTTTTCAGCGTTAATAGTGTTCCAAGTATATCTCAAGAGTAATAAGTCAATGTTTTAATATGATTTCATGTTTGAAAACAAAGAATAGATTTATCAAGAATTGATGGACACAACACTCCTTTAAAAGGTAAATATATGTATACATTATAATAAAGATGTGGCTTTGAACAGCAAAATACCACAAGCGTGACTATCGCCGCGATTCTCTGGTCTGGAGATGGCGCCTTAGTGTTGTAGCGGCATCAACATCGCCACATACAAACAACGCGTCACACTGACGTCACGCGAATCCTGCATCGCGCAATCAGAGTTTAATACGCAACTAGCATATATACAACGTCCCGACATCAACCGTCGGGCAGTTGCCCACCAGACACAACACCCGTCTGGTCGGAGGATCCTCCCTTTTCTATGGTGGATGAGTGAACTTTACACCCTGTTCCTCATACCACCAAACTGGTGACCCCGAGTATGAACGTCAGCGCAGCCTTCGTGCAACTACTTCAGCGTGACGTCATCATCATCATCATCATCATCACTTTCTCAAGCTTTCGAGCGGCGAGTCACACAGCCAGCCAGCACCCACGGCGTCAACGGGTATCCTGACCACCAGCATGCAGCGGACGCGCATTCCTGGTCATCACCCACAGCCTCATCAGCAACCTTTGCACAGCATACTGCACTTTCGGCCGGTCCACAAGC
This sequence comes from Tiliacea aurago, assembly GCA_948098905.1. Lineage (NCBI taxonomy): Eukaryota > Metazoa > Arthropoda > Insecta > Lepidoptera > Noctuidae > Tiliacea > Tiliacea aurago. Next base: position 17,570,533 of record OX402587.1, on the reverse strand, counting down.
AGAGAACATGCCTCTCCTGGTCGACGCCAGCAGCCAGCCACAACCCGGCGCTGTACTACATCCGACGCACTGGAGCATACCGCAGCGCCACCCCGACTCACTGGGGAATCACCGCAGACAGTTCCGACTCACCGAGAACTATGCGGCACCAGGTTCCGACTCACTGGAACTCTCAACTGGCACTGGCAAGTATCGCAAGATACACGACTCAACCCACTATCGACCTCCGGTCTCCGGAGGGGAGTGATGTAGCGGCATCAACATCGCCACATACGAACAACGCGTCACACTGACGTCACGCGAATCCTGCATCGCGCAATCAGAGTTTACTACGCAACTAGCATATATACAACGTCCCGACATCAACCGTCGGGCAGTTGCCCACCAGACACAACACCCAACGACCCAACACTGGTCGGAGGATCCTCCCTTTTCTATGGTGGATGAGTGAACTTTACACCCTGTTCCTCATACCACCAAAGTGTCACTAATCAACTTTAGAACTTAGCTCAAACCCCAGTATGGTCTACTGAGTGTTTACTTTGTTTCCACGTCGAAATTGAATTAAAACTTTTCGAAACTCCGCAAACGGCCGAACACTCGCTGCATCTACCCTCCGTATCGGGTGCAATTACTAAAAAAAGCACCAAATTACTTTCACAGAGTTGTTTGCACAAACCCTTTGGGTTAAACAATTTATGCACCCTCGCGAAACAGCATCTATAATAAGTGTAGGTTACATGCCCCATTTGAAAGTTTCCTGTTGATTTTGAACATAAAAGATATAATCTACCGCACTGGTGTAAAATAACCGTATTTTTCTTTTGTGTTATGATTTTGTGCGCCCTTCTGCATCGGCGGGTGCACTTTCGATATAGTTCGCCCTGTATAAGTTTATTGTGTGGCTTTACAAATTACAAGAGCGGTCATGTTGTAATATTTTCATAGTGAGTTGTTTTATTGGGTCGTCATAAAGGGGTCAATCAAGTCTAATGCATCTTAGTTTTTATATTGTTTCATCTTTTGATTCCATATGCAAAAAAAAACCCTTTCATTATTATTACCATCTTAGCCAAAAGCTTACTACGGATTCAGCGTTCCGTCATGTTTTATTCCTCATGGTAATTTTAAATAACAAAAAACCGGTCAAGAGCAAGTTGGACTCGCGCACCGAGGATTCTGTACGTTTATATGATGTTGATTATTTCTGAAAAACTGTGCTATTTAGAGACATCGTTTTATTTTTCCTGTAATGTTTACATAAACTTCTATCACATAGAATAATTTTTGATTTTTATATATGCAAACTTCGGAGATAAGGTGGGGAACGGTATTTTTTTTTACATTTTTCATTAAAAGTCGGAAACTACGATGACTAAAAAAAAAATGTTTGAGAATGTGAAAACAGCGTTCTTTCATATGATACCCCACATGCCTTAGAAGCCCCACTTAAAAATTTTAAGACCCCCTTTCAGTCCCTTTTGCAAAAAAGATATATTTTTTTAAATTTCTTTCTTGCTTGTAAAATAGTTGGGCAAACGTCATCTAAAACTATTCAAAATTTCAAGTTGATGGCATTGTTCTTGAGATATCCAGGTGTGCCATACAAACAGGCAGACAGACTTAGTCTCACCATAGGTTTCCTTTTTACTATTTTGATACGGAACCCTAAAAACGTTTTCTAAAACCGAATTGAACTGTAATTTCCACCGAATAACCAGTCAAAAGCACCCTTGCCACATTCAACCTCCATTTTATTTTCCTATTACTACCTAAATGCATTTGCGGTACTATCGCTTTGCATGAGCGCAACACGTGCACTACAGCACGTTATCCGATTATAACATGTGAAACACTCGCGCGGAATTACGGGCGTCTTAAAACCGCTCGCGGAATGCTCATAGTCTATCAACACATGCGCGTGCTAGGTTAGTGTGGAAAGGGACTTTGTAAGAAATTGGATTTAATTTTAATTATCTTGGAGCGTTTATGAATTAATTATGGACGTGTTAGGTATAGTTAATTATGTGCTTTAGTGTTTATGATCAAAATTAGTTACGCCCCGCGGTTTCACCCGCGTAAGTCTCGATCCCGTGGGAATATCGGAATCAAAAGTAGTTTATATGTTAATCCAGGATGTCAGCTACCTCCATACAAACTTTCGCCTTTATAATATTAGTGTGATGATTATAAGTCTGAAAGGAACAACGCGTGGGAATTTGTTACCAGTACGCGTGAGGTACTGCATGATACAGAAAGGGACAAAACATTTCACTGACTGACCAGCTGCTACATTATAGAAGCAATGATAGGAAAGCCTGAATGTGGTTTTCACAGATAAGAAGGGATTGGCTAAATGGTGAGCAGGCTTCTGCCCAGTTGAGGGACAATAAGGATTAAAGATGATGATTCTTCTTCGTGTCGCTAGCACGACAGTATTTTTAACCTTGTTGACCCAAAACTTCGCCACTTCTATGGCGTTGTCAGATGATGACGTGCGTGTACAACATGGATATTCTTATTCCTGCCTTTTTATAACATTTGGAGAATGTTTAACTCTTTGTACAAAAAAAACTCAGGTTTCAGGCAGATATCGACGATTCTCACCAATTTTTGAATATCACACGCATACACATTACATACATACACACAGACACAACACAACATACATACAAAACACACACATACATACATACATTTATAATTTAAAAACAATATATATTTTTTTAAACCAGCGCCTTTTCCTTACTCTCAATTTCCGAAGCGGAACGCTGGAGTGCGATATAAGTAATTATTGCATAACATTGTTCCGAAGATCACTGTACTGAGCGACACTTCCTATTACTTGATAAGAGTTGTGCTAATTTACTTTGGGCTTGATAGTAGTGCATCCACTAGTGACGTCACTTCATTACGTCATCGCTCTCTGGGCAGCCCCGCTGACTAATACCGACCTTAGCATAATAAGTTTATAATATTCCTAGTGCTGGGACACAGGTCTCCTATCTGTGAGAGAGGGTGGGCCATCATCTATAACCTTGCTGATGATTTTGTACGGTGTGAGCAATTCTCATTATAGAGTAAGTATTGAAAAACAATTAGGTACAACATACATACCTACAGTGATTTTCATAACAAATTTTGAGTGTGTTACTTACAAGAGATGTTTTTTTAAACTGTCAAATCCATACTAGGGATAGCACTATAAAATTAATCATGTTTTTAAAGTTTTTATCAAAGAGAGCAACGTGATCTGACAACACAGTATAATTTAACTAAAGCGTGTTTTTATTTTATATTACTTTAGACACAACACAGAAAATGTCTGTTAAAAAACATTGCGCTGTTCTTGTTATCTTTCACTTAGTAAAGTAATTCGGTAAAATAGAACAGAGCATATATTAGTAAGTACTTTAATTAATTATAAAAAAAACATGACATGTAACAACAAAACTGTATTTTTTCGTCGACAAGGTTTTATAACTATCACAGTTTTGAAGATCACAGTAGAACGAAGACTGAAGGAGTATATGTATGTTTCAGGAGCTAACAATCTCTGCTGAAGGCGTATAACTTGTGCTTTCGCCAGTTTATACACACCTCTATTCTGCAGTAAATACAACACCTTTTCATATTCCAAAGCTTTTATAAAAGCCTTATTTCAGGAGGAGACAAACCCCCTTATTCCAAAACAAGGTTTATCTTCAGACCCAGGTTTAAAACATGGAGCCATTATTGAATTTCGAACTTTATTCCGACTATGGTAAAGTTCCTAAACACAAAACTGACAACTTACTACCGAACTAAGTTTTCAGTTTTGTATAAAGAACAGTATTTCAATCACTGTTACGTTCTTATTACAAAAACTGGCTCTATGGTTTAAGCCATGTCAAAATATAAATCTTGTTTTGTAATAAGGCGGTAAGTACTTAGGTATTTATCAACATTTTGAGTTTTTTTTTTCTATACATCGCTATTATTCTCTTTTACATAGATACCTATGTTCATATCCTCATATCCTAATATTACTAATTAACGCAGAAACAAATCAGCATTAGGTTCTTCAAAAGCACCTATCACGTAAATATTTACCCGACTTCGTTCCCATATTGACTCTTAAATTTTCCACCAGGCCTCCTCCACAGAAGTGACTCACCAAAACGGAACATTGCGGAGCGGCGTAAGTAATTATTACACAATGTTCCGGGATCGCTGTTCCTGCTTCCTGTTCCGCGTACCGGGAACATTTGCTCAATGTGCTCCGACTAGATTCGGTGGTTAATTATGTTCTGATATTATCATGAGCGTGTGGGTTTTGTGGACGATTTTATAAACGCTGGAAATAGTTTGATATCATCTTTTTACACGACTGCCCAAAAAAGGAGTGTTATGTTTTCAGGGTTCATGTATGTATGTAAGTATGTATGTATGTTTGTGAGTTTCTTTATTCCACCATAACTTCTAAACGGCTTAACCGATTTTAATGTATGTGGTATTGTTAGAAGCGTTGAACTATTCCGGGTAACATAGGCTAGTGAACATTTAAAAAAAAAAAGGGGCAACCATGGTTCATGAAAAAAACGGTACTTAATAATTTGTTTTTTTTTCATGAAAATTTGACTACGTATACTATCATCGTCTATACTCTGGAGCTTGCTTAGTACATAACAAAAATATATAACAGTAGTATTCAATATGCATTCGTTCACTAATAACAAAATAAATTTAATAAATATAACGGTAATATTCAACAACCCATAGAAGAAAATTGTCTTATCCGTTTCCACGTCGTGTAATAAATCATGAAAAATAATTTCACGATCCAAAAAAAATAAATTTATCTTTCGTGGCACATTCTGCGGTTGCAAAAATATTGTTTTATCACTAAAAGGTATAAAATAAAAAACAAATAATTAAAAAAATAAAAAACACACCTGCCATATCAAAAAGTGAACTAAAAAATTAAAAACAACTGTGCAATTAAACACAGTAAATATTATAATCTATTTAGTACCTACCCTGTGGCCATTCAATACTAAAATCATGTAACTTGTTTTTAATTTTTTAGTTCACTTTTTGATATGGCAGGCGTGCTTTTTATTTTTTTAATTATTTGTTTTTTTCTCTTTAATTTTTTAAGAATAGAGCTCATGTAGTTGAAAAAAAACCGATCAAGAGCGAGTCGGACTCGCGCACCGAGGGTTCCGTACGAATATATAATGTTGATGATTTCTGAAAAACTGTGCTATTTAGAGACATTGTTTTATTTTTCCTGTAATCTTTACTTAGCCTTCTATCATATAGAATAATTTTAGATTTTTATCTCTGCAAATTTCGGAGATAAGGGGGAGGGAACGGTATTTTTTTTACATTTTTCATCACAAGTCGGAGACTATCGTGCCAAAAAAAAAAAAAACATTTTTGAGAATGTGCAAACAATGTTCTTTCATATTATACCGCACATGCCCTAGTAGCCCCACTTCAAATTTTTAAGACCCCCTTTCAGTCACTTTTGCAAAAACGATATATTTTTTTTAATTTCTTTGTTGCTTGCAAAATAGTTGGACAAACGTCATCTAAAACTATTCTAAATTTCAAGTTGATAGCATTAGTAGTTCTTGAGATATCCAGGTGTGACAGAAAGACGGACAGACTTAGTCTCACCATAAGGTTTCCTTTTTACCATTTTGGTACGGAACCCTAATACTAACAAGACAATTAAATGGTTGTGGGTTTTTGCCCAGTTGTACGCCAGACGTGCATTTATTATTGCGTAGGCTTCTTGAATGCACTCCTCTAAAACTATATACACGTTTTCTGCTCCTCTCGTGAATTCTATACTAATAAAAGCTACTGATACTTAAATATCAATCTATAAGGGTGTTACCACACCAATCGATCGGTCGTCAATCGACGGCATCGATCGATGGTAGCAAGGATTAGTCGACGTCGATCGATAGTTTCTACTAGACATCAAAGTCGATCAATCGTCGAACGATGGCATCGATCGACGATCGATCGATTGGTGTGGTAACACCCTAAAATGTCCAACAGTTTATGATGCTAACATTAAAAAAATCTCGGAACTAAACAGGATGAGATAGTCAGACAAACTGTCTTACGGAAGCAAGACTTCAAAATGCAGAAAATGTGCAAAATTTGACACTAGCCAAATCTTAAAATAATGCCATAAATCTACGCTGTAACTATGTAAGTGCCTTATCAGTGCTGAGAGGACCCTTGAGAACTTTTTTCGACGACATCTGGACTGCACACTTCAGCCCTTGTGCTCACGTGCTCAAAATCAGCATACCAAAAATTTTAGAGGCTTGTTTTGGGGCTGAATACGTGTGAATTACTTAAGCTAATTTATTACGACTTAACTAAAAATATGTAAGTAGATTATTGATTTTAATATAATGGATTTCTTCAAATATATTATTTTAAAGTGAAAATCTAGTGCGTCATGAGATTCATAACTCGAAGGAAACACCAATATATTGCGGAATAGGTAGTTATATGTACCTTTTTGTTTGGGGTTGGAAAATCCTCATGGATGTCCTCTGCCCTGGGGTGGGCGAAGAGGTCTGTCAGGGAACACTGGGGTGGTTTTTAGCCAGTAAGGGCTAAAAACCACCCCAGTGTTCCCTTCCCACACTTGCACCGGGGATCTTGGGAGCTAGTATTACTTCCGTGATCCCCGGCTAGTGCCGGCCGCCTGTGCGGGCCACCTCAGGTATATGTACTACCTACACTAACATTGAGGAACCCTACTAAGTAGTAGGAAGTTAGATACAAACCGTCGAACATTGCATTGACAATTTTATGTAGCATCGCTTAGATATCTACTAATCTTTGTTTTTAAGCTGCTGTCATCATTAGCATCATTTCAGCCGAAAGACGTCCACTGCTAGACATAGAGGCCTCCCCAAGCACCGCTACTTCGATCGGTTCTGTGCTCCCTGCATCCAGCGGATTCCTGCGGCCTTCACAAAGTCATCGCTCCACCTTGTAGGTGGCCTTCCAACGCTACGTCTTCCGGTACGCGGTCACCACTCCAGAAATTTTCGGCCCCATCGGCCATCTATTTAGCGAGCAATGTGCACTTTCACTAAAGTTTAGTAATTCTTTGGGCTATCACTCAGTTGCAGAAACGATCTTTAAATTTTAAAGACTACATTAAACACTAATGTAGCATTAAATCATTGCACAAAACCATTTTTTATTTTATTTTAATGCTCCATTAAATTTAACTAATGAAATGTCAAACCTAATGAAACCGGCCATTTTAAACACTTTTACGTTGCACGTAACTTCATTAGCGCCCATTAGCAGGTGGTGAACTTTAAGTATGACATTTCAGATTTTTTAATTTTAATGGGCCGAAAAGCATCCATTAAAGAGCAACATTAGTGTTTCTACGGTACTTGAATGCATTTCTGTAATTGAAAGATGTCTTTAACCAGTCTTTCGTCATTTTCTGATTCTTATTTAGTAGATTTACCTCGCCGTCGAATCCCAGACCGAGTGAATTTATTTTTAAAACATGATGGAGAAGAGTTTCGTGTAAGGTATAGATTTTCCAAGGAGGCAGTTCTTCAAATTTGTAACCTACTTGATTAAGATTTTGAACCAGTGACGCAAAGAAATAAATCCATTAATGGCCTGACACAGCTTTAATATGTTTGAGATTTTTCGCCACTGGATATTTCCAGCAAGTATTGGGTGATTTATTAAACATAAATAAATCAACAGTTTGTCGGAAACAGGTTGGGTCGGGTTGTTTGTCAGTTTGTTTATACAAAAAGTATCCCGTGAACTAGTAAAATTAAGCCACCTCTATATTAAAATGCCAGACCGGACGGAACTACGTAGAGTTGCAGAAGGTTTTTATGAAATTGATGTATTTCCACGTATGGCAGGAGCTCTAGACTGCACACATGTTAAAATTATTAGAATAAGGGGGATGCGCTAAGGTAGCCCACGAAATTCAAACTTTATTACGTTTTTTGTAATTTGCAGGTCAGTAAAGGCTTCTACATACCAGCGCGACAAGTCGCGCGACGCGACACGGCACAAAGGCCCCGCGTGTCGCGGGACGAGCGGTGCCTTTGTGTCGCGTCGCGTCGCGCGACTAGTCGCCCCGGTATGTAGAAACCTTAACACGTTGTATGTTGATCTAATTATGATTCGCGGCCATAACCAATATGGCTTTACAGAATTATAATCATTAGAATATGAATCAGAAGTATAAAATTTGCAAAAAACGTTGGTAATTTTGAATTTCGCGGGCTACCTTAGCGCATCCACCTTAAACCAGATTATTTAAACTACATTAAACCACAGAGTACACTGAATACACATAAATCAACTACATTTACTTTATTTTATGCTAAAATTGTGGTGTACTTGTACGTACGGATAATAACAGAACGCAAATGTTCACTCTTTTCGTTCAATATGGTAATTTGTTCCTGGCAATATTGTTTAAAGTCTTCTTTAACTAAAGTGGCATTAAAAATGTCTAATGCCATCTAAAATTTGTTTGTGCAACTTCATTAAAGTAATGAATTTATTAGCGATAATGCTGCTTTATGTAATGAAGTGTTAATGGTGAGCTTTCTGCAACTGAGTGTTAGTCGGTTATTTTGGTTCGCCTGTGGATCTCTTCATTTCTGAATCGATCACGTAGCGAAATTCCAACCATAGCCCTCTCCATTGCCCTTTAGGTGACTGGTAAACTGCTATGCCATAACAAAAATGTAGATAACCCAGTTTTGTAGCAAGTGGGTACCTATAGCAAGTGTTGATCATAATTTCAAAAAGCTATGTCACACCGCTGCATTTTAACACGACTAATCTAAAATGTCGTCAGACAACAACACGCAATCACATGAACCGACTCATTCCGCACTTAACCTACAAACCTGAACAGCTGCCAAAATAACCAAATAACCACACTTCGTAAGTGTTAATCACTACTCTCTATTCCGTACTCGCTTTAAAATGTATTCGGCAAAACAAGATTTCTCGGTAGAATGGACATAACGAAATTATGCAGCGGAACCAGCGGAACTCAGTGGAACAAAGCATAGGGGCCTGTAACCCTTATTACAAAGTTACATTAACTGTATGCAACCTACAACGTTGTACGCTGTCCAAACTTGTCTATTATTCCGCCTGAAGCACGTTCGAATACGCATGATAAGTATATTAGTGTGTGGTGTAGTTGCGAAGGGAAGTAAGAAGTTTCTGTTCTTGTTTTGGAAAGTGATGGTATGGATTTCGTTTTTAATTTTTATGGAATTACAGAAAAGACTATGAAAATAGGAATCGCAAAGGTCGTTTTTTTAGAAGATTTGAATTTTATACACAGCAATTGCTTACCAGAAGTAAACAAACTTGCCTATAGTAGACGGTGACCCTAAATTATAACTTTTCAAAAACAGTATAACTTAAAACACGTACCCGAGGCAACTAAACTCTCTTCGATTTTTGTTTTTCCACTTCTGTCCTGCGAGAGATAAGCTTGATAATTTTTCAGTACTTCATTTAGGTGAACTTATGGGCTTATAAAAGGGTAATGGAGCGCAGTATGCTTAACATAAAAAAACAGCATGAAGTTCGTCACCCAAAAATTTAATCAACATTCAATCAATCGATGCCCTCATACTCATACACGCACTCAAACTGATGGGAAATGGGCAGGCCATTTTACAAGACTGCATGACAATAGATGGGCCAAAAATATGCCTTTTAGGATGGGACCGGTTGGCAAACGTAAACGAGGAAGACAACACGCTCGCTGGGAAGATGAGATCGTGCCTATAGCTGGATCACGCTCTGGATGAACGTAGCGAAAGACAGAGAAAACTGGCATTCTCTAGAGGAGGCACCCACACACACAGTGCCACACACAGACAACACAGCACAGCACAGCACACAGCAGCACAGTGTTTCTCAATAAAAAAAAATATAATTATTGATTAGCGCTGTAAAAAACTTAGAGAAATATATTTCTCTATGTTTTTTTCTCTAGCCTTTTTTTATTTATATTTATTTAAAGAACTAATTAAAATAAGAAGACTCTTAAGAATAGGAGTCCACTATAAGACCAACGGGGTATAGTGGCTGGCACGTAACTTGGCAAGGTTTTGACGTAGTGGGAGTAAGTTCACACATGCGTGAACAATGTACACGTACAATAAAATTGACACTTTTATTGCTTGTATTCTATAATTCTGTGCTCCGTGTGGTGCTGGACGTAAAGAATAGCATCATCCCATTTCTTCCCGTGTGTGTCGTAAAAGGCGACTAAGGGACTTACTAGAGAATGGGCAGCAGCGTTCTCTATGCATTTTAACACCATACTGCGATCGCCAACCCGCCTGCCAAGCGTGGCGATTATGGCAACCCCTCCCTTTTGGGGGAAGCCTATGTCCAGCAGTGGACGTCTTTTGGCTGAAATGATGATGATGATGATTATTCTATGGTTATTGCCAGAATTTATTTTTAAACATGTCTGTTTAGAAGAAAGTTAAAGAAAGGAAAAAAACATCTAAACATTCTTGCCAAGTTACGTGCCGGCGAGTATAATTGCGTTACACACATAAAATGGCAATCGATCGCAATGCCTTTAATTTTGACAGTTCAGCCATGTTCATAAAAATACATCTGCTCATCAACAACGTTAATAATGCAATTTACGTTGTCGATGAGCAGACGTATTTTACAAATTTAAGAAGCAATATACGTCTAAACTAAAAACATTGAGGTCTATTGCCATATTTTGTATGTTACGCAATTGCGTAACCAGCGGAGTAATTACTCCGCTGGATTGTTATGAAGTTGCTAGTTTTCCTATTAAATTACTTAATTATTATTACATATTACAGAACGTCACTCAAAACTCAAGCATTACCTACTTAAAACTAGTTTATATAAAATTAGTTTATACCTAAGATAAAAGCCATTCTCAAAACTCAAGCATTACTACATAACATACTAGATAACTAGTTTTAAGTAATGCTTGAGTATTGAGTGACATTCTGTAATACGGGCCTTAGAATAGCACACTATTTTATAAGCGAACTCTTAAAATACCTAAGATAAAAGCCAAGAATAAGACCAGGTATGTAGGTAAGCTACAAACTAGCAATATATCTTGGACGCCAATGCCCACTGTGGTCTTTAAACTAGAGTTTTTACTGTTGCACGTGTTCCGATTGGTGCAATGCAATCAGTGAAAACGATTTTAAAAGAAAAGGTTAGTAATATTCTGTATCGTTTATATGTATATAGCTTCGAGATTCCCAGTGTATATCTATGAAATTAATCTTCTAAAAATCTCGTCTCGGAGAACGAAGAAAGTTATTTATATAACCACACAACTTTTCATCGTTTCACCTATTCAGCAAGTAATCTCAGATCCTTCACAAACAGACATTAATTGTAAACAAATTCAAATCAAAACAATCTTACTATTGTAATTCATCTCGAGAAGATACGTCATAGTACCTATTTACTTACAACAGGAGCCGTCCGCTGAATAATACAGTCGCAATATTGAATAAAGAATCACGTACGACGAGCGAATCCATTGTTAGTTTCAAAAGAATTATGTCAAAGCGAGTCGTCGCTCCGGGGCTAATAATATTGAACTATCAAAGAACAGAATTCTCAGACACTGTTTCACCTTTCGTAATACCCCCGAATTTCAACTGGGCCTTCATTCGTGTCGTCGCCGATTTAAGCGCATACCACACGTTAATACAGGCCCGAGGCATATCGCGTAAGTACCGATGTATCTGCAAATAATGTTGAAGTAGGTATTCCATTATATTGGATCCTTGCCTGAGGCGGGGGAGCGTCCGGTTCTCATAAACAAGACAATATTCCAGCTATGTGATATAGACGGATGCTTGTGTTTATCCAGTCGGCCTCTGAGAGTTACACTTATTATTATTTGTCTTTAAGTGTTAGCGAAGCGAGTCTGTTGTTGTCTCAGATACTCTTTATCAATAATTCTATTGTTGTGTTTTTATTTTTGGATGAATGAAAGTGTACCCTTTTGAACTGTGTCCTTATTTATTTTTGGAAAGTTACTTTTAGTCGCTTTGCCATGACACGGCTATTATACTACTTTTATAGCGTAAATTCAATGATATAAATATGTCTAGACAGTCAGTCAAAGCTGTGAACTCGTCGAAAAAATTGCGTCTAACTGTTGGCCGCAAAATACACGCACATTAGAATAACACAATGACAGCACAATGACGCGGCGCAAGTGTAGGACGTAGCTGTCACGCACACCAGCTTATCACAGTGGCCTGTTTGTTTTAGTTCTTTGGCAGCGCGAAACTCTATCTAGACTAGGGCTTCCAATCCCGGAATACCAAGATCTCGCTATTGCGGGATCCCACATCATTTTCCAATCCCGCGTGTTGCGGGATTACGGGTGCGGTATCCACGGGATTGGCGGGACTTGAATGAAGCTAAAAGGACCTTATCTGCTGCTAGCTATATTGCCTCTAAAATACGCAGTAGTTTGACAGACGACACTTTAGATATGTTTCCTTCGCAAACATGTTCAATTGAATGGTGACAAAATAACCAAACTAAAAATCAAAGTCATAATTACTTCTGTCAGCATTCAGTTGAAATTGTTTTTGGTTTAAGTATATTTTAATTTAGTAATCAGTATGTATATTTTTTCGGTATCGGGTTTTTTTTTTCGGTATTTTTTCTGTTTTCTGTGATAAATTAACGGTGTAATTCGGTTGATCTTATGCTAATAGTAAAACTTAAATAAATGTGGAGTAAGTTGATTAATTCATTGTTTTATTTGCCTTATATAAATATTAATATTTTTTTATATGCGGGATCCCGCAAATACCGGGATCCCGCGTGATTGAAAATTCCTAATCCCGCAAATACCGAGATTGAAGACTGCGGGATTGGCGGCCCTAAAGACATATTATAAATAATGAAAGCGTAAATTCAACTTTGAAAGTAGATTCCTATACTGGAAATTAAATGAAAACATAGTGTTCTAGCTGTTTATTTTGCCGCGCAAATAATCTTTGACAGAAGCGGGTTACTGTGACGGTCGTATTTATCAAGTGGCTGAGTAGCTTGCTGGTAGTTAATGCATTTTGACTAAAAGAAAATAAATATGTTACCAATGAACTACATATTGTTTTCACTCCACTTGTTAGTTAGACAATGCCTACTGATCAAATTCAATATCAAATTCCATAATTTAGTGTGGGTCACAGGTTCATAAGATGTTGTGTTAATTACAGGTACGTCTGCTATGCCCCACCATTGGCGCAAACAAAATTCATTATTTTATGTTCGGTACATAGTTAAAATACAATACATCAAATTGTCATGCAATACATAAGGATTAAATTAGTATAATATTTATATTAAATTACAAATTAGGCATTTTACAAACTCTACAGAAACTGATGGAAAGTAGTGATGATTTTTTTAGGTACCTACTTACAATATTATCAACCTGTATTTTAGATATGATAGATATGTACCATAAATAGGTGCAGGCTGGGCTTGGTAGAGCTGTGTGTACATAATTAATAAAACATGTTCCCTCATACATTCCAACTGCAAATGTAAGTTTGTACGCACAATATTAAGAGATTTACCATGTTATTTTAAGATCATATATTTTTCATAGATTTCTTCTTCTTCTTTCTGCCTAAAACGAGGCACCAATAAAAAAAAATGTTTATGCCTATACTGTCTTGTTTTACCAATAACCATTTTGTTTTTGTCATAATTATGTTTTCCTAAAATAACAAAGTGTAAATAACAATTTTCTGTAACGTCCGTCTGTAAACACGTTCGTGTTTGTGTCACAGAAATTCATCTACGTACCAAATTTCAGTCCAGTAGATTCGGAGCAAATCGGCTGTGACAGACAGGCAGACAGACAAACAGACACACAAGTGAAGGCTTCTACATACCAGCGCGACTTGTCGCGCGACGCGACACGGCACAAAGGCCCCGCGTGTCGCGGGACGACCGGTGCCTTTGTGTCGCGTCGCGTCGCGCGACAAGTCGCCCCGGTATGTAGAAGCCTTGATGCTATAAGAGTTCCGTTGTTTTCCTTTTGAGGTACGGAACCTTAATAAATACATACGTTACTCTGTAATATGTTGTTCTTTCTTAGTGAAGATGAATCATGTATCTACTTTAAAATAAATAAAGGATACCTACAACTTATTATCAAAGAAAGATAAATACTGAAGCTGTAACAAGCTCAGCATATAATTCAGGTAGAACTAGATTTATTCAGACTGTGGTTTACCTACTGCATGACATCATTTTAGCCGAAAGACGTCCACTGGTGGACATAGGCCTCCCCCATAGGGAGGGATTGCCATTTGTCCGAAAGGGATATCGTGGCCCTGGCACACAGGCAAATGAAGGAATACGGGTGGGTTTTAGTCAGTAAGAGTCTGACACGCCCTCCCGCTCCGCCCAGAGCGGGAGAAGTTATTTGATAATTTCCCACCCAAAAAAAAAAGGAGGGTTTGCCATAATTGCCACGTTTGGCAGGCGGGTTGGCGATCGCAGTATGGTGTTATAATGCATAGAGAACGCTGCTGCCCGTTCTCTAGTAAGTCCCAGTCGCCTTTTACGACACCCACGGGAAGAAATGGTTTAGTGCTATTATTTACGACCGGCACCACACGGACTACACTACTGCATGTATTTAAAAGAAAGCTTAATAACATGATATAACACCACGCCTTGTTTCCTCGAAGGGTTGGGCAGGGTATGCTTTTATCACACCTACGTCGTCGCCAGTTATGTTTAAGTTCCATGTGGAGGCGAGCCTATTGCCATCAACTGGTCATAAACTAGACTCTGGGCTGCTACTGAGAAATTCCAGATAGAAAAAACCGAATAACACTGTGCCCGACCTGGGAATCGAACCCAGGAATCATACTAAGTAGTACCGTTTGCGATCACCAGACCAACGGATCAATCTTTATAAATGTACCATTTCATACATCTCCATCAATAACAATAGATAACCTTCTTTTTTTTTTTTTTGGGAAATTATCAAATAACTTCTCCTGCTCTGGGCGGAGCGGGAGGGCACGTCCGACTTTTACAGACTAAAACCCACCCGTATTCCTTGATTTGCCTGTGTGCCAAGGCCACGATATCCCTTGGCCTGGTCCTTATCGGTAGGCGAGCTACCCATCGCTCACCATCCGCAGGCCCGCGCCTACGGTGGCCGGAAATCGGCTTGCAACTCCCGACGCCCGGGGCGTCTCCTGCGGCGACTAGAGGCGCGAGGGCGCGAACCTTGCCTCTCCCTCATGCGTTCCACCTCCTCCTTCGCGAGCATTACTGCTTCACAGAAGGAGGTGACGGTGGCCTGGAGGTGACCTGGAAATCGAACCCAGGAATCATACTGAGTAGTACCGTTTGCGATCACCAGATTGAAACAATCTTTATTAATGTACCAATTCATACATCTCCATCAATAAATATCGATACCCAATAATAAAGGAAAGTATGAACTCACGTCCACATATCCAATAACGATATCTATACAGTAAGTACATTCCTACATAAGTAATAAAAGTATGATATCAAAGGATTTCGAGTTCTTTATGTGACGGTATATTGTGAACAGCTACTTCTTTTGTATTACACGAATTTTGCAAATTCATAAATATTCCTATACAGTCGTCAAACTCGGTAATTCGAGGAAATTCAGCTATTTGGGAAGCTGCGAGTTCGTCTTTTGTGAATGTGGAACAACGGGGAGATGGAATTTAATCATTTGTATTGGTTATTAATTGTAACTAATTTGGGGAAGATTTTTTGGAGCGGAAATTTAGGTTTTCAAAGTAACTTTTGTAGTTGATTCATTTTTGTATCAAGAGAAAAGTTTCGTGTTATACCCTGTATTAACCTTACTCATATAATTAAACAAAAATGAAACGAATACAAGACAAAAATACACAACACGATATTAAATAGAGTAAAACTAAGTATGAAAGAAAATGCACTATGAAAGTTTATGGAAAATTACAGGCAATAAGTAGAAAATTAATGAAAAAATAAAAACAATCAAAAACAGCAATCTAGCCTTGTATAAGAAACTCACGAATTAATTAAACACGTACAAAAGCCTACCTCTGAATATAATCTAAACAAATAAAAAACAAAAGCAGAACATTGTAATGAACCTTGCACTGCTTTAACATGATAATCATAATTATGAACGTTTGTTCACGCAAAAACAAAACAACAATATGAGAGTTACAATAAAGATATTTGCCGCGGGCCAATCCCGCAGTCTGATAAAGGTGGTGATATGATGCATACGCTTATGCAAGCGTAAGCGGTGACGAAAAATGTAATCATCGCATACGCATAGTAACTTTACCGACATAAGAAGTAATAGAGAACATACATACATACATAAACTCACGCCTTCTTCCCATGGGGGTAGGCAGAAACTAGAGAACGCCACCTGCTACGCTTCTTACACCCTCCTTTTGCTTCGTTTACGATCATACATCTGGTCATACACGCACTCCGGTTGCGAGTACTACGTACCTGACCTTTCTGAAGAACATCACCAATTAGGTAACTATATGTCTTCTAGGGCGTCTCCTCCCAGCGTTTCCACTCACTTCTGCTTTGTAAATACCTTTTGTTAGTCGCCTTTCATTCGTCCTCTCAACATGACCAAACCATCTAAGCATATTCTTTAAAAAAATTGTTACTACATCTTTTAAACCACACCGTTGTCTTATCACATCATTTGAATAGTAATTTGAGAAGTACGTACGAAAAAGGCATATTGCGCCGATCCCAAATAAATTTGGTTATGAGAGCAAGAGAATGATGCTGAGTAACTTTAAGTGGGTTGTGTGGAGTCCCAACACAATAAAAGCCGCACCTTCTCTCCTGCCCGTCGTGTACAAATACCTGCACCCTCCAGGACTTAAACAAGGCGACCGTCAGACCTGTCCAGGTCGCTACGTACTGGTCGGACAAAATATAGGTAAGTCATCGACACAAGAAGAAGAAGAAGCGAGATGATAGGTTTCGTGCCTTTTTGCTTTTTGTACAATAATGTCCTGGCTAAATCAGAACTGTTCATTACTTCTGAAAATTATGATAAACTTAACAGTCGGGTAAAAAAGTAGGTACTTGGGCCTGCAATATATCCATCGTGAAACATGTAATCAATGTAAATGTTGTAATATCTAAATAAAATATTATAGCCCTTATTGTATATATTTTAAGGAAAACACTGAAAATATTAAGTATCTCGGATTGAATCACCAAAAGAATTTAATAATCCGCTGCAAGCACATTATGTAACCACAGCCTAATTTTCCGAATTCCATTCCACCGTGAAGGCTTTCGTAATGATTACTTCAATTATATTTTTATTACTTCAACCATAACGGAACTGATCCATTTGTGCATTCTTAATTGATAGTAACGACAGGTAATAATCAAATGCTGTAAAATAAATGTTGATTATTTTTTTATTAAGTATTCTGTGTGGTGCCAGTTCTGTTTAAAGCCGCAATGCCGCTGTGATTATTTCAATAATTTAATGCTTTGAACCTAGCTGCCAAATGACAATACTGTTTTAATGCATGACTATGTAATGCCAATGTGCTGATAGAATTTACTTATGGACACTAAATGGCCGTAACAACCTGTCTATTAACTATTAGCCATATTAGACAAATACTACAGAACACATCCAAAAGAACAACGTATTTCAGATCGAGGAAGCATAGGTTGCATTTTCCTCTGCCCTTTAAATTTTCACACTATACATTTATTTCTAAAACATCTCTATCCACAATTCCACACTTGAAATGATAAGCAAAATTTTATACTATGTCGTAAAAAATAAATTACCTGCAATATTTTTACCAAATTCTACCCTATGGTTATCTGTATCTATTCCTGCATGAATCTCGGAGAGCACTCCTTCTCTCATATCGTATTCATTAGATTTCATTTGTCAGCGCCCGTTTCTTTGATGAATTATTCACGCACACGCAATTTGTTTACACTAGTCATATCCGAACTATTTCTGTTGAAGTTGGACGTAGATATATGCGCGTGATTACTCTCGCGTTAATTTATCTTGCGTCTGCGATGAAGCGCACTTCGTCCAGTTTTATAAGCTTTGTTATTGAGTGTCTTGTTTTATCTTCTGATAAATGATTTGTGTCATGACTTTGGATTGGACTTTCACTGTTTTGGATCAGTTCAAATAAAACTGTTTCTTTTTAATCCTTTTAGCTTTTATTATATAACATAACCACATCATTTCACGCCTGTAATCCCCGAAAGGCTAGGTACACCCACATTTCGTCAGTTATGTTGAAGACGCAGATATTTGCCAGTGACCTTGAGTGGTTAGCTTGCGTGTTCTGTACTGAGCTCACGCAACATGTCGTACGTTCAGCCAGTAATAGGACTCAACCATCAAGGAGCGATGTCCCCAATTTGACGCATTGTTATACACAAAACAAAAGGTATTTTAATAAAACGCGTATACTAAAAGATCAATAATTATATAATCTTCAGTCTTTAAATTAGTGAAGGTTTCAGAAAAATACGCTTAGTAGATTTGCGCCATTCTCAGTTTTTTATCCGCATTAGACGTAACTTTAAAAATTAATTTCACGACGTAATATAAACATAATCTAAAATATTCACTAACTTTGACTAAACTTTGTTATTGAGAAAATGCTCTTATTTAACATATATTTTTTTCAAATCATTAACACTACTCGTTTAGACGTGATCTTCAGTATAAAATCATTAAAAGTCGGTTATCGTCGCCTTAAGTCCCATGTAATAGGAGGCGAGCCTATTGCCATCAACCAGCTACAAATCAGTCTCCGGGCTGCTATATAGAAATTCATGAGAAATTCCTGATCCTGATGGGAAAAACCCAATAACACCCAATAGCCTCATGCTCAGCAGAAGCGCAGTAGCTTTTATCATCCGCATAAATGACCTCCTTAACCATAATAGACTTCAAAATTGAATAACATAATTCCGCAAAGCAAGGAAAATCCTACAAGAATCAAATTCGCTTTTTCATTTCTATCTCATATTTCACCAGAATAAAACAACGTTGTGGGGCAAGCAAGGGTACCCTTTGTGAGAACAAACAGGGTTATCCTACGGGTTTTGCGTTGAAACTTTTCAATAATCATTGAGGGAATCCTTCAATGGATCTGTTCACCTTTTGTTTCCTTGTTTGAAACGTTCTGTGGTTTAGTTATTGAAATTATTGATGTCCTCAGACAAGGGGTTTTTTAACCGACTACAAAAAAGAAGGAGGTCCTCAATTCCTCTGTATTATTGTATTTTTTTTGTTTTATTATATCTATATTTTCTTTTTATACCTCTACACAGTGTGTCTGTATACGGTGTAGTGAAAATTAAGGGTGTGGTGGTACAGACCATCAAACTGAACAACTTTCTCCCGGGGACCAACATCGTAATCGTGAAAAAAATATCATTCGTCCCATATATTTGGTCGAATAGGTATTGAAGTTTTGTAAGGGACGATTTTTTTTTTCGATTACAATGTTGGTCACCGGGAGAAAGTTGGTCAGTTTGATGGTCTGTACCACACCCATAAATTTTGCCACACCGTATACAGACACACTGTTTATGTTCATCAAATTGTGGATCGATTTTGTTTTCATTTGGTAGGGTAAGCTTGTGCAGTGGTCCCATAATTATACATTTTATTAACTTTGCTTGGGTAATTTTTGAGTTAGCTTCACTATTACGTATTTAATCTACTTGCTGTATATTATACAACGTGCTGCTACAATGGCGACATTAATTTAACACATGGGTAGGGCAAGTGGCCTGTAATCATAAAAATTTGATTTAAAAAAATCGTACATTGAATTTTTTTAATTTTAAAACAAACTAAATAATAAAGCGATGTTATGATCCGTCCGATCTCGGAAAATGACCTCTGCGCTACTACAGTTTTTAAGTACTGGTTGCACCAAAATGCTATTTTAGAAAATTGTTAATAAATCAATAAATAATCACGTTTAATGAAATTAAAATATTTTCATAAACAAAACACGAAACCATATAGGTATATTAAATTAATGTCGCCAATAAAGCGGCACGCTGTATAGTATGATTGATGATGTTAAATAGTTTCCTGTCACTTTTGTTTACATAGTAAATAATGGTATACGCTACACTATTTACTATGTAAACGGTAAGTAGGTACTATGTAAACGGTAAGTACCGCAACAAAAAAAATTATGAATTGACTTCTAAAAAAAAACATTATACAGTAAAAAATTACTTTAATTTCGGAAGTTGGTGGCAAAAAACGAGAATACAGAACCAAAGACACCGACTTCCAAAATTGAAGTTGTTTTTTACTGTGTAATGTTTTTTTTGAGGCCGTTTTTTTTTGCAAAAAAAATATTTAATTTAATTGAATTTAATAAGTTGTATTTTTGTAGCTGATAATGTTCTTGCGTGATAAACAAAACAGTATCACTAAAGCTCTTATATTAATCATAAACATGAAATAATACAGGTAATAAAAATAACCCACTCAATGTTAACGTCCTAGAAATATAAAACCGTATTACTGTAGCCTTAAAAAAGGTATCAACAGATTCCAAACACCGGGATTTTACATATAGCCCGTATTATTTACCGTAAAAAAACCATAGACATAAAACGCCCAAATACATCACGCTAACAGAGGTTAAACAGAGGTGTTTTTACGTCGTATTTCTAGGCATAAATTTTAGTAGGTCTAATGTAAGAGATAAAAACAAAAAGAAAACATGTTTACCTGTTTTACTTGACTTAACAAGGCAACGTTACGTAGAACACAAGATTTATGTAGAATTGTACCTTAAAACCGAGGTACAGCATCCTACGGTACCTACGCTAATAACAGCATTGTGATTTAGTGATCATCCATTTGCAAACCACAGTGATAATGACAATATGGCACGCCCAACTATTGTCGATGGCTTGCAATGGAACAGACGTATGTCCAGCATTTTACTGCTATAAGTCGATGAAGATGATACAGTATCACGGTGGAAAGCCAGTTATTAATACTAATGGTCGCCCACTGGTCGAAATTTGATACTTAGAATCTATATACTAATTCCATGAGTACACTAATTCCATGCTAATGTAAACTACTAACCAATTCCATGCTATTAAAAAGTACTTATTCCATTCTCAAGCTGTCACTTCTGTCACATATCTATCTTCAAGTCTTATGGCCCTGTGTGTGTCAAACGCACGGTAGTGTGTGTAACGTTTATTTAATTAATTTAATTTATTTCTAATGCATAATATAATACAAAAATAAATTTAGCTTTCTTCGCTGCTCCTAATATAAACTTTAACTGTATCAAATTTCATACTCCTCCGTCCGCGTAATTTTCGTAAAAAGGGGTACAAAGTTTTGACTTCACTTATTAATTTAATGATGATTAAATAAATAAAAAACAAAAGAAAATTATGTTACGTACGTCACTTATGCGAAAAATTATAATTCGTTTATGACAAAATTTTCCAAACCACCAAATCGCCACGACTTTTTTCTCTTAATCCAGAACGGTATCCAAAACTTGCTTTCCTAAAAATACCTACTTTAATGTATAACCAAAACTCCGTACTTTTCCTAAAAGAAGTACCTACCACGCAAGCCAATGAATATGAAAACGTAAATTGAACTCAATAACATATCAAAGGACTCGTCAGTCCCGGTACCACGAAATCCGCTCTTTTCGGCCTACCGAACTTTATCCCGGCTTTAACACTGGAAAAATATTTTCGGGACTTTTGAGGTTTTTATACATTTTAGTCTTATTTCAAACATGTGGAGTAACGTCCTAAAAGTTTGGGTATTCCCTAGAAACGTTCATTTATCTTGATTTGTAGCAAAATTCAGTTGTAAAAATATGTTGTATTAAAATATGGATGGAATTATTTTATTATTCCAATTTATAGCCTGCAAAATGGCACAGAATAAATATGATTGATCGACTCTATAACAAAAGCAAAACCAGCTGTATTTAATTGTTATAAACGCCTACTTCAGAAGTAAATTAAAAACAAGGCGATTGCTACAAAATAATTCCGTAGGCGTCGACAGTTAATTTTATTATGAGCTTACAATAATTAAGTTTCGACCCGTTCCGGTATTTAAACCGGTCAATTATATAAATTCGGATTTCGGATGTCATAAAACTGAGCCGAGTAATAATGAACATGCGGCGCGTACAGTAAACTATGTCGCAGTTAATATCGAGTACGCGACTTATTGGACATTTAGCTATTTGGCCGTTCCCCGTCCACGTCCCCTGAATAAAGTCCGATCACACGAGCCATCGATCGCTCAATGTTAATTCAATTTATTGAAGCTTTCAAAAAGTGATCCGTTGCAATAAACAACGACAAATACAATGTCTCAGATAATAATTAATTTAATTTTTAATTTTATGAGTACTGAAGTGTACCTCATTTTAAATTACACACTATTGAATAAAGCAGTTAAATGTATTAAAAACGTAATAGGTACCTATTGTATCGTAAATTCAAATTAATTTCTCCTAATTCCATATTAAAACTTTAAATTACGAATTCAATTCGAAACGGAGTTATAACAAAATCTTTTATGGAAATGTCTCGGTGTCTAATGTGTCTTCATAAAATGTAACAGAGTTCAGAGTATGATAGTGTTAATATGCCGGGAAGCAAGACTTATTGGTCGTTTGCCGTTACCAGAAAATAAATGGCATAGCCGCCTAGCGCAGTGCCATGAACGTACTTGATCAGTAGTTACGCTACACACGCTGTATGTTAAGATGAATTATGCTTTTAATAATTGTTTTGGCCCCATACTGTGGTTTCATAATTGTAAATTATATTATGAAACTTAATATGTGTGCATTTGAATTACATACCACGTGAATAATTTATCTATATGCTGTGAATATTGTAGTTTTACTGTTTAACCAAACTTCAGATTCATACAAACTGATTTAGGCTTTGAACTTGGCAAAAATTGTGTAGTTGCCAAAATTAATCCCGTGTTGTAGTCGCGGGAATCGCCATTTTTTCGCAAGACTTTTTTATGTACTACAAGTAGCTTCTACCCGCGACTTCATTCGCGTGGAAGTCGTAAGATACACAATATACTAAAATAACAGCCACATTTTTATAAAACTTTCCCAGTCCCCGACCCATTGCGTCGCATCGCATCGCTCACCCATGCTATAACATTCAAGAATTGGGCTATCATAATAAGTGAAAAGATTTTTTCAAATCCGACGGTTAGTTTCGGAGATTAACGCGTTCTAACCAAAAAACAAACAAACTCTTCAGATTTTTTAGTTTGATATGTATAGATATGTAGGTAAAGCGTATGTTCTGTGATGTTAAATATCGATTGTTTGATAAAAATGACTCTCATTACAAAACTCTTACCTAATTAGTAAAAAATCGGGATCTACGATATTATGTTAAAAAACTAACTTATCCGAGTGACCGACCGGCTTGAACCGTCTCTATAATATTGAATAAGTTTTAATTAAAAAGCCCTCGTTTCGCCGAAGTTTGGACGCAATTAGCGGGATTGGCCCGCGAATCCTACGGATCACGGGGACCAGTTGAACATGACCGTTGTCCTTTAATCGCGGACTAAAAGCACATCCCTAGCGTGTAAATGTACCATTATAAATAGCTTTATAAATAGATACGTTAACAATTTTATTATTTGTCCAGGCATTCTATGTAAATGAAAAATAATCTGGGAATCACAATAATTCACCTTAATAGTAAGTATTCATGACCAATATGTTGGCAGCTCAAGTATGACCCCAAGATAAACTGGTCGCATCTTCATCAAGTTCAATTTAACGGAACTACTATTCCAGTAAGCGAAAAGGTTAAGAATCTTGGAGTTTGGGTCGACAAACATCTTTCTTGGGGTCCCCAGCTACAAGACGTAAGTCGCAAATTTTTTGCATATGGTAAGTCCTTGACACCATCAAAATGATTTTTTTTTTTTTTCACATATGCTTACATGGGCACTTATGAAACGTCAGAAGCTAGGTGCACGGTTCCAATTGGTCGTCTCCTATGGAGAAGAGCCGGCAAGAAACTCCACGGTAACTCTTTTAAAAAAAATTGGCTTTTACAATGTTTTCAAATTATAGTGTTAATAAGTATGAGAGGACAGCGTAGGCCCGTCAAAAGTACCAGGTACTTAACAAAATAGTAAATGGTCTACAGATCTACAGACGTCCTCACATTGACACACTGTGACAGTGTTATAAATAGGTAAAGTGCACTAACAACTAAAAAAATTGTGAAAATAGTGGCCACCTATAGTGACTTGAATATTTATGGAACTGGACGTTCGTAAGTTTGTTTACGTAATATAACATATTGTGACAATCTGACTCAATAATTTGGACGTCGACTTGAATAACTTTCAAAAATAAGAGGATTTAAGTGATACAAAAATAAATAACAATTAAGAAGTCGTTTTTTATTTGAAACGGATTGACGACAACGCCATCTTAAGTCATATTTCAAGAACCAAGATAATTGTTACCAACATCTAACTAAACAATGTTGCCATAGCAAGAATGATTGCTGAATTAAAATTGTGTTTAGAGACATCTATTGAGCATGAAGTTAATTAAAAAATCCCAAACGTAACTAACAAATACGTACAACGCCCGCACTGACAGCAGTATTTCGACCAACTCATCAAGCGCCGGCTGGCCTAGTGGCACAAACGTGATACCAAAACGATTGAATCAACGAGTCGCAAGTTCAAATCTCACTTCTAGCAAATATTTTTGAAAGTTTAGTTTAACCTAAAAAATGAATTTCTTGGAGAACATTACTTTCCGGCGGACGCGCAAACGATTGGAACCAACCGATGACGGAAGCGATATTTTATCACAAACTTTGAACTGTACGACGAGTAGTCTGCCTGATATATCTGAGGACGAAGATGTTCCGCAATTAAAAATATTAAATGATGAGGTTGCTAGACTAACATCTCAACTTACTAGTGCTCATAAGGAAATAGAAATATTATCATTAGAAAACTACCAACTAAAGAAATTAAATGAAGAATTTAATAAAAAAAATGACATCTACAAAAAAATTGTCAACACTCCAGGAAAATATAAAGCGAAGACCACATTAATGACTCCTAAAAAAAACACGAAGACAAAACAAACTCAGACCGCCCTGACAATTGAAAGGGACGACTCTTTACCGACGAACACACATAATGTAACTAAAAACATTAGCACCAGCGTAAGCCAATCTAACAAAAATAAAAACATACAAACCAGAACAGCTATAGTGCATGAGCATCCTTCTACGAAACAAAAAATATGCCTAATTAGCAGCGAAACGTCAAACAGACTTTATACAACTGCCGAAAGAACTAATCTGTGTAACTTTGAAATCTGTCACTATCGTAAACCTACATGTGGACTGTGGCAAATTCTTGACAAAATTGAAAGAAAAGTACAAAACTTTACACACTCGGACTATTGTGTGATTTATATTGGCGAGGAAGACTTTCGTAAAACAAATAACTATTTAGAACTTGTCATGTTTGTGAGGGAAAAATTGTTACCATTGAGTCACACAAACTTTATAATTTGTTTACCCACCTTTAAATATATGACAGATTCCAACATAATGTTTAACAGCCGTATAGAAACGTTTAATAACCTTCTTTATTTAGATATAAATGTTTGTAATTATGCATTCTTACTAGACTCAAATCTTAATCTACCTTATGATTACCAAACCTATAATAAAAAATATGGAACTTTAAATAATTGTGGTTTAGAGACTGTTGTATCAGATTTGCGAGACCTTATAGTTGGCCTAAGCAACCTGACTGCTACGCACTTAAAAGTTAACTGCCTCCCGCAAAATAAAAATAGTTTACCTACAGATTCGCAACAAGTAAATTCTCAGTTTTTTCTTTAAATACCTTACCATTTTACATCAGAACATAGCTGGGCTGATGAATAAAGCAGATAGTCTGACTGTAAAGCTAGTGGAATTATCTGACAGAGGAACAGTTATCGATGTTATTTGTATCACGGAGCACTTCATACAAACTGGTTATGAGGATTTATTACACATTCCAAATTTTTGTCCAGCTGCTTTCTTCTCTAGAAATGCAAAGAGAGGTGGAGCGTGTATTTTCATTAGAATAGGATTGCAGTTCAAAGAAGTACCGGACATATCGAAACAATCAGTTTCGGGGATTTTTGAATGCTGTGCTGTAGAGATAATAGCGCATAAAATTATTATTATTTGTATATACAGAATTCCTAAACCTAGTTACGAAATATTTTATGAAAAATTGGATTATATTTTAACAAAAGTTTGTATTTCATCAAATAAAAAAGTTGTCTTGTGTGGAGATTTTAATATTGATGTTTTAAAAAGAAACAAGGCCACTTTAGACTTAGAATTTTTTCTTATGAAGTACAACCTAAAACTAGCTCTTTATACTCCCACACGGTTAAGTAGTCACACCTGTATTGATAATTTTGCACACAACTATAGGAAAGACTGCGAGGCTCGAGTTGTAGATCTGGTTCTTTCAGACCATACATCTCAAATAATTAAAATACCAATTAAAAAAACATGTAAACTACAGCATTGGAAAACTAAAAAACAGGACATTAGCATGAATAATTTAATAACTTTTAAAACACACCTTAGCTGTTTGTCTTTTGTTCAAGTCTTTGATGCACAAGACGCAAATAAAGCTTTTGATAATTTAATGGATGATTTTTCTCTTTTTTATAGATTATTGTTTCCGCAAAAGATGATAACGATCAAAACTAATAAAGAAACGAAATGGATATCTCGAGGAATAAAAGCATGTAGCAAAAAGCAAAGGCAGTTGCTTTGGGCATATAGGTTAAATTCGGACTCACTGAATAAAAACGTTCTTAGAAACTATACAAAACTTTATAGAAAAATGATCAAGCTAACCCAAAGAGCGCAAAATAATCATTTTATAAACACTGCTGAAAACAAATCCAAGGCAAATAATAAATAAAACCAAACTGTGTTTGCCACAGGAGTCAGTTATGTGCATAAATAGAGGCAATCTGTCATTTACGCACCCCACAGACATTGCAAATGAATTTAACAATTATTTTATTGACGAAATTGAAAATAATTCTAAAACTGACATTACGGTAAATAATATTAATTTAAACAATCAGACATTAAATTCCCTGTTCATGCAACCTGTTACAACTGATGACATTATAAAAATAATTTCTAGCCTAAAAAACACTAACACTGTTGGATATGATGGTGTTTCTACAAAAGTCATAAATTTCTCTAAAGAAATGATAGCTCCTCCATTGGCGCATATAATTAACTTGTGTATTGCTAATGGCATATTCCCAAACGGGCTCAAAATAGTTATAATAAAACCCTTACTCAAAAAAGATGACAAAACAGAGTTAAAAAGCTATAGACCTATAGCGAAAATTTCCATTTTTTCCAAAATTTTTGAGAAAGTTATTTACAACTCTCTTTACAGTTATTTTGAAAAATTTCAATTATTTTGTCACGAACAAAAGGGATTCCGTAAGAATACTACCGCTAATATTGCACTCTTCGACCTATTAACAAACATCATGTCATCTGTAGATAGGAGAAATCCAGTCTGTGCTATTTATACTGACATGACCAAGGCCTTTGACTATGTGGACCATAAAATTCTGCTACACAAGCTACATAGTTACGGTATAAGAGGGAACATCCTTCAGTTATTAGAATCGTACTTAAGTAATAGACCGCAATACACAGAAATTTCTAGAATTTGTCCGAAAAGTAAAATTGAAACCATATATAAATCTAAACCAAGGCATGTAAAATATGGTGTTCCACAGGGTAGCGTACTGGGGCCGCCACTTTTTATAATATATATTAACGATCTCCCGACAGTAACATCGAACAAAATGGTTCTCTTTGCGGATGACAGTACAGCTGTAGTAGTGTACAAATCATAATAATTACGAGCAGGACATAAATACTTGTCTGCATGACATAATTAACTGGTTAAGCAAAAATAATTTAGTAATAAACCTAAGTAAGACGAAAATAATGCAATTTCATCAACGCACCGAAAACCCAAAACTTAGTATTGCTTACTAAGGCTGTAATATTGATGAAGAGAGTCAGGCGAAGTTTTTAGGTATAGTGATTGACAGCAAACTCACTTGGAAACCTCAGGCTGAAGTTGTGTGCAAAAAACTTAGCAAATCCGCGTATGCTCTCCATCAACTTTCTAAAAAAGTTAACCGTCAGGCTCTTTTATCAGCGTACCATGGACTGGTGGCCGCGGTTTTGCGGTATGGCATTATTTTCTGGGGGCAGTCTACCGATAAAGAACTGGTATTTAGAATGCAAAAGCGATGTATAAGGTCAATGTGCGGTCTTAAAACAACAGATAGCTGTCTGTCCTATTTTCAGTCTCTAAAAATTTTAACTTTTCCTTCTTTGTACATTTTGGAAACAGCTCTATTTGTAAAAAACAATCCACAATTATTTGAAAAACTGTCAGCAGTTCGAAAAAATCCGATACGGACTCAATATGTAAACAAACTATGCCAAGTGAAATGTAAAACCGCACTTATGAAGAAAAGTTTTTTTGTTATTGCCCCACATATTTATAATAAAGTACCTGATGTAATAAAAAATATGACTGTAATAAAATTTAAAAGGGCACTAAACAAAATATTAATTGAGAAAAGCTATTACACAATTGACGACTTCCTTAATGATAAATCCCTGCACTGATTGATAAACTATTATTATGATTGACATACATGTTCCTATTCTGACACTTTTTATTCTGATTGATACTTTGACATACTTTATTATATTTTTGTGACATTAATGTGAAAATGTTTCTACTGAATTAGTCTGTTTTTTTGTAATTTTAATGATTTGACATTTATATTTATTCGGTATCAATCGATTTTTTTGGAATTGAATATTATTTGCATGCCCATGTGGATGTGGAGGACTACTTTTTAAGAAAACAACTATGTACAAATTATCCACGTTTGCAAAAATAAATGATTTGATTTGATTTGATTTGATTTGATTTGATTTAACAAAAAAACAATATAAATATGATTAAAATAATAAAAGTTAGAACCTTGTTGAAATTAAAATTGTAGGTATAATAATGTCAAATAAGAAAAACATTATGTCAGTGAAGTTTGTAAAAAAAGATAAAATAAAATAAATTTAAAAAAAACATCGATTATGGCAAGGAAGTATGTAAAAAATAAATAACATAAACAGACATTTACATATTTTTGCCGTTAATGCGGTACCAGGGAAGCCACATGTGGAGAAGGAATTAATGCCAATCTTACTTGTCTTCAACGTAATCTTTAATCTTATACTCGTAATATGCTTTTTTGATAAAGACACGTTTGATGTGGTTTGACGATTGTGGAACTTTCTTTCAACTGCCACTAAAACTGCTCTTGCACAATCCCCTTTACTTCCCATCCTTGACTACACTGATGTGAGTTATCTCGATCTCACTGAGGCACAACTGCAACTAGATAAACTTGAGCGACTTCAAAACTTTTGCATCAATAAGATTTATATTTGGCCTGCACAAACATGATCACATTTCCGAATTTCGTACAAAGCTCAAGTGGCTTCCCATAAGTCTTCGCAGCAATTCTCATACCTTATTTCAGCTCTACAGTATTCTGTTCAATCCTACAACCCTTCATATCATAGAGAACGTTTCAAGTTCCTTCATGACACACAATAGATATCTGAGGTCATCGGAAAACTTCAAACTAGAGCGGCATCTCTAGTTTGCTAGAATGCATTCCACCAGCTTTTATGACAATTATTTTACTGTTCAAACAGTACGGTTATGGAATGCCTTGCCCTTGTCGATAACGAGTGCTCAATCTTTTAAACTTTAAATAAATTATAATAACTTTTAAGCAGGTGGACCGATTTTAATGGAATAGATACTAAAATAAATATTATTACCTCAAGATACGGACTCTGACTATATTTCTAATTCCTTAATTCTCTTACAAAGAGGTATTTAATAATCATGTGAATTTTAAAATCATCCCCTATTTTTACCCCCATGGATGAATTACAAAAGCGCTAAAACACAAAAAAATATATTTCTTACCAAAAGCATTTTGAATTTCCATATCAACTTAGGAAATGCTAAGTTCCTCATACAAACATCCATCTTCGATATCACCCCCTTTAGGATTATTTTTGAGACAAAAAGTAGCCTTATGACCTTCCCTGGGATGCCATCTATCTTGTTGCCAAATTTTATCGAAATCTGTTTAGTGGTTTATAGACGTGAAAAGGTAACATACGGACAGATAGACAGACTTACAGAGTTAGTTTCGAATTTATAATATTAGTATTATTAGTATGGATTTATGATAAGATGCGACTAAGGGACTTACTAGAGAATGGGCAGCAGCGTTCTGTATGCATTTTAACACCATACTGCAATCGCCAACCCGCCTGCCATGCGTGGCGATTTTGGCAAACCCCCCCTTTAGGGTAGGCCTATGTCCAACAGTGGACGTCTTTGGGCTGAAATGATGATGATGATGATTTATGATAAGTATATAATCAAATAAAGCATAATTATGCTTTATGTATACACCGTGGCATTTTAATCGTCTTACAACTGCAGCCCACTTCTTGTATTCAATGACTATTATTCATTCATAAAATTTCTTAATATTTATTAACATTTGAATACTTAAAATGAAAAAAAAATTTAATTATGACGCATGCCGAAGTTTGAAACACCCTGTTACGAGTGCGGTGCGAGCCTTGCGCTTCATTCCGCGCCGCCCTTGGAACGCAAGGCTCGCACCGCGCTCGTAACAGGGTGTTTCAAACTACATCATGCGTCTTATTGAATAATATTAAAAAAAAAAAAAACAAATGTTAATCAATATTTTTTCTACCTTTATGAATTATGAGTTAGTAGTCATTGAATACATGAAGTGGGCTGCCACTGTAAGACGATTAAAATGTCAGGATGTATAAGTATTTATTGTGTATGTAAATTTTACACAAACAATAAATACATAATACTACTTGCAAAATTGTCTCTCCTTCTCTTTTTTCCAGGGGTCTTCAACATTTTTTAAGCTAAGGGCCGAGAATACTTTGATTTTGGGTCGGCGCACAGCGGGCCGCAACACAAAGGAAATTGATTATTTTAGGTAGGTACTCCATTTAAAACTTAAGGCTTCTACATACTGGCGCGACACGCGAGGACACACAAAAGCCCCGCGTGTCGCGCGACGAGCGGTGCCTTTGTGTCGCGTCGCGAGTCGCGCTGGTCTGTAGAAGCCTTTATATGTAGGTAAGTAATTAAAAAACAACAAGCATTGCAGCCGTTTAACATTTTACAAGGCTAGAAACAGGTAATGGTACTTACAAATAAAATTCAATCATTGAGATGTTTGACATTGTTTACTCATAAATAATTTATCTAGTTGCAATTCTCAAATTGTTTTCTCGCGTAGTGTAAGTACCTGTCTATTTTGTTTTTATTTCTAGACATAAATAGTAATAAATAAATTAAGTTTTGCCAAGCTATCGCGCCATTGGCCGCCAAGGAAGCCACCGCGGGCCGCAGACAGCACTCGGGCCACGGGTTGCAGACGTTTGCTTCAATTTATCCAAAGGTTATCTGTAACAGATCGCTTTTAGCGATAAGACCGCCTATTGTGTCACCCTATGTAAAATGTCTACATTTATAGATATCTGTAATTTTTATAGTGTACATAATAAAGAGTATTTTATCTATCTTTATATCTACCATCAATACTTACTTAATTTAACTGCCCCGTTGGTCTTGTGGTCGCAAGCGTGAATGCTGAGGTTCTGGGTACGATTCCCAGGTCGGGCAACGTGTTATTGGGTTTTTCAATTAGGAATTTCTTAGTAACAGCCTGGAATTTGGAAGTTGGCGGTGTGATACGATTTATCTCGAGGAAGGTTGTCAAAATAATGCTCGAATTTCCAAGCATGTTTGAGAAAAGAGAATATAAATGTGCCTCAGAAAGCACGTTAAGCCGATCCTGTCGTCCTCCGGCCGTGTCGAATATCGTGCTGTCTCATTGGACTATGAGAGTGAGAGAAGAGAGTGCCCCTGTGTCTGCGCACTATAATATCTCGCGCGTCGAAGGCTGGTCTCCGCTGAGATTGGCCGCCATAGCCGAAATATGGTTTGGAGGACTTTCCTTTTTTTTTTCACTAGCCTACGCTCTCCTACTGCTGGGCAAAGGCCTCCACTTCTTCCATCCTTCTCGAGCCAGCGCATCCTCCTTCCAGTTTTGCCTGAACCTATCCAATTCGTCGCGCCATCACCTACGTGGTTTGCCGCAACCCCGTCGCACTGTTTCAGGGCACCAATTCTGTGCCATTTGGGTCCGGCATGCGGCAGATATGTCCTGCCCAGTCCCATTTAAGTTGGGCAGCGTTTTGAGCCACGTCGTAATTTAAATGTTTTTGTAAAACAAATACTAATTAAACCAACCACACATTGCTTTTTAAAATCGCACACCGTAATACACGTATCATTATTGCTACGTGTTGTGAAAACACGTTTACAAATGAAACCTTCTTTAATTGAATATACTGTTTTGTTAAACAAATGCGATTTCAACAAGAGGTTTGTAGAATGTTATTTTAAACTTAATTTATTTCAATTGCGTCAAAGGGTTTGACACAGACGTTCGAAATTAATAATTCAGGCAGCACCCTCAGTTGGTCAAGGCATAATTAGTAAACTTAAGACCGATGCCAGTTTCGTATTAATCGGTTCGGTGCTAGCGCCAATCAATGGATCACAATCGAGGCCCGGCGCCAACAATAAGCCGTTTACAATTTTGACCGATTTCCCAGTACGAACGCAACATCGAATGTGTTTACAGAAATTTATCTAATTATCAGCATGTTCTGGTATGAATACCGTGTAAATATTTGATAAAATTATTACATCAAGGAGTTCAGCTAACAGGGTACGAGGCTTGTTCATATTAATTAATTAAGCTCATATGAAGCTAGAACATAAGACGGCGTTAACTGTAGTTATTCAGTTTCTACTAACATCTATACCTGCGGCGGTTCTAGGAGTTTAATTGTTATAGCAGGACCACCTTCGGCCATCGTTGTGTTACTGAGGTTATAATGCTGTATAATGAAATTGTTTCTCGTTTGCTGTTGCGGTATTAGCTTGAATAGTAATACTCTTATAAGTTTAGCTGTGAATGTTTCAGCAACACTATGTTTAATCACGCCAATAAAGTAAAATATAAAAAAAATAGGGTACCTCCCTTACACGTAAAGTGAGGATGATATTTTTTTTCTAGTCTAACCCATGATGTGGGGTATCGTTAGATAGGCCGTTTAAAAATATTGCGGGTCTGTAAAGCCATGTTTTGTTTCAGGGATCCGTTTGCGTAATATTATAGCTTTAAAATTAAATAATGCCTAATAGAAGAGATGTCAATCGTCATTGTGATAAAATAATAATAATATGTAATCTGTAATATTGTACAAAGAAAATAAATAATAAATAATTGGTTAATGTGAATTGAATTGAATGTATTGAATTTAAAAAATGTGTTTAACTGTGATTAATATTGAATAAAAATAAAAATATTTGATTCAGTAATAATAATTGTACCCAAAATATTTGTACGCCATGAGAAATGGCAGACATGTAGTGACCCACTCATATTTAAGATCTTGCATTCATGTATTATTTTAATTCTGTATGTATACACCATGTTTGAGCAAATAAAATTTCTTTCTTTCTTCTTCTTTCTTTAAAGTGCAAATTTTTGTTAGAGTCAAGTGCCCGCAGCCCCACTGCCAGCTTAATGGTTATTTTTGGATATATGAAAAAAATCATGGCTGATCTCGCATTGTATAGGATTTCCGTACTATGAGGGGTCACCGTATACTAGAAATGTATAGCTTGAAGTGTAGCCGTGTGAACATATATATAATGAAATTAATAGAAAAACTGTAAACTTTACAAGTTAACGAGTATAATAGTCGACCAACTTACATTTGCAGTTGAAGAATTGACTGTGACGTATATCGATGTATGGGCGAACATGTTTTTCAACTACAATATTAAGTTTATTTTTGGGATAAATTCATCTCAACTACGGAACCCTTCATTGTGCGTGGTTCAACATGTACTTACATACACACCGGTTTTTATCTCACCCTGTGGCGTTCATAATAACTTGGTGATTTCGTATAATAAGTTAACTTTTATCCATTTTTTTTTATTTTTAAACTGTACTGAAAACCTCCAGCAAAACCACTCACTTAAAACAAAGAACATCGACACATTAATCTTGGATTCCTTGCTTTACATACTAAGAAGTCCACTTTAAGCCAAGCCCAAATGTACTTTGAGAACTTACCATGGGGTCTACTCCGAAGATAATTCCTAATGGTCGGCCGTTTCATGACTACGGCTGACTATGGCTGACTACGGCGAAATAATAAAAAAAAACGGTCGAGTCGGACTCGCGCACCGAGGGTTCCGTACGTATATATGATGTTGATGATTTCTGAAAGTCTAATCAAATAGAATAATTTCAGATTTTTATCTATGCAAGCTTTGGGGATAAGGGGGGGGGGAAACGATTTTTTTTTTTTATATTTTTCAAAGGTCGAAAACTATGCTGCATAAAAAATATTTTTTGAGAATGTGCAAACAGCGCTCTTTCATATGATACCGCACCTGCCCTAGTAGCCCCACTTCAATTTTTTAAGACCCCCCCTTTCAGTTCCTTTTGCAAAAAAGATATATTTTTTTAAATTTATTTCTTGTTTGCAAAATAGTTGGGCAAACGTACATGACGTTTGCCCCACTATTCTAAATTTTAAGTTGATAGCATTAGTAGTTCTTGAGATATCCAGGTGTGACAGACAGACGGACAGACTTAGTCTCACCATAAGGTTTCCTTTTTACCATTTTGGTACGGAAATTACCATTTTGGTACGAAACCCTAAAAAAGCGACAGTCAAAGACGTAAGTCAAAGTCAAAAATGTGACTTGAAGACGGGTAAGGACTCAAACTCAAAAAAGGATAGCTTGGAAGTCAAGCAACTGTCGAACATTCAGACGATACCTACTTCTTATTATCGCTTTTGAGTAGACCCGCAGGATTTCATAAGAATAGTACATCACGTACATACCACAATCTCCTCAGTCCTCAGTCCATATTTCAGATGTACCTCGGTATTTGAACCAGGCATCTATTATTTGACGTTCATTGCGAATAAGAGCTAATTACTCGCCTTCAAGCTGCTTGAATGCTGACATTCTTCAGCGGTTGTCGAGAAACTGGGATGTAAGAAATGGAGTGCTCAGTTTTGTGATGAACAGAGTCATTTGATACAAATGAAAACGAGCCGTAATTAGGTAGTAGATGCTTGTATTACTTATAACTAAATTTTACATAGATATTTAGTTGTTGGTCATATTTTCTCTCGCTTAGCCCGTTTAGAAGAGGTACCATAGTGTTTCAAAACATAAATAAGGAACAAATCCGTGGTGTATGCAGTAGGGTATGTTTTCCGTCAGTCAGTCAGCGATATACTTATAAAAAAAAAGTAATAGGGTCCCGTTTTTTTACCCTTTGGGTACGGAACCCTAAAAAACGAGCAAGCCTTGCAGTAGTCGCTTAAGATGTGTAATATCTGACATCTCACCTTAGTAATAAGCAACTGAGCAGTGACAGAAATTAAGTAACTTAAAAAATTAAAAAGCTAAATACCGTACTAAAATATTTATTCGAATAATTATTCATAACCTAGTGAACCAACTGATCAAAATTCGACATTCGAATTCTACTTACAGTCTATATGTATGTATAGTACTTACTAATTCCATGAGTACCTACCTAATTCCATGCTATTATAAAGTAAGTACTTACTAATTCCATGCTATTATAAAGTAAGTACTTACTAATTCCATGCTATTAAAAAGTACTTATTTATTCCACGCTCAAGCTGTCACTTCCTGTTACACACTTCCGTCCCTTTTCACAAATCATTCCCACAGAGAGCGAGGGAACAGAATATGTTACACATCAAAAATATGGGTAGCCAGTCATAATGCTAAGTGCCCAGATACCCATTATTCTGAAACTATTCTTAAGCATATAATTCAAAATGCCAATAAAAACGTAATTGAAGACACAAACCGATGAATTACGCTAACAACTCTAAAAACCACTTCAAAAGTTAGAAGCTCTTTGTTCAGAAGAAATTCCCAACGAATTTTACGCTTCCTTTATCCGAAACTGATAGGTATCTATAACATTAACTAGCTGTTCTTTTATAGTTCTGGTTTAAATAATCATAGCGTTTATGGTTGTACTAAAATCATTGGCATGTGAAGATGTGGTTTCTAAAGTAGTGTTTATGGCTAACTGGCCTCCAGTCACCCATGACCGTTAGAAACAAAAAACGGTGTGTTCTTTGTTTAAACATATCGTGGGCAATCATTATAAGGTGCCAGTATGCTAGTTAAGTCATTATTTTGAGCAATTCTGTTGCAAGGTCTGTTGTTTATTCTATGCGTGATCTCTGAACGCTTGAAAAGTTCTTATTTTAAATGCTTGACGTACGTGTAAAAAATAAAACGAGGTGTAGAAAAACGTTTCCGTTTTACTCAGAACTATTTATTTAGAAATTTCAATGTTTGTACTTCCCATGGTTGCACATGTAGGTACACGTATGCAGTTTACAAGTTTACGAACACGAATTTGCCATCGCCTTTAAACGTTCACATGCAATATTTTTGTCATAAAGTTGGAACCTTTTAACTTTTACTTTACATTTAACATATCTACTACACGCCTGATTTCACCGAAGACAAAATATGCATTGAATTTTATACTAGTGAGATTCCCAATAATTATTTGTTATCGATTTTAAAAGAGTCTTTTTATAGAGATGGAAAAAATAAACTTTTTGATCCGACAGGTTAGCGAGTTGGAATTCGATTTCTCAAATCAAAATGCTCTCATTCCATTGATAGAATGCGAAACATACAAATATGAAAGTGCTATAATTGCTAACCCAAAATCCATTATAGACATACCTCAATTGAACGTTTGACTTTACTTTCCCAGAAAAAAAAACATAGGTAAGTATACTTTCCTAGCAAACAAAACCAGTCTCGCAAAAGTCACATAACAATTGTTTCTCACATCAATGTTCTCCTCCTTGCGGTCTCTTCCCGGCTCTATACCGAGGTGCTGCGTATCCCCAGCTAACATAAAGCCTTCGCAGACAAGACCTGACGGTGTGGAAAACCTTAAACCCCTGAGGTATGTTGATGAAGATGGTCCCGTCAAATTAAGCCCGTTTAGGTTGGGGCAAGATAATGAATGTTAATTATGACATTCATAGTCCACGACTTGATTTTAATTTGCATACTCAAATATTTTTCTAAGTTGGGAAGGGAGAATTTAAAGTTCCCGGATCTTTAGAATTTTCAAGTAATTTTGTCTGGTTTAAGAAAATGTAACTTGATGCTTGAAGTAGTAGGATATATTCGTATAATAATATGAGAATTTATTGCGGCTGATTTTGCAATATATTAAAAAGTACGTTCATAACGTCCCTTGAGGGGTAACACTAATGCCAGCCGAGTGTCAGTTATTAAGGTAATTGCTAAGCACTTGACAACACGAAGTATTTTGACCTAAGTTATAATTAACTGCGACCACGATGAAATGTTTTAAAGTGGGACAGGAAATAAAAGAGAAGTGTTTGTGTGTGTTGTCATTATTTCTCTTGATGTAGGAAAGGAAATATTGGTAGTAGATTTCACTCATTTATCATTGCACGCTTTTTCGTTCAAGTTGAAGAAACTTACTGAGCTACTTAAAGTCTACGAACCGGTGCCAAAAGCGATACTGTTGCAATAGAAGAAGAAATAATTGAAATCTACTAAACCCAGTCGCTGTAAATAATAGCACAATCTAATCTAGACTTATTTTTAATCATACTAATGTGGAATTAGTATGTGCTCATCGTTTTAAAGCAATTAAACTAAAGCAGACCACATAAACAGATCAAGAAAGATTCTCAACCCCAGCCGAAGCTTGTAAACTTTAATAAGAGAACATGTTAAATATTTTAGAGTATACCGCCGCCTGGATTCAGTGAGGGTAGCGGAACTGAGCAATTTGCAGAAACGGCTAATTTCACATGTACATCACGAGCACTGGGTTATTTGGCTAAGTGTCTTAGCCATTACTCCTATAGTTGCTATGCTGTAGGTATAGGTATTATTTCATTGGAGTGTTCTCTAGCTTGCTATGTGTTGGGAAATTAGTGTCTTCGGATTTATTTGTATTTTGTTAATAGTATAATCGGCCTAAAATGTTCCCCCTGCTGGGACACAGGCCTCCTCTCTTGGAGAGAGAGTGGGATGTAATCTACCACGCGGGCCCAGTGCGGGTCTGCGAATTTTTGTTCTAGGACATGCTTTTTCCTTACGATGTTTTTCCTTGATCGTTTTGAGTTGACTTGAGTTTGGCAGTAGTGATGAAATTATTTACACTAAGTAAAGCGACTGCCTTTTTTTTTTTTTTGGGTGGGCAATTATCAAATAACTTCTCCCGCTTTTGGCGGAATGGGAGGGCGTGTCAGACTTTTACTGACTAAAACCCACCCGTCTTCCTTCCGTTGCCTGTGTGCCAGGGCCACGATATCGCTTTCGGACAAACTCGCAACCCTGGCAGGCATTGGTCCTAACGACCCCGTCAGTTGGTGCTGAAATCTATTTGAGGCACGCGTGGAACACAACGCGCCCTCGTTCCGGGCCTGGTCCTTATCGGACGGCGAGCTACCCATCGCTCACCGTCCGCAAGCCCGCCCCTACGGTGGCCGAAAGTCGGCTTGTGACTCCCGACGCCCGGGGCGTCTTCTGCGGCGACTAGGGGCGTGAGGGCGCGAACCTTGCCTCTCCCTCACGCGTTCCGCCTCCTCCTTGGCGAGCATTACTGCTTTACAGAAGGAGGTGACGGCCTCCCATGGACTCTCGCTCCGAACCATGGCCTGAACCAGGGCTGGACGCGAGAGATCGCCACCGCCGATCGCCTCCGTGAGGACACGGCGGTGCTCCGCCCAAGCCAGGCAGACCTCCAACGTATGCTCTACCATGTCCTTTGGGCGAACCCGGGCGTTTCCTCCCGCTTTATCCTAAACAGAAAAAAAAGAACCTTCTGAAACAACCATGTCCGGTGAGGACCTGCGTCAGGCGGAAGGTGAGGACGCCGTGGCGCCTCTCTAGCCACTCCTCAAAGAGGGGACTTATTGCCACAATTGTGGCGTGCCCAGCGCTGGGTTGCGACAATCGCACTCTCCATGCCGCCAGGAATTCCCTCCGGAGCTCTGTCTGATGTGCCGTGATTTCTCGCGGCAGCGGAGTTTCGCCTCCTCTCGCCACTCCCAGACGTGCGCGAGGACTTTTGCCTCCAGATCCCATGATGTTAGTCCGGCAAGGAGGCTCGCCGCCTCACGGGAGACCGTGCGGTATCCTTGGACCAGCCTGATGGCCCTTTGGGACGCGTTCAATCGCCGGGCTGGTCGCAGCCTTATAGAATGCGCCCACACCGGTGCCCCGTAAAGGGCCATGTATCGCACGACCCCCGCGTAGAGAATCCAGCAGGAGGCGTTTAGACCCCCTAGATTGGGCAGGAGCCACTTTAAGGCAGCCCCGGCCCGCCCCAGTCTGGGAGCCAAACGTCGGAAGCGCTCCACGAAGTTCCACCGGCTGTAGGGGACGAGTCCCAGGACATACGCCTCCTCTCTTTGAGAGAAAGTGGGCTGTAATCTACCACGCGGGCCCAGTGCGGGTCTGCGAATTTTTGGTTCTAGGACATGTTTTTCCTTGATCGTTTTGAGAGCAGTAGTGATGAAATTATTTACACAAAGCAAAGCGCCTGCCTGGGTTTGAACCCATGACCTACTCGTAAGTCGAGGCCATTACCACTGGGCCACAACTGCTATGTTAATGATAATGATTTTATTTATGATTTCTAATAATTCAAATATGATTTTGCTTGTATATTACATTAGCAACTCGCCCCTGCTTCACAAGGTTTTTACGACTTGAAAAAGCATCGAGATTTCTTTAATAAAGGTAAGTTATATATTTATGTAAACTTTTCGGAATAAATGCTCTACATTATGGTGCAAACCGCATCAAAATCTGTTGCGTATTTTAGAAGAACATCGCAGTCACACAGACAGCCACTAAACAGGACTTTATAATAATGAAGATTAAATTACGATGTTACAGATGCACTCCGTGATTTTTGATAGTCATCATTTCAGCCAAGAGACATCCACTGCTGGACATAGGCCTCCCCCAAAGGAGGGGTTTGCCATAATCGCCATGCTCGGTAGGCGGGTTCGCGATCGCAGTATGGTGTTAAAATGTATAGAGAACGATACTGCCCATTCTCTATATAGTAAGTTCCTTAGTCGCCTTTTACGACACCCACGGGAAGAAATAGGGTGATGCTGAAACGTCCGGCACCACACAGACCCCGAGAGGCGATACCTATTCCAACATAACCATTTCGCACACAATGTAAAATAGGCCTCCTCTAAAAGGGGGGTTTGCCATAATCGCCACGCTTGGCCGGCGGGTTGGCGATCGCAGTATGGTGTTAAAATGCATATAGAACGCTGCTGCCCATTTTCTAGTAAGTCCCTTAGTCGCCTTTAACGACACCCATGGGAAGAAATAGGGGGGTGCTATTCTTTACGTCCGGCACCACACAGACTCACTGATTTTTGATAGTATATTGCCTTAACTTAAAAATATGCAAAATTATTGTGCTCACGATATCATCTGCGTTATCCTTTTCCCAACTGTGTTGTGGTCGGCTTCCAGTCTTACCGGATGCAGCTGAATACCAGTATTTTACATGGAGCGACTGCCTATCTGACCTCCACAACCCAGATACTGGTTAACACGGCTGCGTCTCATATCATTATAAGGTTTTTTGGTATATTTTCATTTCATTAACGTTCACAAGATATAATAAACGTAAGTTATACCAACTGTTGATATAATTTCTTTAGATATAACATTTTTGTACTCTAAAACTTATTTCGTAATGTTTATTTAATCGAAAATCATTAGGCCTATGGCTCTGTTGCTGTTGCTCATACTACTTTTTGCGTTTTTTCGCGGCGTTTTATCATATTAGACTAAGTAAGTTTTATGTCTTTTGAATGGTATATCAAACGATTTTATATTCAACATAATTAT
Organism: Tiliacea aurago; assembly: GCA_948098905.1. Classification (NCBI taxonomy): domain Eukaryota; kingdom Metazoa; phylum Arthropoda; class Insecta; order Lepidoptera; family Noctuidae; genus Tiliacea; species Tiliacea aurago. Next base: position 17,529,039 of record OX402587.1, on the reverse strand, counting down.
GTTATGCCTAAACAAATGAGTTGCTTTAAAATTACATCAATCGTTTTATATCAACTAATCATTATGTCAAATAAAATTATAGATTCAGTTGTTTTATCTTGTAAATTTTAGAGAAATTGTAATTATATCATATATTACTTACCCGGTTAACACGGTATCCCTTGGTAAGACTGGTTGTCTGAATTTCAGGCTTCTGACGACCCGTAACAACTGTCAAACATCTACAGATGACAGCCGGGATCAACGGCTTCACGTGCTTTCCAAGGACCACCGCAGTAAGTGTAGCTTAACCTGATCGATCGACAAGTGCGACTGTTATAACTTACCCACAAGCCCGCCATTGTGCTCACGTATGCTACATTTACATAAATAAAATTATCAAGAAATTCAATATCGTTCCTGATACTGGTAAGTAAAAAACCGGTCAAGTGCAAGTCGGACTCGCACACGAAGGGTTCCGTTTGTTGTATGGGAGCCCCCCTTAAATATTTGTTTTATTTTATTTATTTATTTTTAAAGTGAATATATCACTAAAGATTCTGTGAATATTTCAACCGTCTACCTGTTGCCGTTATCAATATCGAGCAAAAACGAGCAAAAAAATCACCTTTGTTGTATGGAAGCTCCCTTAAATATTTATTTTATTCTGTTTTTTAGTATTTTTTGCTATAGCGGCAACAGAAATACATCATCTGTGAAAATTTCAACTGTCTAACTACCACGGTTCATGAGATACAGCCTGGTGACCGACGGACAGACAGACAGACAGACGGTGGAGCCTTAGTAATAGGGTTCCCGTTTTACCCTTTGGGTACGGAACCCTAAAAAGAAACAAAAGTTTCTAACGTATTATGTATTTAGACTCTCTGGAGCTTTACTAAGCAGTAAATTGTCTAGAACTCGTCGCTGTGCCTTTGAAGCCAATTGCTAAACTTTTGGCGAAATTGTAGTTAATTTTCATCGTCTCGACTGTAATACTCGCAAAGAATTAGACTTTGTGAGACAATACACAGTTAACTGAGCCTAATATTATAAATGTAGGTTTTAAGCAACATGAAGAAGAAGACAAACGTTCGATATTCTAAGTAAGTGTTACCAATAAACCAATGGAGCGAATTGCCAATGCCTGAATCATTTTAGGCTGTCTTCACCGAAGCAGTCATAGGTGAAGCCGACGAGTAATCTAGATTTGGTATGGGTGATGGGTTTTCAAAGACGCCTCACGCTTGTGGTACGTTTGATTGCTTTCTTATGCTCCACCTGCTTTAGATACATTATGTACTAGCTTCTGCCCGCGATTTCGTGTGGAAGTCGTAAGATACCACAATACCTATCTACTAAAACACAAGCCGCATTTTTATAAAAAAAACCGGCCAAGTGCGTGTCGGACCACGCACAATGAAGGGTTCCGTAGTTGGGATGAATTTATCGCAAGTACAAACTTAAGATTATCGTTGAAAAACATGATCCCCCACACATTCCAACTGCAAATGTAAGTTTGTACGCACAATATTGAGTGATTTACCATGTTATTTTAAGATCACAGACTTCTTATAGGTTTTCCTGTAATTGATAAGTAAAGAACTATTTTCTCTATTTTTATCAAAATGTTAGGCACAGCAGTTTCGGAGATAAGGGGGGGAATGGTAATTTTTCATCAAATTTCTTAAATAATTTCAAAAGTATGTATTTTAAAATTATATAAAATCCTTAAAACAAGTCCTTTCATTTGATATGTTACACGGTACAGTCAGCAAAATTTTTTTTTTTAATTTTCTGATTTGCCCCCTTAAACTGACCCCTATATTCAAAATTCATTTATTTACGTCGTACGTAGGACCGATGGCCGGTGGAGCAGACGAGTCCTGGAGTGGAGACCGCGTATCGGCAAGCGTAGTGTGAGACGCCCCCCAGCTAGATGGACCGACGACCTTAAGAAGGTGGCTGGGTCAGACTGGATGCGGAAGGTGGAGGACATTACATCATCATATAACAGTTGCGCAGCCTGGGAGAGGCCTATGTCCAGCAGTGGACTGCTATAGGCTGAGTTGATTGATTGATTTATTTGGGTCACAGAAGTTCATGCTTGTACCAAATTTCAACTTAATCGGTCCAGTAGATTCAGAGCAAATCAGCTGTGACAGACGGACAGACAGACAAGACACACGAGTGATCCTATAAGGGTTCCTTTTTTTCTTTTGAGGTACGGAACCCTAAAAACTGCCTCGTTGGTCTAGTGGCTGCAAACACTACTTTTGAGCATAAGGACCAGGGTTCAATTCCCGGGTCAGGCAAAGTATTATTGGGTTTTCCATCTGAAATTTCTCAGTAACAGTTCTCGCCCCCTATTACGTGGGACCTAAACATAACTGGCGAAATATGGATGTACTATAGTTACACCTCTGCCTAACCCTTTGAGGAATACAGGCGTGATGTTATGTTAATTTTATAAAACTTTCCTGTATAGTATGTTTATAAATTTTGGTCTCAGCAGCCAAAATATGTATAGAGAGACTCAGGACTGGTGACGCTAAACCACCAATTCGCACTAAGCGTTTCCAAATGACTTTTATAATGCGCACAGCAAAAGAGTGCAACTCTCTACCTGTCTCTGTGTTTCCGAACGCATACAACCCTAATCTCTTTAAAGTTAGAGTAAACAGGCATCTTCTGGGTAAGCTCACTGCATCGTCGACTTTGTCTTTCTGCCCTAGACTAAGGTCAAGAGTCAACCCATACTAAAAAAAATAAAAAACGACGTACAGTTGTCCGTGTGAGAAGCAGTTAGTCCTGAGGTTGACTCCGTAGTCTTCAGCAATAATTCCCCATTGCTGCGAAGTTTTTCGATTTTATTTATTAGTGAATTAATGAACATGATAGAACGCGTGCGCGGCTCCCGCCACCACGCCCGACCCGCACCCGCGTTCTGTGTGGTGTCATTCATAAATACAGAGAATTCAAACCACCGTACTGCCGTCCTGACCCGCGCCCGTCCCGCACCCGACCCACACCCGCGTTCTGTGTGTTGAGCTTTAAGATGACCTTACTTTCCCATCTTAAAAATCCACCCCGTATTATATATCATGATGATTGACTGCTTAGTCCCATAAAGATGCGTGATGATTTAAAATTTAAAAGGTTAAATAATTTAAAAGGTTTAATCTGTAACTATGTTTTAACTGTTTGGCTCGCCTTTTTACAATTTGCTGTAAACCATAGAGGAATACAAACATATTGCAATATTGCTCATCCCCCATAGTAAATAGCGTGATAATATATAGCCTACCGACTGACCAGACTTATATGGAATATAAGCAAAATTTGAAAATAGTCTATCTGGTAGAATTTGAGGGATGCTTTTAATTCACACAAACATGCAAAAATTCTAAAAACTATATTTTCGGCATTAGAATCGATTCATAGCTATAACTTTTTTTCAAAAATATTCAATGGACAATTTTGACTTTGCTACGATTTTATTAATGGGTGTCAGAATCGGCAACGTTATTTAGAAGTTGCTGCAATTAATATATGAAAATTATGACAATGTTCATACCCTTCATCTTTTCATAATTTATTGTCTTTTCTCTGTCCAAGGGTTCAAAATACAATCAATTTGTATTACGACACAATATGGTTTAGGTAATTTAAGATGCATGAGCCTTAATCCTGACACGTCTTCGTGCAATTAATTTAGTTTTCATGGTGATGAGCTCATCGCGCCTTTTGCCATCGCATTAACGCTACCCCGTGGAGGGAACGTTAGCTTAATCCCTAGTTATTGCTATGTCACGTTCTTATTCTTGTAAGAGGTTAAGTTTCTTAGTTTATTTTTCATTTAGAATTTAATTATTGCGTCATTTATGTGCGTATAGTTGACGTCCTAGAAGTAAGCAGAAAATAAACAGATACTTCAAAGAGTAAAAGACACTATCCCCCCTATTACAAAACAAGGTTTATCTCCAGACCCAGGTTTAAAACATGGAGCCATTATTTAATTTCGATCTTTATTCCGACTATGGTAAAGTTCCTATATACAAAACTGACAACTTAGTACCGGACGAAGTTTTCAGTTTTGTATAAAAAACGGTATTTCAATCACTGTTACGTTCTTATTACAAAAACTGGCTCTATGGTTTAAACCAAGTCAAAATATTAATCTTGTTTTGTAATAAGGCGGTATAGATATAAAGAATAAACATCAAACTGTTATTTTTCATAATAAGTTATTTCATCACAATAATTTAATTCAATAAAAATCATTATGCATCGTTTATTACTAGCAAAAACCTCAGCACAACACAGATTTTACGCAACACGTCACAACAATTAATGGAAAACAAGTTCCCACGATTAGAAAAAAAGCCCCAATAACATATTATTTACAATAACAAGAAAATTAATGAAGTTTACGACGAACATGAGAGTGCAACTAGCAAAGCCGCTAATAAAGTGCACGGTCTTGATGAGGTTATCAAAATTGCATTACACAGCACCCCAAAACACCGTGTGACGGTATTCGTGAAGCCGCGAACGTTCGCATGTAGGCTATCAACTGGGACCTACGAATATTTAGAGGAGTTATGAATATTGACAATGTTTCGAGACGTGAGACACAATGCGAAACTAGAACAAATGAAGAAGTAAAGGAGTTGTTTTTTGAGTTTTTTCTGTAGCGAATTCAGAAATGGGTGAGACTCTTGCGACCATGAAAGAGAGAGAATTGGCCAACAGAATTCGTAATTTTATCCTTAAGTTTTTTACAAGCCCAATAAGTTTTGTTATTGACATTTAACGTTAATATTGTGTTTAAGTTTAATTTAATAATCCATGGAAAAACGAAAGCAATAATCATATATTTTAGCGGAAAGTTTCTCTAAATGGCTCATTTGCTATAGCGTTTTAAGTTTCTACAGCTAACTTTAAAATCGAACGAAGTTTCTCATTAACGTTCTTTCATGCTACATTCAAACTCACTTTATTTTTCTCCAACGAGTTTCCTAATCGATTCCTATCGAGATTGCACCTCGCATTTTTGTATTGATTTCCATTTCATTAACATTCTAAGAGTATTATATTCAACAGGCAACTGGGTTTAGAATCTAAAAAGTCTCGACGGTATTTTGTCGCATCTATTCTCTTGGTGTATCTATGTAGCGTTATAATGAAACGCCTGTAAGGAAGGTGTCTTATGAATACTGACTACCCACCCCCGACTACGACTTAACTTGTCAACGGTGTAACAAATGGAGAGAGTGCGATCATCTCGCCTCAATGTTTAATTATGGCAGTCGTTAATATGACGATAATTTGTAAAATTATGTGTCTAGACGTGTTAACGGTTTCTTTTGTCGATCACGTTTGAGTGCGGTTTGAAATTGCTATTCTTTTCACGTTCTTGTAATTGTGAGGGCAAGACAAAATGATACCATCTGTTCATAAGTGCAGGTACTTACCGGATCTTCCAATTGGTCTTTGATAAGAAAAATATTGTCTGACTTTTTCTTTACAAATTTACAATTCGCAGGTTTTCGTTTGGTGCTGTATATTCTTAAATGCATTTAATATATTTATATTGTTATGCATTTTTGAGTCAAACTACTTGTAAAACGACTCAGCGTCTTGATAACTCCTGAAAAACAAACAAATCAAAGAAGAGAAGTCATTAACTAGTTTACTCCTAGTGGTTTAATCCACGATTTTATTTACGTCATGATATGCCATAAAACAGTTTAAGAGAGCACCACTGAAGATTGCATTCTCACTGCAAATAAATAAAGCTCTCAACAGACCTATAACCTCCTACTGCTTACGTCACATATTGCAAATAGTGACGTCATGATCGTTTGATGACGTCGCAGAGGCAACCATAAGGAATTCTCATCTAAATTAATGATAGAAATACCTCCCTGGTAGATTAACGCATAATGTTACATGAATTCAGACATGGGACATAAGTGGGGTATATTGGAATACGTTGTGTAATATCAATTTAGGATAGGCGTTGATAGGTGGTTGATAGGAAGGAATATTCGCGTTTCCTCAAGACATTCTGTGATTTAGAGAGGCTAGTTTAGCATCCCTAGATTAGCTACTGTAGTTGTCACGCTTTTGCATGGCAATAGTGGTTGACCCACTTACATTTTGTCTTGAATCAATAATGATCTATCGTCATCTTCAACGTGTTCCAATGAAGAAAAACATACATAGTTCATTGTTTGGGTTCCTATGAAGAGATATTAGGGAAAGGAAAATGTCCGCTATTGCCACGCTAAAACGCGACAACCATAATAAGCCTATCTTTTGTGTCAACTACAATTTAAAGGCTTTGTCTATTCCTTCATGCCATGGGTCTATGTGCTCCAAGTCACTTCATACTACTTTTTCAAAAACTGCGTGTATGGCTTTAAAACGTTATACTTAGGTACAACGGTACATTGAACTTTTGGCGCGTGCCCAAAATCGGAACTAACACCATTTTGTTATTTTCAATACAAATTTTGTAACAATTTTACAAATGTTTACCAACAACGCCCCACTGTTAATATCGTTCAGGCGCCAAAAGTTTCTTGAAGCACTATACAAGGTCAAATGGATGGGTATCCTATCATAAAATTAAAAAGATTTGATTGTTTTTTTTTTGGGTCACTGACCACTGGTAGCATATGAGTTAAAATCTGTTTTCTTTTGTTTTATTGTGCTTACATAAAAAAAAACACATTTTGTTGGCGAAAAGGTTCAAAGTCAAAGAAAAATTATTTATTTTAAATAAGTACTTCTGAGGCACTTTTGAACGTCAAATTTTACAAAAAAAATAGAATTGATTCTAGTTGCCCCTTCCAAAAGGTAGTTTCGTTTGGAGAAGAATGGGCAAGAAACTCCACCGTTACTCTTTTAAAAATGTTTTACAATATTTTGTTTATGGCGCGGTGTTACCTCAATATTCACAAAAACTGGTTTCTTGGATAGTCGAGTATGACGTAACGCAATGAAAATATCCGACGCGAAAAATACAGTGGACAGAAAAGGGTTTATAGAAATTTTTTAACCGAATAGAATAGTAAAATATAGTTTGATATTTGCAATAAAAAATTGTGAAGTTACTTCACAAAAATACACTTTGGCGTCGAATATCTCTGTGCTTTCTGCGAAGACAATTTTTTTTTTTTTAGGATTCTAATTGCATTAGCTTTGTTTTAAAACTATAGCCGGACAATTATTAAATATAATGTGTATATTCCGAATAATCTAAATAAAACCCGTAAAATAAATGCCAATTCGCAGCTTAGTCACATCGTCAACTCAATTGTTTATTCAATTTTCAACCTTATTTCAAGCGGTTGTGTGAGTGCAGTTGCAGCGTTTAAAATCGTAGTCAGTCCGCGCCTTTTCCCAAAAGTTTAGGCATGAGACAGCTTGCACCCGCGGTGCGCGCGAGCCGTTTTTACGTATATATTCATTATAAAAAAAAAGTGCCATATTATAAATCTATCCAATAATATCCCTGTCAAACCCGATTAGTAAATGAAATGTTAAATTTTCATAAAAAATTCATTCCCCCAAGTCTCATACAACTTAAAATACTTTCAAAATCGACTTTGCTTCTGATTTTTTTTTCCAAGCAAAATGTTAAATAACGTGTTTTTAAACAAAAAAGTCACTAGATTAAACATGTATCTGTACTATATATTTTTTTACTAATTTAAATATGGCGATTTGGGTGGAAAAGGGGCCCCTAAGTACATTCATTATAAAATTATATGTGATGACGATACACCTAGAATAAAATAAAATTACTATACCACAATAGGTAAACATAATTAAATGAATCAATGAAAAATAACTTAATTATGAGATAGATCACATATTTAAAAACATCGTAAAAGTATATGTTTCCTAAAAATTTTAAAATAATAAGTCAGTATAATATGAGTCTTGGTAACCAAAGAATGTAAAATCAATGTCAGAAAAATATTAAATAATACAATTAAATAAAATAGCAACCAGTTTGATTTTGTCTAGACTCTAGATTGTCTTATGGAGTTAGACCAGCATGTTTCCAAGCATTCCTATCCTGGATATACGAGTAATCCTCTAACTTGTAATATGCTTGTTTACAAAGTGTACTTTTAATAGGTATGTGTTTTATTATTTTTTTTTCATTTCAACAAAATACACCTTGTGGTATACCTATTGCAAAATAGGTATACCACAAGGTGTATTCTGTTGTAACATTTAATATAGTACCCCATAAAAGATGTATGTACTTTAGATAATCTGAAAAATGGTTGATCTATTTTATCTTTATTTTTTCTCAACCAATACTTTTGCCAACATTTCCCTACTCTCCATTCCGTTAAGTTCACCGATTTGCAAATTACCAATTACCAGTAATTCGACTATTTCGCACACTCCATTCATTAGAGGGCTATTTCCGAACCTCTCGGGGTGAACAACCCTCGCATGTTTAATTTATAGTTGTGGATGCAAATTTTCATTGAGCACCCCAATTTCATCCCCTATTATTTTAGTGTTGGCCGTTACGGTTCGTGTATCAAAATCATTATGTTCATCTTTTGTGAACGAGATACTGTGTTTGATCTTCTACGATATAAAAGAATTTCTACGGTAATAGTAACAAAGAGTCGCGATGGATTTCTTCGGATTTGGGACGAATTGTTATTTTTGTAGAGTTAGATAGTTTTTGTGTAGGATGTATGTTTGTTTATTTAGGTTAGGCTGTTGTTAGTTATTTTTATCGCAAAACTACTTTTTGGCAGAAATAAAATGGTCTTCATTAAAGAGCCTCAAGGGTTAAAAGTATCCCAAAATAAACTTATTTTGGGATACTTAAAACCCTTGAGGCTCTGATTTCACGGTATTCTTAAGAAGGTGGCTTTTCTATTGCCAAAGCATTGAGAGCTTTTCAATCCTTTTGGTAGCAGGCAGTTGTTCGGTTTTTTTTTCTGACAACGAGGAGTACCTACTTCAAAGGATATTTTCGATGAAAATACAAAAAGCAACTATTTAAATAATTCATTTAAAACGTTATCTCACATTGAAATACAGCCGCTCAAATTACGAGAATCACAATAAAATTTAGTGTGTCCCGTTTTCAACAAATTATCGTGTAAATTCGATGAATTTGAATCCAGTTGGCAATTAATCCACAATTATACCACAGTGTGCCGTTTAATTAAACGTTGAAATGATTTTGGCGCGACTTTAATTTTGTTTTGTACGTATTCTATTGTCATGTTTTCAACAAAGATTTACATTGATAGCAACCAGGTGGTAAATTACGCGCAATTAACTCAATAAAGCGACACTTCGCTGGAGTTAACCTGAAATATGAACGTATTTTGGGTATCGAAATGGAGGGGATTGACTGAAATGTTATGTGCTGTTATGTTATGTTTGTGTTAGTTTATTTTGGTATATATATATTTGGTATGTTATTATGCAAAGACAAAACATGGTAGGTGCAACGTACGGGATAGATAGCTCGGAAATAACTATAAAATACAAGCATAAACACAAATCCATATCTATGTATTTGTACGTCTACCTAGATAGATAGACGTACAAATATTAGATATGGATTTGTGTTATGTTTATGTTTATGCTTGTAAGCATAAACACAAATGTCGATTCTTTTATCGAAGACTTCAATTACTTTTTGGCAATATGGCGGGTCTATTTCGTTAATCGCATCACGGGTTTTGAGTTCTAAGGCAGCAATCGATTCGAGCTGCTCCGTATAGACTCTATCTTTAACATAGGCCTACATAACATAATCCAGTGGAGTTAAATCACACGATCGGATGAAACTATGCGATCGATAAATTTGGTTTGCAATAAATTCATGATGAAAGAATCGACATCTGTGAGCGTGGTTGTGGTGGACATGTCCGATATCATTTTTCATTCATATTATTGCCAAACCTTACTCTTTCTATTACAATAAAAATTTGAATCATTTTCATCTAAACTATTTGTTTTTTTTTTTAAACAAAATTCTTGTTGATAACCCGTTACCTACCTATTTTATTTAGGTAGTCGTTAGAATAATGGTAACTATTCAGCAGCATCGGGTTAGACTTGAAATTTACCCCAAGATATTTGGGAAAAGTCTAAGCAGATGATGAATCATTTAAAAGTAACGTCTTATATGCCATTACTTTCTTGATAATACCTATTTGATCGTCTCCACTAGCAGTCTAGACAAAATCAAACTGGTTGCTATTTTAATTGTATAATTTGTTATTTTTATAACATTGATTTTACATTCTGTGAACTCACACAATGACATTTTTTTTTTTGTAAAACATATTTTTTCGATGTTTCTAAATATGTGAGCACCATCATCATCATCTATCTCCTAATTAAGATTATTTATTTATACCAACGAGATACATTACAATCGATCAAGTTATTTTTCATTGCTTCATTTTTAATTCTTATGACCTATTGTGGTATAGTATTTTCTAACTCCTGACATACAGGTACACCTAGTTCAGGAGTCAGAGGCTTCAAACAAATTCTGTTCTTATCCTATTATGTCAATAAAGAATTATTTGATTTGATTATTTGATTCTAGGTCCATCGTCTTCACATATACTTAATCATATCATTAATGTACGTAAACAATATATTGTGAAACATTTTTAAAAGAGTAACGGTGGAGTTTCGAACTTTCTTGCCCATTCTTCTCCATACGAAACTACCTTTTGGAAGAGGCAACTAGAATCAATTAAATTTTTTTAGTTTTTGTAATTTTTGAGTTTCAAAAGTGTCTCTTATGTGCCTATTTTCAGATCCTATGTCAATATAAATAAAAAAAATAAAATAAAAAAAACAACAAAACCCCTTAAAAACAATGCAAACTTAGAACTCAAACAAAAACATTTGAGTTGCCGAAAATTCTAAACAAAATAGAATCATATAACAAAGCTCTTTACTATAAACTCAGCGGTGCAGATAAAAATCAAGCAGCAATTTTAATTTTCAATAGCCCGCAGGCGCACCGAACACGGCAGCCGTTGTGATACAATGTTTTATACCTTTGGAACTTAACACTATGGCTTAAGATAAAGGCGAAGTGTGCGTTACCCAGGCCAGATGTTGTCGAAAATGGTCATTTGAATCTAATAGATAATTAATTTTGCGGCTTCTGTAATTGTTGCGCACATTTTTAAATTTGTTGCGCTTATAGTTTTTTAATTATTTCACAAAAACATTTCCTGCTGGGGTAACGTTATCCCAGCCAGACCTTTTTCTTTCTAATGTGAATATTTAAATAAATACTAGCTATAAAATTAGTTGTCTAGATGAAGTAAATGTTGTGCCTTATTTTGTATTTGTTCTTTCATCGGTTGCGAAGTTATTCGAGATTTTGCTGGGGTAACGTTTTTGGTTTTCCTAGATCTTTGAAACGGTTAAGCGGATTCTTATCATATTTTGTACATGACTTCTTAGGAATTAGTTTAAATTTGTTCTGCAATAAAAAAACCAAAATAATACATAGTTTAAAGGTTATTTTATTAAATAGAAAAACACTTCAATTGGTTCCAGCACTCTCAATAAGAAGTCTAAAGACTTACTTTAAACGTTATTTTAAAGCTTGTAAATGCCTTCAAATGTACGTGAAGTTTCATTAGTATCCTGTAAGTATTTAACAAGTTATGATGATATTCAGTTCTTCACGAGCACGGTCTTGATGCGCGCGGTGTTATTTGGCCACTGGATTGGATATATGAACTGAATGTTATGTCAATTATTAGTTGTTTAGTTCAGTTGTATATCAGTAAAATTTCAGCGTAGTACATTGGATAATTAATGAGATAATACGATTAAAGTCATTAGGAAGTGAATGACCGAGGTAACCCGACCAAGTTTAGGTGGTTACGAAAAAGCGAAATCGCAGAACATTATGCTATCTTTTGAAATGTTTAGTATAATACACCTTACAATTTCGGTACAGACGCGTACACTGTTAAATTCATAATAATATAATAATATCTGTACTATGAAAACATTATTATTATCTTCCAGTTGCACATACTTATCAAAAATCACCGATATAACATGTCGTTCGGTGGGACGCGGGAGGGGTGGGGTGAAGGGGTAATTCATTGTTTGCATAACGCACTAAACATGCTCCATAATCACATAATTCATCTTGTAGAGTGCGCGTGCGCTTCGGCAGTTCCGTTTCCTGTTTTTGCAAATATTTATCGAGTGCGTGAGAGCTATTATATAATAAGAAGATAAAGTTCAGTTGAAATGATTATATTACCTATTCATAAAAATTATTTAATAAACATGTAGTTTTTTTTTAAACTTGTGTACATGTCTGTACTAAACTTGTAACACTATCCTACATATTTTAGAAGGTACCATAATGTTCTGCGATTTCGCTTTTTCGTAACCACCTAAACTTGGTCGGGTTACCTCGGTCATTCACTTCCTAATGACTTTAATCGTATTATCTCATTAATTATCCAATGTACTACGCTGAAATTTTACTGATATACAACTGAACTAAACAACTAATAATTGACATTACATTCAGTTCATATATCCAATCCAGTGGCCAAATAACACCGCGCGCATCTCAATACCGTGCTCGTGAAGAACTAAATATCATCATAACTTGTTAAATAGGCTTCATAAGGTTCAGAACTCATTTGTTGGACTTGGTATAACTTTTTATAACAAGCTACCCTCTTCCTTGCTAGATTTGCCTTTTAATTCGTTTAAAGTTAAAGTTAAATCCAATCTTTGTTCAAAGGCATACTATTCTATCAACGACTACTTAAACGATAAGAACAGTTGGTCGCTGTGATTAACTCAAGACAATGTTCATGTTCTTTCTCCAGATAGATTCCCTACTGACAGGTTATATGAGTTCTTATATTTGTTTATTTTATTTGACTGTCTAAGTCAATTTATTTTAATTTATTAGTGACAAAATCTACTCATTACAATGTTCTTTTATGAGTTGTATTGCAATAAGTGGTTAGCTAGCGACCTTAACAAATTGATCACTTTATTCTTGCCTGAGCAACCGGCAGCAAGTTCGTCATGCTCCCTTAGATGTCACTGCTTGCGGTAGCGTCGGGGGTCGGGTTGCCTCCTTCCGTCAAATATGGCGAGGGGGGTGATGGCTGATCTTTGCGTTATGCTCGTGAACGGGTACTGCTTGTGGTGACTGGTCGTCTTGCTGACCATGGTTTTGTTATTGTTATTAATAATTAACTGTTTTTATTTTACTTCGATGGTGCTAGTTTATCATTTGTGACTTCGAGTTATAGCTGTAGCTTTATTTAAGCGGGCACGCCCATTATGCCTGGAGGCTTTTATTTAGATACGTTTTGTTTACGTTATTTCTGCTTGAGTATAGTTTTCGACTATTATTATATATATATATATATATATTTGTATAATGGTGTGTGCTAGCTAACAGAATGCAAATTATTTTATATTGTATTGTATAGCTTCAAGTTTTTTATGCGAACAGACAGCTGTGCTGCTGAGGAGTTTGGTGCGCCACTTTTCCCAGCTAAAGCACTAGGAAGTGGTGAAGGGTGGGCGTTTTTGGGGGACTGTCTCATGTAATTTTTGACGTTCGAAAAGTGCTGATTCTCAGCCTAGTTTGAATAAATGACTTTTGATTTTGATTTTGATTGAGTATGACTTCAAAAGAAAAATGTTCAATAAATTGCATATTTTCAATTAGGGCCAGTTAGCTTTTAGTAATATCTTAGACAATTCTCTATTGCTAAATCAGTCAAACAATCCAATACAAAGTCATTCTAGATTTGTCAAAAACTACTGTCGTTAAAGTATAGCGCTAAATGGGACCAAAGCCGACATCTTATTTTTTTTATACAAATTTCGAGTGGCATTTCCGGACATCTCTCAAAACAATTGCACCGATGCATGGAATTATAATAACTTGACGTGTGACGCGATTGGTAGCACTGAATTTTACAGTCTTAGTTTCAATACTATTAGAGTTCAAAATGGCGACTGATAGAACAGAACTACCAAACTTGGGCTCCCACACATAACTGCGAATTCGCAACGCATCGCAAATATCTGCGGCTCGTTCCTTCGTAGTTCCTGCGTGCAGCGTCGAAAATGGCCTGGCAATTTGCGATGCGTTGCGAATTCGCAGTTATGTGTGGGAGCCCTAAACCATTTACAGGCACTTTTGAATTGTCAAGAAGTCGGTCAGTTAAAAATATAAAGCTAGTTACCAATCACATGACAGCAGATAAATTCAGTCACGCGTCAGCACCCTAATTGCATAACACAGTTTGGATCCGAATCGGAATGATTTTGAAGTATATTGCTAATCCATTGCTTCATAAGTTAGAAAAAATTGTCTGCTCAACAACTTAAATAACACAGTGAATGTTGTTGAACTGTCAAATTGAAACCGATTCCTACTGATAGTGTGTTACGAAATTAGCCCGCAGGTTATAGTGGATGCACAGCTCAATGCACAGTAGTCCAATGTTTACCAACAGCACCTGTCAATGCTATTCGATCGCCAAAAGATGCTTGTAGCATTGCAATATTTCGTTCAGGACATAAACAAAACCCTCTTGTTTCGGGGGATGATAAAAAGTCCTAAATCCTGAATTGAATTTATTTTAATGGTAGAGTTGTAAGTAAAATCGTTACATCTTATGCCTTGCACCGAAACCATGCGAATCAAAACTCAACGTTACAATATTACGCGATCCAAAACTGACTTTATTCCAACCTTTTTTAAGCTTTCTTCCTTTATGTACTTAGCTACCCCACACCTGTTTGCTTCAGGGCATTGCCCTTTTATATTTTGTTAGGTAATATAGCGGTAAATTGAGGTTTATGCGAATCAAAGCGCCCGTTTCAGTTGGTTTAGGGTTCCGTAAACGCAGATAAAAAACTAAAAGCCCCTCAAAACAATGCAATTTGTGATCGTCTAATTGCTAAGATTTAAAATGTATTTTTCTTTCTTTGTTTTGAGTAATTAATGGTTAGAAAGAAGGTTTATGTTTTACCATTTCTAATGTGTTACAAACGAATGATAAATTAAAAAAAATGTTCCGTAAACTCCAGGAAGTAGTTCCGTACTGCCGGACGTAAAGAATAGCACCATCCCATTTCTTCCCGTGGGTGTCGTAAAAGGCGACTAAGGGACTTACTAGAGAATGGGCAGCAGCGTTCTCTATGCATTTTTTTTTTAACCATAATGTATCGCCAACCCGCCTGCCAAGCGTGGTAATTATGGCAAATCCCTCCCTTTTTGGGGGAGGCCTATGTCCAGCAGTGGACGTCTTTCGGCTGAAATGATGATGATGATGAAACTCCAGGAAATAGTTTTAATCGTATCTATTTAACTTTTAAAACTTGACTAATCTTATCTAAATTGATACATAGGTATAACATAACGTAACATTACGCCTGTAATCCCCGAAGGGTTAGGCAGATGTGTACCTATAGAAACATCACTTCCCAAAAGAGCTTCTATTGCCATCAACCGGGCACATATCTAAACTCCGGACTTCTACAGATAAATTCCTGGTGGAAAAACCCAACAACAATTAGTCTGATCTGGGAATCGCACCCATAACCACATGCTCACCAGTATAGGAAGATAGGCCACTCTCTAACATCACGTAAATATTAAATAGACTAGAAACACTTACATGTAAACACACCCACACAACTACATTTCCCGATGTCGTGCGTCATGTGCTCGACAACCGAAATAGAGAGACATATTACGCGGGCTATAGCGGGAAGGAGATAGCAATAATTGTCACTAATACGTGCTACACAAACGCCAGTTCGATTGTAACTAAGGTCAATTGTGTCCTTTCCCCCTAATTTATGTCACCAATTATATCTTATGTCACCAATAGCACTATTATAGTGACCACTGGACCAACCAGGCAGATATAGGTACATATTTATTAAAAACTTTTTTAAATAGGTACCTATGGGTAATAAAGAATACAGAACCCTAAAAACGAATACAAAATTTGAACATAAACGTGAAAAAATCTGCTGCTCTTTTATTTAGTTACATTTTTTACTTTATTTTGAAAGGCCCTCAATTTTACCCTTTATATTATTCTGATTAACCTAAACAAACACAATATTCTACGTTGCAAATTTTTTATTTCTTTCTGCGTTTACTTTTTATTGTGTGAACGATAAAAATGCGAGAAATATAAAATGGAAACAATTTATGATTAACATTGTGTATTTGCAGTTTATTTTTTATACAATATTAGTTTTAGTTTATGCGAAACCCGAAACACGTGTCTAGTATTGTTATGTAAAAAATCTATGTACAAAATTTCAAAACTATATCATGAAAACTCACAAAGTTATAAGGTTGTTATGTTACCGGGTTGTCCGTACAAAAACATGCTAACGGCGCCCCCGCGCCTCCAGGGTCGTATTGCGCTCATTGATAATAATTTGGCAGTAGGTTCCTAACCGTACGGCGATTGTATTGTAAGTAATTAAATGGTGATAACATTTTCCATCACACTTAAATATTTTTGCGACAAAATATTACATGGTGTAAAAATTATTGAAATCGATTCAGTTTCTTATTCTGAACAAACTATATTCAGGTTTTGCATACTAAAAATAATGTTGTAAATTGAGGCACTAATATTAGACATTTAGACAACATAAAAATATCCCTTACGAGGTACTGTAGGTTCTAATAATGGAACTTTTAAATAATTTGTTCCTCTTGCTTTTATATTTTCACCATTACCAAAAAAATAGGCTTATTACAGTAAGCATTCCAACATTACCTATTAATGCAATTTTAACATTTTTTCGGGCAAAACAAACGAAAATAATTTCCACGTCACGTAGGGACAGCACGTGTCTTCCATTTCTAATTTATGATTTATAAAGCATTAACCTAAAAGCTTCGTGAAAGTTGCTTCAAGAGTTACAAAATTGTACACCAGGGATTCAAAGGGAATTGTGTGAATCCCTCTATTCCACGGATGCGTTTTTTAGAGCGTGTGGAAATAAAAAAGAATTTATTATTTAATTTTCAGGATTTATTTGCTCGAATTTTCGGGCCTCTTTTAGTGGCGATATGGGAATGGGGGATATGGTAGGTGAAACATTTTTGGACCCATTTTTGTGGCAACATGTTTTATTTCTGTGCGAAATATTGTTTATGAAAATCCATCTGACATGTGCCGAGGATAGTAAACGTATAAAATATTAAAGCAAAGTAATAAGGATGGATAAAAATCTTGACTTACGCCACGCGGCACCATTAAGCGATACAGTTCACAAAGCAACCAGCAGATAAATCTGTCCAGATTAAACCAATTTTCTGAAAGAAGAAGCCTTGCTGAGGAAATAAAATAACCAAGCATAAGGAAAAAAATACCATAACAGAACTAAGCGTAGTGAAAAATTAAATGATGATCATGACAAATAATAATAAAATCAAGTCTACAAACATTAACTGACCAAGAAATAGGTACACAGTAAACAAACCGAAACTTTTAAATATTAAACTCATCTGAAGGCAATTTCAAAACTTTGCTGCATTATTTCCTCTTCAGATACTCAATTCACAATATCTATCTACTTGCGAATAGGAGAGAAAATTAAAGTTTGCCTACCGCCGTCTGTGAGCCGCCGCCAAAGAGTTCTATGTAAATCGTTTATCATTAAAATTAATTTGACTCCATGTTCGCTAAACGCTCTTTATTCATTTCCTTCTCTTAATTAAGCAATCTGTTTACAATGAAGCAATTAATTGGTATTTCCATTGTTTGAATTTTCTCGAGTGTTTTAACCCATCCACTGGAATTGGCATTTGAAATTGAAACTGTTAATTTGGCAGCGATGTTGTTTTATTTTTTGTTTTTGTTACTTAATAAAAATGTATAGTATTGCCTTTTAACGCGGAAACAGGGCAGACAAAGTCTAACCATGGATGACGACATCCAAAACGATTATATCATCAAGGCATTTGTAACAATTTAAGTTACATGAAGCGACGTTCTGAAAGTCAATATCATTGTTTTTCTTTTAAAACGGTAGTCCCCAGACTGAAGAAGTAGGTCGTGCGCATTGAACACACTATAAACATTTTTGATACTACGTGAGCCTTAGTAATTTTATGGAATAACGAAAAAAAAAACCTCTATGATACAAAATATATTTAGGTATCTAGTAAAAAAAAAATATATATAACTTTATTGTACAAATAAAACACATACAATTGGTCATACACTAAACATGATTGTACAAGTGGTGGGCAAAAACCTGGTTGAACAGCTGGCTCCTGAACTAAGTAAGTAGAAGTAAGTATCATCAGGGAAATTCATTGTTAAGCAAATGGACATTCTATCTACGTTAATTTGCCGTGATATAGCTGTTACCGGCCAAACCCGATTTCAGGACAAACTAGTTTAGCCTAGGCTAAACTAGTTCTTCCTATACGCGATAGGATTAACTAGTATAGCCTAGGCTAAACTAGTTTGTCCTAAGCCCGATAGGATAAACCAGTTTAGCCTAGGTCGAATCGTTTGATATACCACTCAAAAGACATAAAACCTATTTAGTCTAATATGATAAACGTGCAAGCAAGCATGCAGCAGGCATGTTTTCTGTCACGGCTCCGGCGCTGCAGGGCTCCAGCGGTCCCATGCGAGCTTATCGTCACAGATGTGTTTCACGCTCACCACCGAGGCTTCGGCTTGCTGGCCGGCTCTGCCGGCCAGCCTCAGCCGCGGTGGGAAGCGTTGAAACCACCTGCTCCTCAGCTCGCGGGCCGCCTCGCCCCTACGCGCCTACGCGATTTTAAATAACACTCTAGGGGTAGGGCAGACAAGTCTACGTGGAGTCGGTTTTTCTAACTAGGATAAACCGATTCGACCTAGGCTAAACTGGTTTATCCTATCGGGCTTAGGACAAACTAGTTTAGCCTAGGCTATACTAGTTAATCCTATCGCGTATTGGAAGAACTAGTTTAGCCTAGGCTAAACTAGTTTGTCCTGAAATCGGGTTTGGCCGGCAACATAGCCATTTCATACATCTGTCAAATGACAGTTGTCATTTGAATATTATTTATTCAAATTACAACACTGTCTTTTGACATCCGTATACGGACAGTTAAAGTTGATAGTCAATTTGAATAAAAAATAATTATCCTTACTTTACTATTACAAAAGTAAGTGTTTTCGATTTCTTATTGTATTGTACAGTACGCGTATCTGTACAACATTACTTTTAGTATAATGCGAAACCTGAATATAGTTTGTTCAGAATAAGGAACTGAATCGATTTCAATAATTTTTACACCATGTTATATTTTGTCCCAAAAATACTTAAGTGTGATGGAAACTGTTATCACCATTTAATTACTTACAAAAGTTACAATACAATGGCCGTACGGTTAGTTACCTACGGCCAAATTATTATCAATGAGCGCAAGACGACTCTGGAGGCGCGGGGGCGCTATTAAGGCTTCTACATACCGGGGCGACTTATCACGCGACGCGAGGCGACACAAAGGCACCGCTCGTCCCACGACACGCGGGGCCTTTGTGCCGTGTCGCGTCGCGCGACAAGTCGCGTCGCGCGACAAGTCGCGCTGGTATGTAGAAGCCTTTAGCATGTTTTTGTACGGACAACCCGGTAACAAGACGACCTTATAACTTTGTGATTTTCATGATAGTTTTAAAATTTTATACATAGATTCTTTACATAAAAATACTAGATATGTGTTTTGGGTTTCGCATATACTAAAACTAATATTGTATATCTCCTCTATCAGTATCTATGTCAGCGTATACTCAATAGATCCCTATTAACCTCTTTTGTTTGAAGCACACGCCGAAAATATAGTAGAAATAAAATTGTTTATTCAACGTCCTACCTGCCTGGCCAATTTTTCCGTCGAATGACTGCGGTTGCATGTTACTTGGCCATTTATAAAAAGCTGGGTGAGAGCCCTTAATAGACTGACGACAGCTAAATGTCACCGAGCGTTTATTTGCTTACTTTTGCCGCACTATTTTCACGTAATTTTAGTATTGAGAGACGACTATAATTTTTGTTATTGACTGCACCTTGGCACTGGGGTAGTTTTTTGTGGGTTGGTAATTGAATAGTTTTGAGTGGTTATATAATATTATATTTCTAGACAGTATTTTATACTGCTGGTACAGACGCCAGCACATCAAGCTACTACAATTTGTCAAATATCTTTAATAGATTTTCAACTTTATCCCTACAGCATAAGGTTCAAGGTTGATTGGGAAAATCTGACAGTTTCGGGTAGCTTGACCTGCTGGCGTCTGTACATTGCAGCCAATGATAACTCTAGCCTGTTTTTTCCTGGATTTTTTTTCAACCGTAAAGCACTACAAATTTTCTGGTGTCTCAAAAAAGTTACTTAGCTTAGTAGCAAGCCATCTAACATCTACGAGTATATAACATGTCCCAGAATTGACGTACACCACCAAACACCCAAATTAGAATATTATGTTATAATCATTATACGTACACTGAATTTTTACTATTATAATTTAAAACATTGTTTATTTATTATATGAGTTATATTGATTGTGAGAAAAAATTGTGGTCGCATTACATATCTACGCACGCACACAGTCGCACACGTATAAAGAGTCTAGCGTAGTAGGTATTTCGTCCATTTTAGTTTGTTTTGACTGTAAAGCGAAAGTGTGACTGTAATTTCATCATCATCATCATCATTTAAGCCGAAAGACGTCTTCTGCTGGACATAGGCCTCCCCAAAAGGGGGTTTGCCATAATCACCACGGTTGGCAGGTGAGTTGGCGATCGCAGTATGGTGTTAAAATGCATAGAGGACGCTGCTGCCCATTCTCTAGTTAGTCCCTTAGTCGCCTTTTACGACACCGACGGGAAGAAGGAGAGGGTGGTGCTATTCTTTGGGTCCAGCACCACATAGACAGACGGTAATTTACGTAGTTTTAATTATTATTGGAATAAAAATTACTAAACCATTCTAAACAAACTACTTTCAGAATAATTATGCATTAATTCAGTTACACATTGTACCTATATTTTGTTACACTTAAAAGTTCACTATACTTGTCAAAAAATAAAAGACCCGTTTTGACATTTAACTTGAATCGATTTATCGTACCGAGTCGTATGGTTACTTCACTAGTTACGTCGCGATTAACCATCGTGACGGGCCTATTATTTTTTGACAACTTGTAACGTAAAAGTAGTCAAAAAATGATTTTTTTGACAACTTTTACGGATATCTTCCAGAATAAACAGAAAAAAACCTGTACGTATTATATTTCCTCCCCAAAACAATACCATTTTAATTCCCATTAGAAGGCAACATATACTTGAAAACTTAATTATGGTAAACCGAGTCACGGATTCGCGTGCCAATGTTTAATCCAGTGCGTTTCTGTGTCATATCAACCTTACCTACCATCGCGCGTCGGTCGAAACGCCAATTAACGTGATCTACGACCAGCGCGCTCATATTAAGTATTTATAAATTACCCTAAGTTAATAAAATGCCCCAAAGTGTTATTATTAATGAAGTGAAAATGTACGCCGCTAAATCATTCACGCTGTAATCGTTTGTTTTTTTAACTACTCTATTTTGTGGGTTGGTAAATAAGTTTATTGTTTTATGCTGATCTGGGGGAAAAGTGTTTCCATAATGTTTTTTTTGTTTTAACGTTGGCGTACACTAGGAATTTCTCCTGTATTGTGGGAGCGTTTACAAACATTTAAACTCACATACACAAACAGCCAGACCCAGAACAACTACTTGTAGGTCATATAAATATTTGTTCCGTGCGGGAATCGAACCCGCGACACGCAGCGCAGCAGTCAGTCGCTTAACCACTGCGCCAACCGAGCCGGGCCGTCATATATAGTTTTAAAGTTATTAAAGAAAATAGATGAACACTTCCCTTCAAAATCAAAATCAAAAGTCATTTATTCAAACTAGGCTGAGAATCAGCACTTTTCGAACGTCAAAAATTACATGAGACAGTCCCCCAAAAACGCCCACCCTTCACCACTTCCTAGTGCTTTAGCTGGGAAGAAGAAGTGGCGCAACAAACTCCCCAGCAGCACAGCTGTCTGTTCGCATAAAAAACTTGAAGTTATACAATACAATATAAAATAATTTGCATTACGCAACACAAAACGTTAAATTAAATTATTTGCCTTATGTTAGCTAGCACACACCATTATACAAATATATATATATATAATAATCGTCGAAAACTATACTCAAGCAGAAATAACGTAAACAAAACGTATCTAAATAAAAGCCTCCAGGCATAATGGGCGTGCCCGCTTAAATAAAGCTACAGCTATAACTCGAAGTCACAAATGATAAACTAGCACCATCGAAGTAAAATAAAAACAGTTAATTATTAATAACAATAACAAAACCATAGTCAGCAAGACGACCAGCCACCACAAGCAGCACCCGTTCACGAGCATAACGCAAAGATCAGCCATCACCCCCCTCGCCATATTTGAGGGAAGGAAGCAACCCGACTCCCGACGCTACCGCAAGCAGTGACATCTAAGGGAGCATGACGAACTTGCTGCCGGTTGCTCAGGCAAGAATAAAGTGATCAATTTGTTAAGGTCGCTAGCTAACCACTTATTGCAATACAACTCATAAAAGAACATTGTAATGAGTAGATTTTGTCACTAATAAATTAAAATAAATTGACTTAGACAGTCAAATAAAATAAACAAATATAAGAACTCATATAACCTGTCAGTAGGGAATCTATCTGGAGAAAGAACATGAACATTGTCTTGAGTTAATCACAGCGACCAACTGTTCTTATCGTTTAAGTAGTCGTTGATAGAATAGTATGCCTTTGAACAAAGATTGGATTTAACTTTAACTTTAAACGCATTAAAAGGCAAATCTAGCAAGGAAGAGGGTAGCTTGTTATAAAAAGTTATACCAAGTCCAACAAATGAGTTATGAACCTCATGAAGCCGGTGAAATGGAGCACGTAATTTGTCCTTATTTCTGGTATTAATATTGTGGAGATCACTGTTTTTAGTGTATAAGTGTAAATTTTGCCTAACATATAAGATGTTGGCGAAGATGAATTGTGATGCCACCGTGAGAATACCAATATCTTTAAAAAAATCTCTAAGAGAAACTCTGGCACCCAGCTAGTAAATTGCTCGAACAGCTCGTTTTTGAAGTACGAATATATTTTGAATGTCAGCGGCTTTACCCCACAGCAGAATAAAGTAGGACATAACGCTATGAAAATAACTAAAATAGACTAAGCGGGCTGTATCCACGTCAGTGTATTGTCTTACTTTTCTGACGTCCTTATTCCATAACCTCTTATTTACCCTTATCTCCGCAACTGCTGAACCAAAAATTTTGAAAAAAATTAAAGAGAATAGTTCTATACTTATAGATTACAGGAAAACCTATAAGATGCATGATTATGGTCTTAAAATAACATGATAAATCACTCAATATTGTGCGTACAAACTTACATTTGCAATTGGAATGTATGAGGGACCGTGTTTTTCAACTACAATGTTAAGTTTATTCTAACTACGGAACCATTCAGTGCGTGGTCCGACACGCACTTGGCTGGTTCTTTTTTTACGAATGATTCAAACATTGTGATTAAGGATAGAGAAGTAGATACCTAGCTAAATTCTAGGCCACCTTAAATTCAATTGCCATCGACACGCGAAGAAGATGGGAAAGAAGTAAGGTTTCATGCATAAACAAAATGAACGACGACAAAGTGATTGTTCTACATATTTTTTTTTCTCTAGCCTACTCTGTCCCACTGCTGGGCAAAGGCCTCCCTCCACTCCTTCCATCCTTCAGTCAATCGCTGAACCACTGCGCCAACCGTGTCGTCAAGTATTCATAACGCCTTGCACAATACACATACACAGTTGATTTTTGAGTAAGCTTTTCCTGTACCTAAATAACCCTAATTTCATGGATCGAAGTCTGATATTACCTATTTCATATTGATAGAAATTCAATACAGTTTTATATGTAATGTGCATCAAGTAAGATGTTCTAACCACACTGTTATTTTTTGATTTTGTACTCTGTACCCAAAAGATAAGTCAGTGTTTACTGTGATCACGAAATCATTAAACTGTACCTTTAGCGTTTTCCCATTTGTGTTTGGGTCAGCTTCCAGTCTAACCAGATGCAGCTGAATACCAGTATTTTACATGGAGCGACTGCCTATCTGAACTCCACAACCAAGTCACTGTGTAATATAATATGATACCCCTTAGTAAGACTGGTTGTCAGACTTTCGAGCTTCTGACGACACGTAACGACTGTCAAAGATCCACGAATGACAGCTGGGACCAACGTCTTTATGTGCTTTCCGAGGCACGGAGGAGTCTTGGTATGTAAAGATGGTCACTCATCCACGGACCAACCCCGGCAAGTGTAGCTTGACCTGATGGATCCATCCAAAGGTTGTCTGTAAAAGATCGCTTTTAGCGATAAGCCCGCCCATTGTGTCACCCTATGTAAAATTTAAACATTTATATCTGTAACTTTTATGGTTTACATAATAAAGAGTATTTATTCTATTCTATTCTATTCTATGGATTGACCCGAGTGGCTGTTATTTCTTAACCACGAGCTCTTCATCCACATAACCTTGCCATATGCTTGTCTCTGCATCACCCAAAGGTTGACTGGTAGAAAATGCCTATGAAATTAAGTCCGCCTCTGTACAATTGTGTGCTTAAGTATTAAATTAATAAATAAATATTGCTAGAAATATTATGATAGTAAAATAAAATCATCATAAAGGAATAGACAAAACTTTTTGTTCACGTGACATTTCTTATTTATGTCTTTGTAGGCTTTATTAATAAGTAAAAAAGCTTATTGTGCTTTTGTTTCGTTTAGTCCTTTAAATCTCCTTCACTTCTCTCATTTTAATAATTTTATTTTTCATGAAGACTTTGTTCTTACTAAAGGCTCTTTGAGGAAAGAATTTGAAGAACTGTCGAAGTTCATTTGATGAAATTTCTGTTGGCCTTGCTTTCGCACATTCCATAACTAGGTTATAAAACGACCGTTTTTTACGGCGAAAACGTTAATTAAGTAGGCATATTATAAACTCGGTTTCTGTTATGTTTTTAATTAAATTCTCCGTTAAAAATAATATTCCTTTTGTTTTTTGTATTTTTAACGAAGTTCTGTATTTTTCTCTTTTTCTCTTAGAACTCTGGAATATGATAATTTAAAAAAGTTCTGATATGAATATATTTTGTATTCAATTATGCTTTAACTTTGTTTTTTGTGGTTGTATATTTTAATCATGAATTTTGAACAATGATAATTTCCGGTCCTGTTTTTCGGTTCGGATATTTATTCAACTAATTGAATTATGTGTAAACACTTAAAATATTCAGCAGTACAAATGTGATGTGTGACAAGGATAACTTACTACACAAGAGCGTACTTAATTACTTGACGCTCATAACACCTATGCTAAGTACTTAAATTTCTACTCCTTTTTCAAGCACCTAAATTTATATCCTACCTCCCAATAAATTAAAGATACGACATTAATGATTTTATTTCACTAGTTAAAACTTAACTAAGTATATCAAAGGTTAAGTCAAAACTTAACAGTTAGGTGTCGTGATTTATAGATGGGAGCCACTTCCTGTCCTTAACTTTTATGTTTGATAAACATCAAATGCGCCTGTAGAACTGACTTGGTTTTTAATGCTGACCGTATCATGTAAAGGAGTGGTTTAAGTTATAAACTTATAAGATTACGGTATCAGTGTTTTTGTCAAGAATTCGTCATCGGTGTACCCAAAATCAAGTCATTTATCCAAATAAGGCTGAGAATCAGAAATTTTGAACGACAAATTACATAAAACAGTCCCTCAAAACGCCCGCCCTTCACCACTTCCTAGTGCTTTAGCTGGCAAGAAGAAGTGGCGTAACAAACTTCCCACCAAGTAACTATGGTGAACATAGGATGGAATTAATTGAAAAGTTATATAAGGTTTTCAGTTTGTGCCGTAACAATTATGTCAGTGTAGTGTCTTAGGTCAATGTCTGATTTGACTTAGTTTACGTGTCAGTGACTAATCTATAAAAAAAACCTTGAGAATACAAAAGTTTTTATTTTTAGCCGTTCCCTAAATTTGATAAAGAATTATTGCATTCTCAAATAGAAAGAGAAGCAAAAAAAATTTTTAAGCAAAGACAACCAAAAACGGCAGGCTACAATTTTAAGTTGCAGTAGATTAAACTTTTGTTTTGATCTAAATCGCTATCGCTTGACCCTTAAATCTTAACACATTTAACAGCCCCATCATTAAATCTAAGGAAAGAATGTCAATCAATTTTATTAGCGGATAAATAAAAACAGTAGCAACACGTCACAGCGGGTTGCTCCACGACCAACTATAATGTTTAATTCTTAATACTCCAATAGTTAATCTTTAAACCCAACGCTCCTTTAATTTACGAGTTTCATGCCTCAGCCCGTGGTTTTATTGAAGTATTTTCGGACTAATTAAAATTTCCAACCCGATTTTTTCAAGTTCGAACTTATTATGAGATTCTGATGGAGGTTAATAATTTATTGAACTATTCGGTCAATGTTAAAAGCTCTGTGTGAAGTTGGATATGGTCTAGTTACCCTCGGTTATCTTCGCGAATAGTTCTTTGGAAACTATGAAGAACGGACGAAGTTATTATAATACTGTGAAGAACAAAGTTTTCATGTTTTATAATATCAGTAACAAGCTATCGAAAATACCTCAAAAAGTAGGTAAAAAACCTATAGTTTTACTTACACGCGACGATAATGAGTAGAGATATATGGTTTTAATTTCCAGTGTAACTACGAGTACCAATGTTTTAAAACGACGCGACTTAAATGGTGTACTGAGTAAATTACATAAATAATTATAAACTCACGCCTTCTTCCCATGGGGGTAGGCAGAAACGACAGAACGCCACTAGCTATGATCCTTACACATACTTCTTTTGCTTCGTTTACGTTCATAAATCTTATAAACACGCCGGTTGCGAATACTATGCAACTGATCTTTCTGAAGAACATCAATATTAAGGTCATCATAATTATGTCCTCTCAGAGTTTCGACTCACCTTTTATTAGTCGCCTTTTATTCATCCTCTCAACATAACCAAACCATTTAAACTGTGTGAATTAAATTGAATTAGAGCTGAGTAACATAAGATTCAATTTTCTTCTTTTTTTTTTCTTTTTTTTTTAAAAACGTTGCCCCACACTAGGAATTTCTCCTGTATCGTGGGTGCGTTTACAAACATTTACAACTCACATGCACAAATAGCCAGACTCGGAACAACTAATTGTAGGTCATACAAATATTTGTTCCATGCGGGAATCGAACCCGCGACACGCAGCGCAGCAGTCAATCGCTTAACCACTGCGCCAACATGTTACCTATTAAGAGTCATCCAATATTTCGATCATGCCACCACAAATTCCACAAGATAGGCCACATAAGGTAATCATAAATTATTCGTAAACCGTATCTCGGGTACCGACAAGCAGTTCAAGTCGGTTAAATCAAGATTAAGTGCGAGCATACGGGTTGTACCTCAAAATGTGTCAACTATAAATCAAAGATTAAATAAGAAATTCGCCCCATCTAATTCTGGGTGACTTCAAAGTGAGATTTAAAAGTGTTGAGGGCGAAAGGGCTAGCTCGTAAATGTAAGCGGTATTCAAACAACCATTAAACAGTAAATCACGGCATAAAGAGTTGTGTTTTTCATTGAAACTACCCTAATGGGAGTTGTAGTGGAGCAAGGAATAAAATAGTTAAAATATATTGTGTTGATTCAGCTGAATCAATGCAAGCCAGTTGAATGTACTGCTTTTTTAAACTGTCCCTGGTCAAAACTTGCTGAAACTACGATATCAACATTCAAACTTTCGGAACTATAAAACGCACGCGGGTAAAATGACAGGTAATACACAAAAAGTCGCCTATCAATTTATGTCATGCTAAAACAATACAACAAGGAAAAACAACATGATTATTATGGATACAGAGAATCCTGAAAATCTATACGAAGAACGCAAAACGAAACAAGAACAATTACAAAAATACAAAAAAATACAAATACAAAATACTTTATTGTCATAATTAGCATAATAATACATTTAAACGTGTTTGGAGCCTTCTTTTAAGCAAAACAGTGCCTGTATTAGGAGACTCCGCGCTTCCATAACATTGCAGTATGTACTACTCGTAACTATGAGTTACAAAAAATAGTGTACCTACTGTGACATTAGGGGTACAGCACTTATTATTAATAAACGATATGGGTATATTTATATATTGTGGTGTAGTGTGTATATGGTATGGTGTGGTGTGTATATGGTATGGTGTGGTGTGTAAAGTAGTATGTAATAGTACTAAGTGTATGTAGTGTACAAGAATCTGTGTCAATGAGCAACAGTTAAACACACTATGAAATAAATCAAACAGCAGTTGACACGGAAAATGTTTTCCTGAAGTTACCACACCCATTCAGAAAATTTACACTTGTACATTAAATCACAGTTCTCACGATTTGCATTGCTCTGTCTCATTTATCAAGCAATAACTAGGAGAAAACAACATCTTCAAACGTAGTATGATTTGTATGCCACAGGTGGATATAAATATTTCACGGAGAGTGAATCATTAAGCCATGTCGTATTACGACCAAATGAAAAGTTTCTTTATGAAGTAGAAACTTTGTAGGCATTAAACTTGGCAAGGTATTCGTGAAACAAAATCTTTGGATGGAGAAATTTATTTCTTTTATAGCTTAACATAAATAGTCTAATTAAAATAAATGATGTTGAAGATTGTTGTATAACCTTTACGAGATTTAAGTAGATTACAAATTAGAACATACAAATACAAACAAATACATACATACAAATTTGAACATTTGGAAACAAACGCTTAGCAACAAGCAAGATAGAACCAGGAACCATACAACCCCGGTTAATAGTTAAGCCTTTCGAAGGGGTAACCCATTCAATGAGTTACCTTTATCATGATGTAACCCATTGAAAGGGTTTTATACTAGAAACCCATTGAAAGGGTTACATGATAACCCATTGAATGGGTTTTATACTTGAAACCCAGTGAAAGGGTTACATGATACCCCATTTCAATGGGTTGAAACCCAGTAACATGAAAAAATCATAATATTATGTTATTTCGATATCCGCCCAGCACGCGTAGCATGACAAATTCTATCTCTATTCTACCCAGGGACCATTTTGTTTACCATTTTAGAAAAACCCTATCGAAAACTCTTTCAATGGAAAGGGTTTTTCTAAGCAGTTAATCAAAAACCCATACGGTGTGGGTAATTTTGAATGGCTAAAATTAAGCCGTTCAAAAGGTTACCCACACCGTATGGGTTTTTATCGAAAACCCTTTCAATGGGTTATCAAAATTTAATTTAAACCGTTCGTATGGGTTACCCTTATCGTATGGGTTTTTGTTTAACCGCTTAGAAAAACCCTATCGAAAACCCTTTCAGTGGGTAACCAAAATGGTCCCTGGATAGAACACACAGACGAAGTTTCAATAAATCAACTTTTTTTTTATCAATGCGTGGCCTCGCTGGAATATAAACTTAAAAAGTAAACGTAAAACTCAGTCCATTTTGTACCCGAAAAAATACGAAAGGAAATTATTCGCTTTTTAGTAAAACAAGACAAAGAAAACACAAAGGTATACATTTAACGACGCATAAAAATCGATTCCATAAATAATACAGTCGTTTGTTAAACTCAACATTGACCGGTATCTTGTAATGGATCACTTAATTTCGATTAACTCCACGGACCCGATATGAGAACAATACAACTCCGGATATTACTCGTTTTCGCTTTTTGATCGCTTTTCACGTTATTTTCGATACAGCCCCGGCAGTGGCGATCTTAAACAAATAGTAACACGTCCATTATAAAATGGCCTCTTAAATTTTACAGGTGAACCCTTCAGTGATCGCATAATTTGAATGGAGAAAGCGGAGGGGCGGGTACATGTAGACTGGTGATAGGATGTTTGATGTAGAATGCCCCTTCGGCCTTCCAGAGCGATGAAGCGTATCGTTCAAGCTTGTGCCCATTATTTTAATGGCCAATCAATATATACCCTATAGTTACACAACATATTTCACGTCAGTTATACCAAGGATATACTAATTAAGTTTGTTTGAATATTTACTTTATAAATTGTTTGAGTTCAGCCGTTATTAAGACGTTGTTTGCGGTACCCTAATTTTCTCGTGCGGTTATAGGCTAACAAGCCTTGTTACAAATATCTGACGAGGAATTTAATATGAATATAGAGGCGTTAACTACCGCAGGCTTGAACGATTAAACGTTAGATTAGGTTTTATAGGGTTTCAACCCTTTTCGAAAATGCTCTAAATTTAATTCTACGAATTCGGCAAATAGAATAAAGCGAACGAACGAAATGAAGTGAACATAATAATGTGGTTGCTATCACATAGCTGATTATATTATATTACTGATTTGTAACATCTTTCCTCTTGGTTTATGTGGAAGTGATTTCGTGAAAAGGGATGGAAGTGTGTAATAGCAAGTGACTGCTTGAGCTTGGAATAAGTACTTTTTAATAGCATGTCAAATCAAATCTAAATATTTCCCAAATTATGATGTTTTTTTAAATTTTATTTTATCTTTTTTTTAAAACTTTACTGACATAATGTTTTTCTTATTTGACATTATTATACCTACAATTTTAATATCAACAAGGTTCTAACTTTTATTATTTTAATCATATCTTTTAATGTTTTTTTTTGTCAATGTGAGGACGTTGTAGGCTTAATAGACTGTAGATTTGTAGACCATTATCGATTTTGTTAAGTACCTGGTAGTTTTAACAGGCCTACGCTGTCCTATCATTCCATATTTTTAAAATAGTAACCGTTGAGTTTCTTGCCGGCTCTTCTCCATAGGAACGATTAATCGGAACCGCGCACCTAGCTTCTGACGTTTCATAAGTGCCCATGCAGGTTTATGTGAAATAAAATCAAATCAAAAATATTTTTATTTCACATAAGCCTACATGGGAACTTATGAAACGTGATAATAAGCTTTTACAATGTTTTGAAGTTATAGTGTTAATAGGTATGGGAGGACAGTGTAGGGCCATAAACAAGTACCAAGTACTTAACAAAATAGAAGATAGTTTATTTATTTATTTATAGGGGAAGCAACAGCTATAACAGATAGATAACAATTTTATATGAAACGCAGAACCAATTACAGGTTCTCACGGGTAAAAAACAGAAAAGATAGTAGAAATCCTAGGATCACTAACAAGCACAAAGCTACAGTCTAATAAGCCTACAACGTTCTCACATCAACAAAACATTACAGAAATACGACATAAAATAATAAAAGTTAGTTTAAAACCTTGTTAAAATTAAAATGTTTGGTTTAAATTAAAAAAAAAAATTATGTCAAGGAAGTATGTAAAAAAAATGTAATTAGTAAGTTGGTACTTTATAATAGCATAGAATTAGAGTACTCATGGAATTAGTAAGTAAGTACTATACAATAGATTGTAAGTCGCCCACTAGTCGAGTTTCGGCCAGTGGGCGACTACTAGTAATTATGAATAATTATTCTAATATATATTTCAGTATTTAGCTTTTTTTAAATTTTGAGGTTAATTTCTGCCGCTGCTCAGTTGCTTATTACCAAGGTGAGATGTTACACATCTTAAGCGACTAGTGTAAGGCTCGCTCTTTTTTTTATTCACGTTATTTCAAAGTTATGTTTATAAGCAGTTATAAAGTAGTAGCAGGCACTTTCATTCATTATTTCTATTACATGTCGGTTACTTTTAAACAAAGGTTCCGAAGATTTTGAGCGTCCACCTTGTTTTCATGAAGGGAGTGACCAAAGGGCTGGCCAATTTTTACGCCAATGAATCTGCATTGTGGACTAACAACGTGGCAATGCTGCCAGCCTTTAAGGCTCGTACAGTCTGGTGCGATATCGTGGGCGCGACAGGCAGCGTGACCCTTGTCGCGCCCGCTGTATCTCGCCAGTCTGTACGAGTCTTTGGGGCACATTTCCCATTTACAGCGATGCAGATCGAATTTTATTAATGCCCAATGATCCCCTCCCAACTTTTTATATTATTATATTGTATACATCGAGCCTGAAAAGGAAGAACATCGTAAGCGACATAATGTAGATATTTCACTTTTTTAATAAATAATTAATTAAAATCAATAAAATAATCAAAAAAAAACCTTTCCTGTAAGTTTTAATTTATGTCGCTTACGATGTTCTTCCTTTTCAGGCTCGACATTTTGGAATTAGCTTGTGTATTGTATTTAAGATTTGTCAAAATATATTAAAGTAAGTGGTTTCTTCATTTGTAAAAACGGGAATTCTATTAATTCACACCTTAAATTCATTAAAATGAAAAGTAAAGAAACTTTTTCCACTACTTCCTGATTGTTATTTTAAATATCAAAGAACAGTTTTCTAATCAGACAAATGGACTTTCTCACTTCGTGGCGTTGTAATAATATTATTTTATCCCCCCGTAGACGTGACACTCCTGTCAAATAGCCGAACTGTTTGAAGGCAAGCGTTATTTACATTTCTATTGAATCCCTCTTCATTTCTTGAAAATTTGTGGTTGGAAATAGTTTTTGTTTTAAGAAACAAAAACTATTTGCAGCCACAGATTTACTGCTTTTATTATTATTTCTTGGGATAATAATGATGAAAGATAAATAGTTCAAAAATCTGGATTATTATAATTTCTTCTACCTTTCAATGGTTTTATGAAGCACTATCCAAATCATGCGAAGATACTGGACCCTTAATAGACTCATAGTAGGTAAGTAAAGTAAAGTGAACATTTATTTGCTTTGATTGTAGATACAGTATATAAGACGTTAAAATATGGGTGATCCTTGTACAATCTACCTTATATTAGGCATGTAACATTATTGTAAATTATGTGAATTGATATAAAATTAAATGCAATGGTGACAGATCAACAATATTCGTTATGGTACACATGGTATTTTTATTAGTAAAACATTAATTTAAATTTATTATTTAATTCATTATTATTTATAATTTAAGTGTACCAGAATACCTCGTTTCTAATTATAGAGCATATGCACAAAAAATATAAAACAAGGCACGACTAGTATTAACTATACCTACCTTAATTTACCCTTTTATCGCTCTCCTTGACAAAGACAATTAAATCCAACATCGAGAAATAAAACCATACAATTTAACGATGCTATCTTACATCCCTGACCAATGTGTATGCATTACGATATGCTTCACTAAAAACACCAGTATTCTTTAATTTCAAGACACTATTTTAGACACTACAATCTAAACTTTAACACAAATGAATTAAGGTATTGTTTCCTTTAATTGCAAGCCCTTGCATTGAGTTAGCAATGTCCAGCGTATGAGAAAAAAAACTAAGATTCCACCATGTCTGACCATTTCCGACGGCTATTATTCTGTCTCCCTCTATATCCGTTTCCGGCCGTCGCGAAAACAAAATACTGCTGTAGACAAAACAGGGGTAAAATATATAGGTACGATGCACGATTCAGGCTTGCCTAACGTTTTATTTTTATTTTTTAACAATAAAATGACCCTTTGATGTTTAGTTAAAAAGATGGAGAGCTTCCATCCTATTTGTAATGACTAAAGGAAATGATTACTGGTCAATGAATGCGTTTATGTTTATTTCTCAACTTCGGATATACCAATAACTTGAATGAATGCAATACAGCAAAGGCTCCTCTATAACGCACTTAGGTGTAGTAGTGAGGGCTTGCGGACGGTGAGCGATGGGTAACTCGCCATCCGATAAGGACCAGGCCCGGGTCGACGGCGCGTGGAGTTCCACGC
Organism: Tiliacea aurago; assembly: GCA_948098905.1. Taxonomy (NCBI): domain Eukaryota; kingdom Metazoa; phylum Arthropoda; class Insecta; order Lepidoptera; family Noctuidae; genus Tiliacea; species Tiliacea aurago. The sequence goes on along the minus strand of OX402587.1, from coordinate 17,495,008 downwards.
GCGCCTCAAAGAGATGTCAGCACCAATTGACGGGGTCCGAAAGGGCCTACGCCTGCCAGGGTTACGAGTCTGTCCGAAAGGGATATCGTGGCCCTGGCACACAGGCATTTGGAACACGGTGGGTTTTAGTCAGTAAAAGTCTGACACCTGTCTCCCGCTCCGCCCAGAGCGGGAGAAGTTTGATGATTTCCCACCCAAAAAAAAAAAAAATCTAAAGAAAAAAAGGTGTAGTAGTGAGCGTAGGTAGATAAACCTACTATTCTTAAACTTCTCTACCTTCCTCTTTAGCAAATTTCAAACAGGGCCTCACGTCTGCTATTACAATAGTGTCAGAATGGTCGATCATTGATTTCATAATTGTTGATTTTGACAAGTTTGGTAATCTACTATTATAATGGCGTCATTATGACTTTCTAATGGTCGGCCACTGACACTACATTGAAAGAAATTGCATTTATTGGTAATCTCGTACATAATGACAAATTAATGTCATTTCTACTAATGGGTTTTCTAATAATGGCGATACGACAATGCCATTATAATAACACAATTCTATTACGAGAACATTGACCGACCAATGATCGACCATTATGAATTTAGCAGAATACGAACTTTTAGCAAAATGACAATGGCATGACAATGGGATCGTGTTGGAATGACTGAATTTATAAAAATAGCAGACTTCGGCCCCAGCTCTAATAATGTTGTTATGTAATCCAAACGCGATTTTTAAAAGCAAGGCTATCGTCTATAAACTTTCAAATTAATCGCCTACATTCATAGTAATCTAATCCTTTCTTTGACTTTTATCACCAACTTGCTATAAAATGACTTGTTAAACAAACCTATCTTATTTTATTTGGGAAGACAAAATATCGTACATTGTAGATTAAATCTAGTAAATGTACAATCCACTACGTTTCCATATGTTTCTATCATAAAAGATACAGTTTTGGTAAAATTAAATTAAATCAATATACATATAACAACAATACAATTATTTCGTAATCTCACTTCTTGTATCGTTCTTCTTCTTTTCGTATCTTACTTAGACATCGCATTGTTTTGGCCCAACTGTAGACTTTCTATCAAAACCAAAACTCTTCGTAAAAGACTGTATACGGTACCAACTTTAGAGCTCAACGCATACGTCAATGTATTTTAAATGTACGAAATTTTACTTTTTCCCCGCAAACTGAACGGATCGGACCAACAAACAAACGTTGACTGTAAGTGAAAAGTTTGGTTGTTTGTGCTTTTAACCGTCCCCTAGAGTGTAAAAAACAACCTGTATTGACGTACGGAATAATAATTTAATTTTGTTTACATATGAAACGGTAGAGTTGGAGTAACTTTGCTTTAGTTGCGCTCGTAAATCAATTATTTCTTTCATATTTACTAGCTTTTCCAATAGTAACTATGTACCTATTTATTTTTACAAAGTTGTCATTTTAAGCCCCACTCCATATTCACACTTCGCTACAAACATCTGTATCTGGAACTTCATATTTCCTCAATTATAAAAACCATAACTCTATAAATAATGACTTCTGTGTACGAATATAAATATTAATGGCCTTCACAATTCCAACAAATAAGATGTCATGTTGGTTATAGCCAATCGTTACCAGGTCATAGATGAAGAAATAGAAACTAGGGAGCAACAAAACTCCTTAATTGCCACATAAAACAGTCTTCACCCTTTTAATCATATCAAAAGAGCAATCTTCCGGCCGGATGGACAGAAAACGACAGTTCAGAACCTTGTATTTTTACACTACCGTATTTCTTTCACAATAAAGGTGTGATTCCTTTGTCGAGTTTCAATTTGTTATCGAGGTGTAATTTCGGAACTTGTACGAATAACGATGATCTATCATATTACAAATTCGTTTTTGATTCGTGAAAATCTAATTTCGTGGTTCAGTCTTTCATGTTTGTGTTACTTGTTCTTTAATCTTCCGTAAGGTTTGGGTTACGTGTTCCTTTAATTAAAATGGAAGCTTTTCATTTGTTTCGATTAATGTCACATTGTTTTATACCGTATCTGGTAACCGAATTTTGTGTGAAACGCTTTGACATTTTATCCGTGGAATTAAATGGTGTAAAGTTGATGTTTATATTTAGAATTGAAATACATTTACATGCTGATCTAGGTTAAAAGGTTTTTGGTTAAGTAATTTTTATTTTTATGTGTTTTGAGCTCATTTTTTTAAATTATTTTATTGTTAACATTGAACACTTCGTTATTTAAATCAGTAGATACCTAGACCGTGAAATATTATTAAACATTTCACTTTACATACCTACGCAGCATTGCACAGTGGCCTAATATGGACACCTTTTTCGTTTAAGAGTCAGGTCAATTCATTCGTGTACCAATTAAGTATATAATATACCTATAGAGTGTGGGACGCCCCCCAGCTAGATGGACCGACGATCTTAAAAAGGTAGCTGGGACAGACTGGATGCGGAAGGCAGAGGACAGGGTGTTGTGGTACAGCCTGGCAGAGGCCTATGTCCAGCAGTGGACTGCTATAGGCTGAGTTGATTAATATACAACTTTATTTTTAGAATATGCGAAACCTGAATATAGTTTGTTCAGAATAAGGAACTGAAGAGATTTCAATAATTTTTACACCATGTTATGTTTGTCCCAAAAATATTTAAGTGTGATGGAAAATGTTATCACCATTTAATTACTTACAATACAATCACCGTACGGTTAGGTACCTACGGCCAAATTATTATCAATGAGCGCAAGACGACCCTGAGGCGCGGGGGCGCCGTTAGCATGTTTTTGTACGGACAACCCGGTAACATAACAACCTTATAACTTTGTAATTTTTCATGATACAGTTTTGAAATTTTGTACATAGATTCCTTACATAAAAATACTAGAGACGTGTTTTGGGTTTCGCATATACTAAAACTAAAATTGTATACCTATGGCAACTGCGCAACGGCACGGTTGGCGCAGTGGTTAAGCGATTGACTGCTGCACTGCGTGTCGCGGGTTCGATTCCCGCACGGAACAAATATTTGTATGACCTGCAAGTAGTTGTTCCGGGTCTGGCTGTTTGTGTATGTAAGTTTAAATGTTTGTAAACGCACCCACAATACAGAAGAAATTCCTAGTGTGGGGCAACGTTTAATTTTAATTAAAAAAAACTATGTCTGCCAAACGAAATCCAAAGTCGGTATTGATTTATAAAAGACACACAACATTCAATAGCAAGTTTTACTAAGTAATTAGGCCTTAGGTACTAAGATATTAAACTGGACACTTAATACAATATATCTACCAGTATGGAATTTAATTACACCTTGTCGTATAATCCCCTAGTACAATAAATATAGGCTTCACATTAATTAGGCATTCGATTACTCCTATTAATCGTCCAGCATGTATTACCTATCATAAACTCTTAATAACTAAGTGTAACCTCTGCTCCTATTATATCCCTCTCTTTTCTTCCTAACAAATAGAAATGAGACACCAAGACTGTAAGCGTATCCAATGGAAATTCATAGGCAACAGCATAATACCGTTGTTATTGCACCATAAACTTTACTTACCATTTTATCATGCCGGCTTCCCTACAATGTACGAGACATTCATATTTTAATAAATATTAATATAAAGGCATTAATTTTATGAGGCCTAAGAGGTGGAAACAAACAGGAGCCGAGTGAATATTTATAGCTTTGCATGTTTCCGATGTAAAATGTACCGGCTGAAGTATGCCCAGGAGTTTACCAGGCTTGAAGAATTTTCCGTTGTCCGTTTAATAGTTTGATTTATGAATTTAGCGTTTTATTCAGTGTAAAGTTAAAATTATGTGAGATGCCTTCTTAAGAGACGATGGATGCGTAGTTCATACAAACGTAATACCAAAATAATTTGTAAATCAAACATAATATTCTTAAGGTAGTGTGTCTTTATTCCGATTGGAATACAGATACAAAGTCAAAGACAAATTATTTATTTGAAATAGGCACAAGAATGGCACTTTTGAACGTCAAAATCAACAAAGAAAATAGAATTGATTCTAGTCGCCTCTTCCAAAAGGTAGCTTCGTATGGATAAGAATGGGCAAGAAACTCCACCGCAAATGTCTAGGTTTCCAAATATATATTTTGAATGGACACTGATTTAAACAAGAGTTATGATAAAAATAAGTTTTCTATAGAACTTTTAAATTCCTCATATCTCGTGTTTATATCATTGTCTTTTCAAAATATATATTTGGGAAGATAAATATTCTGTAGTCCAATCGAAATAAATACACACTACCTTAAGAATATTGAAAACACTTCGTGGCAAAAAAAGTAAGCAATCAGGTAAGCTTTATACAACCTGTTTTTTTTTATATCCCATAACTCTAGGGTTGTATTCTGTAGGTAAAAATAATACTAAAACTCCTAGAATAGGTGGTCCAAAAATGCATCGTTTCGGAGATATCATCAATCATAATTAAATTAGGTCAAAAATTGTCTCCAGTATGACGAATCTTTACTTTTGCGAGGTTGCCAAACTTCGCAGTAGTGTAGTAAAATAAATAGTAAAATAAAATATGTAGGTATGTTGGTATCGGGGCTTCCCGGCGGCAGCTAGTGAAGGGAAAGCTACCTTGTCGACGTTGTCATATTTCACGTAAGGGTGTTTTACATTAATAATCGTGACTTTGCCGAATTATTTTGTATGAAAAATGAAAAAAAAAATAACGAAGGATTGGAACATAACTCATATGCCAGTTGATTCTTTGATATGGCCTCAATCATACCCTAGAGTTATGGGATATCAAAAAAAACACGTTGTATACTACTAACATCTGCCCGTGACTTCGCCCGCGTGAAATGTCTTGTTTAACATAAAATATATCATATGACACTGCAATACTGTAGCTTCCCATTAGTAAAAGAAATTTCGGAATCGGCTCAGCAGTTCCGAAGATTACGCGCTACATACAAACTCATTTTTACCTCTTTATAACATTAGTAGGTAGAGACTACATTAAACAGTTCACCCACTAATACAACATGTTACAAACAACAATGTTGTGCGGTAATGATTTATTCAATAAGCCAAAGCGAAGTCATAACTTTGTTTGCACTTCATATGTAAAAACTAGTTTTAGAACTATTTCTAGGAATGTTAACCTGAAGACAGTTTCTCGACCGGCGACATAATCCATGTAAACACACCTTAACACTATACCTTGGTACATATTTAAGCTATAAATACGAATTTCACGAAGATTAAAAATATCTGAGAAGCCAAAAAATAATACTTGCACAAAACACGAAGATACCGCCATTTAAATAATTTAAGCAAAACAAGACTCCAAAATCAGTTTTATGGCAGAATAACATGAAAAAATAATTTCTAATGTATCAATAAAAGGGGACGAAGGCAAGTCCCACTGAACTCGAGAGAAAGAATAACGACGATATCCATATCTCAAGAAAGAAAGAATGAAGGAAAGTAAACTAAACAAAAATAAAAGACAGTGTTTGTGAATCGACTTCCAAGTTTATTTTCAAAGGCCCATAATCATCGGGAGGCGAAGTTTATTACGTTTTACGAGGATACTTAGATGTGAAATGTAAACACTGGCACGGAGGGAACATGCAAAGTGTAAACAAATTAACGAACGAAATACCTCTTTGTATTTCATATAAATTGATGCGTAAACTTCCTTTTGATTTCTTGTTTTTGCGATGTTGATTGTTCGACGTTATTAATTGAGGGGTAAACAGTCTGGTTTTGGAACGAAATCACCTTGTGTTTCTTTATGTTATACCTGTTATGTCTTATTTCTTGTAAATAACAAGGACGTCTTATGTTCTCATTAAATATCTGAGTTAACTTCAGTGATTTTCTCGGAATCTTTTACTCTCATGGCCTTTGAACCGGATTTTCACACATTTATATGTCTAAAAAAATCTCATGTATACGTGTAAATGTTGAGTACACTTCAATGCTTTTATTATTGAATAAATATATCAGTAATTACTATCAGACTTTCTCCATTAAAATATTTTTTTTGCAATGACAGTGTACCTGTTTCAAACTAGCACCAATACTAACTTAACCACTCCTTTAAAATTTAATCTTGAAAAATATAAAATAATTTCATACATACCAACATAACAAGCCAGATAAATCTCGCATATCATACAAAGAAAAAAATAAAGAACATTCCTTGTCTTACCATCCTCAGTAATAAAGTCATCTGCACTTCAAGAGCAAAAAATATGAAAGCAGAACATTTAACAGCTCCATCCATGTGTCGAGAAATAGCGCGGAGGCGTCAAAAGATATGCAGATGTATCTTGTAATTATACTTTTTTTTTATAACCAAGGCGAAATGGTACAAAGCGCTGACGTTTTTATGCTAAAATATGGAGATGGAGTCATTAGCAATTTTTATTTTAATGAAAAGATGTCGTTCAGTTGCAAATGGACGGCCCTGCTTCTTTCGTTGGTCAGCGAATTTTTTATCGCGCAACCCTTACTGAATGCAGAGATTTTTTCATTGGATTTATTTTTATTTTTATGCAGTTGTTCAGCGGCCGTTAAAATTAACTAGCTGAATAAAATGGTGTTTTTAATTGCGAATTGCTTTTATGGATAAAAATTGTGAATACAAAGTTGCATTTTTTCAATTTACAACAATATTTGCGCTGTGGCTTTTTCTGATTAAGCTCAATTTGTTAGACCCTATTACTATAGACATAACTAATGGTAGTCTTATTTTTTTTGCAACAGTTACCGAATCAGTGCTTATTTAGGTTAACCGCTGCCTCTGCCATTTACTTATTTATTTTCACATTATTCTATTCTTTACCATCCATATCCACATGGAACTTTTTCTTCCCACATTTGAATTACCACTAAGAACCTAAATCGATGAATTAATAATAAAAATCCCGGTAATTATACCCATCCTTCTCAAAATAACGGTTAATATTTTTACCCACAATCCCAATACGGACTGCCGTATTGGGATTGTGGGTAAAAATACCTATAATATGCCACCACTGTTTTTATTCCTGTCACTTAGTGGTTGTATTTTCGGTGGCACAATGTTATTGTAGCATCCCCAGCGGATGCGTCCTCTTAATTTCGAGTAAATTGTGGAGCTCTCTAGATGGCCTGCATCTGAATAAACATTCGTAGCCGTGATTAAGGTTCGTTGTAAAGTGGCGACATGTTAGATTAAATTTGTAATGGGCTCTGATAGCAGGCGTGATATAAGTGCGACTAAAAGTCGTTCAGTGTGTGGTATGGGTTTGGTTAGTATTTGTGGGTCTGTTGTTAATGTTACTGTTTTGGTACTTTTAGCATGATTTTGTTTTACAAGTTTGCGTTATGATCAGATCACCTACTTTTTTACACTATAAGTGTCATGTTAACTTTATCACCAAATTGGATATTCACTTCGACTTACCAAGTATTTTCCCTCTAAGAACGATGTCTCGACAGTTTAACAAAAGTGAAAATGCTATATTTTGTTTTATTCTAGCCTATCATATCTATCTACAGGATATATAATGCTTTCCTATGATTTCCCTATGACTGGTCATTTTTGCGATAATGATATCCATGATCGCTCTAATTTCCGTTATTTAATTTATTTGTACCATGTTTAATTTTCATTAAAAAAAACGATATATTACTGTTTTATTTTTAGCTCATCTGACGCCATCGCATGTGTGTGAGCCGCCTGTCGGCAGTCGACTGATAATCTCGTCGATATATCAAGAGCATTGAGCTGTCCGAGTCAAGCACCATCAACTTTACGCGGGCACTGAATAATAAATTAATACCTACTCCAATATTTGTTATTATTTTTGTATTTAATGAAATAATCTAGCAAGTAATGTTGTAGTTATAGATCGTGTTCGAAATGAAGCTTCCGTTCTGACAAGGACAAGAGCTTCATTTTTAACACGACTGTTAAACTGTAAAAATAATATTGTAACTACAATTTGCACAATTTTCGTGACTGGAACTTACTTAGTAAGAAAATACTATGAACGTATTAATTTAGTTTTAATTTGTAATAACTAAAACTATGTACGTAATAATCATTATTATACCTACAATTTAAATTTCAACAAGGTTCTAACTTTTATTATTTTAATCATATTTTATATTGTTATTTTTTGGCAATGTGAGGACGTTGTAGGCTTATTAGACTGTAGATCTGTAGACCATTTTCTATTTTGTTAAGTACCTGGTACTTTTGATGGGCCTACGCTGTCCTCTCATCCCTATGAACACTGTAATTTGAAAACATTGTAAAAGCCAATTTTATTTTTTTAAAGAGTGACCGTGGAGTTTCTTGCCGGCTCTTCTCCATAGGAAACAACCAATTGGAACCGTGCACCTAGCTTCTGACGTTTCATAAGTGCCCATGTAGGCTTATGTGAAATAAAAGTATTTTTGATTTGATTTGAATCTCAATCATATCAATTTCAACAATTTCAATAATTGCATTTAATCGGTTTATTTTGGAATAACTAAATACTAAAATACATAATGCTTAAGTATGACATGTAGTCACTATAGGTGAAATGTATATATTGTATGTACAATGCCTGATATAAAATATTTTTTTAATTTTTTTATTTATAGAATATTTTGCCGTACATTCACGGATAGGAACAATATTAATGAAAGCATCTTCTAATCTTTAGGACAATGTAATTGTCAGGTCATAGAAGGTTTTATTATCCTATCCGTAATCCAATAACGTGAGAGCAAAAAAAAAATTATATTTCGTAATAATTATGTTTAACAATCACTTTGTCGTCGTTAATTTTGCTTATGCATAAAACCTTACTCCTTTCCCATCTTCTTCGCGTGTCGATGGCAATTGAATTTAAGGTGGCCTAGAATTTAGCTAGGTATCTACTTGTCTATCCTTAATCACAATGTTTAAATCATTCGTAAAAAAAGAACCAGCCAAGTGCGTGCCGGACCACGCACTGAATGGTTCCGTAGTTGAGATGAATTTATCCAATGTATAAACTTAACATTGTAGTTGAAAAACACGTTCCCTCAAACACTCCAACTGCAAATTTAAGTTTGTACGCACAATATTGAGTGATTTATCATGTTATTTTAAGACCATAGGCATCTTATAGGTTTTCCTGTAATAGTTAGTAGTATAAGTAAGTATAGAACTATTCTTTTAAATTTTTTTTAAATTTTTGGTTCAGCAGTTTCGGAGATAAGAGTAAATAAGAGGTTATGGAATAAGGGAAATGTTCATCTATTTTCTTTAATAACTTTAAAACTATATATGACGGCGCGGTTGGCGCAGTGGTTAAGCGACTGACTGCTGCGCTGCGTGTCGCGGGTTCGATTCCCGCACGGAACAAATATTTTTATGACCTACAAGTAGTTGTTTCGGGTCTGGCTGTTTGTGTATGTGAGATTAAATGTTTGTAAACGCACCCACGATACAGAAGAAATTCCTAGTGTGGGGCAACGTTTAAAAAAAAAATGTATAACTTTAAATAGTTTAATAATAATTATATTTGAAATCCTCATAACACGTCCTTTCATTTGATATGGCAAAGGGTACAGTCTGCAAAACTTTTTATTTGTTTCTAATTTTGCTCCAAAAGTGAACTCCATACTCAAAATTCATTTATTTACGTTACACGTTCCTGTTTGGGTCACGGTAGTTCATATGTATACCAAATTTCAACTTAATCGGTCCTGTAGATTCGGAGCAAATCGACTGTGACAGACGAACAGACAGACAGGCGGGTAATGCTTTAATAGGAAATGGGGGCGGAGAGACTTTTAGAGTAAAAAGTCATAAATCGAGGTTCGGCTATCGCCTATTTCCTCCTCCAATATTGGACCAATTTAAAAGATATTTCTTATACTGAATAGAAAGGATATATACTGTGTCCCTATGTTTTTCTTTTTTTATTAATAGTTGGCAAATTTGTACAATAGCCCTCTGTTGTCAGCGGTCTAAACAGGCAATTTTGAGCATTTTCAGAGGGTTCCAGCTCTTATAAAGATAATGTATCATCAAAAAGGAAAACATAGGGACACATATATCCTTCTTATCCAGTATAAGAAATATCTTTTAAATTGGTCCAATATTGGAGGAGGAAATAGGCAAGAGCCGAGCCTCGATTTATGACTTTTTACTCTAAAAGTCTCTCCGCCCGCATTTCCTCTTAAGGGTCTCATTTTTTTTCCTTTGAGGTACGGAACCCTAAAAACGAAGTATTTTTGATGGAAGTTAGTTAGGTACTTAATCAGAAAATTGCATGCAGTTATCTTTCCAAGAATTTGGAAACTACCTACGATATTTTTCAATATACTTATCCACGACAAGAATGCTTATAATGATAGTGACAGCTCTATTATCTTATGGTAAAATAATGAGGTCATACGTTTAAAAAGCAATTTTTTAATCTTACATGAGCTCACAGGACTAAGTTTATGAGTCAGCCAGATAACTAGAATTTCGTCACTCGAAATTTCGTCTTGTAGAATAGGGTTGTCATTTGTACCGTGAAAAGTTCGAAGAATAAACTAAGTTTAAAATAGCTTAAAGATCCTATCTAATATTGGCGTTACCTATTATAAGTACTCCATACATAAAGGTTTATCACTCTTTCGTTATTTCGATTTAAACGTATTACTATACAATAATAATTAATTTACTTAATAATTTATTTATTTATACAAAATAATTTAAGCTCCGTTAATTCACGATAAATAAAAAGCAATGCTAATTTATCGACACATTTATCAATTACATTTAAAAAAAATCTTTATAGTGCAGTAATTTCAACAATATTACACAATAATAATAATAACATTTATTTATTTCCAAAACAGGTTACAGACTTAAATAACTTGGTTAACAAAAGGGTATTATTAACAGCTAATGGTAGAAAGTAAGTACAGAGTAAATAATAATCTATGCTGCAGAAATCTGTACACAATATAATTGGTGAGCCCTGCCTCTTAAACTAGGATAGGTACTAGGCTTAGGGGGTAGGGGCTCTTATACTGTCGATATTCTGCCGTTATTTTTCTAATATTATAATTTATGGAGTACTTCATAAATTCAACAGGACTACTCTCTGGCCAATTGCAATTTTTTGTTAGGTTTAGGTTTAAAGATAAGTTTATTCTCGAAAAAGACACAAGTCACTACCTACATGAGTACAATATTTCTAAGCTAAATAATATAAATATGAAATTTGTCACAATCGTCTTTGCATCAATTACGATACACCTATTCATCGCATTTCGTTTTCAGGAAGGATGCTTTTAGAGCTATCTTTATATTTAGCTAAAGCCGAGTATTTCTAAACTCCCGTGTCTCTAAACTTCCTTAACTCTCCTCTGGTGTAGGCAGAACGCCATGTACTTATTATTTATTTAATTAATCATTCAGCACTACACTTATTTTTTTTTACATTTAAGTTGGCGCAAACATAAACTCGACCCCCTCGACTCGACTTTGACCTCTATAGTATATTGGTACTCTGACTTTATGTATAAAATGCCTTCTTTTCCAATATAATCAAATACCCTTTTCCTTTGAAGTCCCAAAATTTTCTTAAATCCTGCTTATTAAAAAGTAACACTTAATACTCTGCAAGCTACCACGCATATGACTCACGGTTGTGATTTATGCCCGGTTATTTTTAATTATGACAGCAGCAACTGCATTGTGTGATAAAACCAGGCCTTGAATCTCGGTAATAATATAAGCCATACTGATTGTTAAATTATTTTTAAACGTGCTTAATTATAATTATTGGCATAAGCACTCGTTGCCAGTAAATGAATACATGTTTATTTAATTAAATTGACATACCTACTTACAACTACAATACACACAACAACACAATAATTTTCTAAAATGTTTCTATCCTTTTATTTTTTTTTTCTTTATTAATAAAATCTAAAAAAGTGTCTTTGTTTTGAATATGAGTATTGATTTAATGACCTTTTATTATTATTTTCAAATATTATTATATATATTTTATAATATTTTCAAAAGCAAATATTATTTTCTTTTTGAAGGCATAATTTTATAGCGAGGGTCTTTTTATTTATTGAACGCATATTTTATACAATAACCCAAATAAAATTATGACTAAAACTATCTAACATTGATGGAAAGAGATAGGTCAATCTTAAGTTGACAGCATCTATGGATGGGTTAAACTGCGTCAGGCTAAATTGAATTATTGATTGATAGCGACCCTAAAAATAGATAGATTTTTTGTAAAAATGTGTCTACGACTTACATTATTGTCACCAGCGCGCAGCGTGGCTTGGCTTAAAGCTCCTGCAGACAGGCGCGACACGTTGTCTCCACGTGACTCCATAAGAACAATTTTCATAAAAATTGTTCCACCAGAGTCGCTTCACCCCTTCTCATCGCGCCTGTCTGAGGGATCCTTTATATTCACAGCAAGTCTCACCCTTTTCATAAAACCCCGAAGCCATTTGAGTACCTCCTGCTGATTTCCGCAGTTCTTTTTTTAATCATGCCGCACTTAGTTTCCTTGACAACCCTATTTACTTAGACGAAAACCGTCAATTCTTAGTCAAACAGAACATTTTACTGGCACTTTAGTTAATGACTGATTTCATTAAACGCCTCGTAAGACGGACTAAAGCACTGTAGTGCATATTGATAACGAAAGCTCATTTTCGAAATGGTATTATTAAGGTAGGAGATATAGTGGGGTATTTGATAAGCGGGAGCGATTTGGCTAGTAAGTTCTGTTATAGTTCCGAGTCCTTACTTGCATTCGGTGTTATTCTTAGGCACCGTTCAGGTGCGTATAAGCACTGCAAACACATTAAAAACCGGCCAAGTGCGTGTCAGACCACGCACAATGAAGGGTTCCGTAGTTGGGATGAATTTATCTGAACAAACTTAACATAGTAGTTGAAAAACATGATCCCCATACATTCCAACTGCAAATGTAAGTTTGTACGCACAATATTGAGTGATTTACCATGTTATTTTAAGATCACAGACTTCTTAAAGTTTTCTTTCTCTTTTAACTACTTTCTGTATTTTTATTAAAATTTTAGGCTCAGTAGTTTCGGAGATAAGGGGGGTGGGATAATAATTTTTCATCTATTTTTTTAAATCATTTCAAAACTATAAATTTTAAAATTATAAAAAAGTAAATATATAAAATTCTTAAAACAAGCCCTTTTATTTGATATATAACACGGTACAGTCAGCAAAACTTTATTTAGATTTTCTAATTTGCCCCCCAAAAGTGACCTCCATAATCAAAATGAATTTATTTACGTAACACTTCCGTGTTTAGGTCACAGAAGTTCATAATTATGTGTACCAAAGGAGACGGATACGCTTTCATACAATCTTGGGCCTGGGTGTAAAAAGATGAAATTGGTGTCAATTGATAGCTATGAAATTATCAAACCATCACTGGATATTTTGCGGATTTTGACAATCTGAGAGCTGTGTCCTATAGTTACTTAGTTCAATGTACAATAATCTTCATGTGCCTTTTAAATGTGTATCTATACTTATTAACTCACCTTATTATTTTGAAAGTAAAAGATTGCAAGCCAGCGCGGTGTGCTAATAAACAGGAGGTGAGTAAGTACTTACAGATGTGGTGCACGCCATTGACGAATCACTGCTAGTATCATTTCGTCATCTAAAGGTCGACGACCTAGTGTATTACAGCGACTACACAACGATCCATGGTATCAATACCGGTCTACCGATTGATCGGTAGGCCGGTCGTAGAATCCAAAATAACTAATGTCAAAATGAGATATAAATAAGTCCAAATGAGAAAAACACTCAAAATGTACAGTCGTACACGCACTAAACGTTACGAAACGAGCTAGTGATCCACACTTCACAGAGTTTTGTAGTGATCATCAAAGAATCTAATAATCTTCGTGATCATTTTAAACATGCTAAATTAATATTTTTACTCATGATTTAATGGTATGATTGGTAATGTGGGATTGAGAGCTGTCATGTCACTGTCAGTGTCATGCACAGAGCACTATATAATCATGTCATGTCAGCACAGACTAAAAATACATTAATCGATTAGTAAATGTGAATGATTGATTTTAAGATGTATCTTTCTATTTTGGATAAATATATTTTATTTACTGTTTATTACGTTAATTCTAATAGATTTAAATATTGTAATTGAATTAATCATCTGGTAAAAGCATTTTTTGTAATAAGTGGTATGAACTCTGTTACGTTAATCGATTATAACTTAATCGATATTCCATTTTATTCGTAACTTTAACTCAATTTTAGGATATCTCATTTTCCAGATTGTAGATTGGGCTGATTTTTCTCAAAGTGAATTAGAATAAATTATTCCTATTTTTAAAACCTATATCAACTTATTACAATTGGGCCCAAAAATCCCCGTCTCCTTTCAACTTAATCGGTCCAGTAGATTCGGAGCAAATCAGCTGTGACAGACAGACAGACACACGAGTGATCCTATAAAGTAAAGTAAAGTAAAGTAAAATCTTTCTTTATTCATGAATATGAGACAACCATACAAAGTAACTTAATAATAACACAAGATAGCCAAAAATCGTTTAAAGTTATTTTAACAATACAACTTAGGCAGGTGAACAGTTACAGAATGTAAAATGTTGGAATAAAATAATGGATTGGTTGTCTTTGGACTGATTCGCCCTATCCCCTCGTACTAGTATAAAACTGTATCACGAGCGGATAGTCTTCCTCAACCTAAGAATAACGGATTCCCACAAGGTTCCAGTTACGAGTCACAATAGTTTAGAATTATTTACATAATAAGCAAAAATCAGTACATTTACAGTTATATTAATTAAGTTACATGATTGGAATTGTCTGTGTTGTTTTGTGTTTAGGTATGAGTATAGTAAAGGTATATGTGTAAATGTTTAATGTATGTTTCTGCATGTGTATAGTAGTTATTATGTGCGCTTTATTATTTATGTGCCTTGTTTATACCAATTTTTATAGTAGATTTTCAGTGCTGTTGTAGACTAGTGTTTTCAAAAAAATATCGATAGTTTTTTTGCATGTTTGCCTATCAAGATTCTTTAATATTAGATCTTTACTTACTTTGTTGTAAAGGCTAGGACCGAGATAATTGTGAAATTTGTGTGCAAAAGATGTTCTATAACTGGGAATCTTATAAACTATATCCAATCGACGCCTTTTTGCAAAATGGGGATGTACATTATGTTGTGACATGATCTCCAGTTTAATTCGTTCCGTGAGGACTTCCAGTTCAGAATAAAGCAAGTGTGTCGGATAGGTGAACTTTTTGCGAGAAATAACTTTAAGTACCATACGTTGGGCTCTTTCGACCACTAACATGATGGTTTTTGAAGTTCCTCCCCATACATTCAAGCCGTATATCAGTGTAGACTGACATAGTGCTAAATATATTTTTATTAGTAGCTTAATGTCACATGCATTTCTAATAGTTTTAAAAATATAAATCAACTTTCTTGCGCGATTACTGACTTTCATGACGTGCTCTTTCCAGTTTAAGTTTTGGTCTACTATCACACCGAGATATCTTATAGAATTAGTTCTGGTGATTGGGTTACAATGACAAGTACTTCTATTGTTGCAATTGTGAGTTTGTATAATTATTGAGTTAGGAGATGGTTTAGTACTGCCGTTAATTGTGAATGTATAAGGGTTCCTTTTTTCCTTTAGAGGTACGGAAGCCTAAAAACACGCCGTCGGTGCGCAGACGACGCGTGTTACATAGAACGCGCGTATAAAAACACCGTGTGCATAGGCTCTAAGATACTTTATTTACTCTCTACTCTACTTATTAGGTACCTATTTGAAAAATAACAAATATGATGACCAGATCCAATCGTTTTTTTATCGAATTTCGGATTCAATAGTCATAGCATACTCGTAGCATTTTTTTTACGGTTTAGTTCGTTGCACTTGGTTTTGTGATTTCTGCATTATGACTAACTTGAAATTGGCTTGAAATTAAAATCAAATCAAAATATTTTATTTCACATAAACTTACATGGGCACATATGAAACGTCAGAAGCTAAGTGAACGGTTCCAATTAGTCGTTTCTTATGGAGAAGAACCGACAAGAAACTCCACTGTTACTCTTTTAAAAATGATTGACTTTTACAATGTTTTCAAATTACAGTGTAAAGGCTTCTACACACCGGGGCGACTTGTCGCGCGACGCGACGCGACACGCGGGGCCTTTGTGCCGTGTCGCGTCGCGCGACAAGTCGCGTCGGTATGTAGAAGCCTTTAATAGGTATGTGAGGACAGTGTAGGTCTGTCAACAAGTACCAGGGAAAATGGTTTACAGTCTATTAGGCCTAAAACGTTCTCAAGTTCTAATAAAAAATATACAAAAATAATAAAAATAAAAATCTATTTAAACCAAATGACATGATTTTCATTACTATTTATTAAACCAAATGACTTGATTTAGAGTAGATATGTATGTGCCTTCAGTTTTTACTGTAAAACGCTACCTCTTCTCAACGTAACCGCAAACGTACAAACAAGCATCGCTCGTGAGTCACCGATGCGCTATCCCGTGCGAGACACATATAAGCACCTCACACTGAGTCTGTGCCAACAAGCACTCACGTCATAATTTAGCTGATGAATCCCCATAAAATGAGCTATACAAAAACGAACGAATACGCTACCTCCTCACAATATGACCACATTGTTATAAACAAGCATCGCTCGTGAGTAACCGATACACAGTCCCGTGCGAGATACATAATATAAACACCTCGCACTGAGTCTGTAACAACATGCACTCACGCCATAGCGAAAGTGATGTATCCCGCATGAAATTAGCTGTATAATTACTAAAAAAAATTAACGCTACCGCTTCACAACGTAACCGCTTCCTTACTGACAAGCATCGCTCGTGCATGAGTAACCGATACGCTGTCCCGTGCGAGACACATATAAACACCTCACCCTGAGTCTGTGACAACATGCACTCACGACACAGCGGAACTGATAGATCCTGTGTGTTTTGTTCTACCTTAATTTTGTATGTTCTAAAAAAGGTATTCTATCTATTTTGGTAGCATATCCACTAAACAACGTCGACCCCGGGATAGTTGGGAAAACTCTAGGTAGATGATTCTCGAAACAAAGATAATAATGTTTCAAGTAGTTAGTAACAACTAACACGCCCTGCGTAGCTTGACTTTACCCATGCTTATCATCAGGGTTCGCTGATATTAGGTATATCAGTCGATAAACAACATTATTTTCAGTATATGCGAAACCTGAATATAGTTTGTTCAGAATAAGGAACTGAATCGATTTCAATATTTTTACACCATGTTATATTTTGTCCCAAAAATGAAAAAGTGTGATGGAAAATGTTATTACCATTTAATTACTTACAATACAATCGCTGTACAGTTACGTGCCTACTGCCAAATTATTATCAATGAGCGCAAGACGACCTTGGAGGCGCGGGGGCGCCGTTAGCATGTTTTTGTACAGACAACCCGGTAACATAACAACCTTTTATCTTTGTGATTTTTCATGATACAGTTTAGAAATGTTGTACATAGAATCTTTACATAAAAATACTAGACACGTGTTTCGGGTTTAGCATATACTAAAAATAATGTTGTATAATCATGGTTATATAACGATATAATCAATTGATATTTATGTGGATATATATCTACTGATATTTATCGTCAAAACTAGAAATTTGCAGATTTAAAATTGACCCTAGCAACACTTGACAAAATACTACAATTTAACCTAACATACAATGAAAAATTATGATCAGCCACTAAAAATAATGTTATAATTTAATTTTGTTATGTGTTGATCAAGTAAGATCGATTATTATTCATCAAAGACTCAAATTTTTTGTTATTTTTCTAACAAGAAACTTAAATATTCAAACACAACTTTTATTCTACACTTCTAAACCACTACAGAATGTAAATCGCATATTTTGTAGACAAGATGACTGTTATAATTATATCAAACATCGGATATTTTGATATTCATATTAAAATTTATTTGGAAAATATAAAATAATATATTTAAAAAATAATATATTAAAAATGATATTCATATTTGATATTAAAATGGATTTTTACGAACCCTGCTTATTATACTGTAGCAGTCAGAATGGTAGCAGATCTTGGACAAGATCATTCAAGCAGCTGCTCTACTCCGAAAAAAAGTCAGAAATCATGCAGAAAAAGTTTAAGTTACTATTCTTAAATCAACATAGCATCAGCCATTGTCTCAATAAAATGGTTAGCTTGTATTTTTTCTAAAAAGTATGCTCTCAAAACGTAGATAACGCTACGTGTTTTTTAAAACAAGAGGATTGCTCTTAGAATTCGTCTAGCGATCTAACGACACGTAAATTTCATGAAAAGCTTACTTAATATTTTTTATATTCACAAACAACATCTAACAAAAATTACTCCTGTTCGATTCACGTGACTCTTATTCATCTCAAACAAAATATAAGTGCCTTTTCATTTGTAGGAATAACCAACTTTCACATACATTCAGTATAGCGTTACGCTTTGCTCGGACTATATCAAAGGCCAGCAGAATTCATGTCAAAATGTTTGAAAAGTGTACCCGAAAGCATCAAAACCTCTCTACAGGAACTTTTATGCGAAATTTAATGTTGCATATTTAAAAACTGCTGCTCTGTTAGTGCAGGAGTCAATACTAGTTTGTTCTTTTTTAAATTATGTTTTCATTTTCTCTCATAGAAATAAAAATGTTCTAATAGCTTCCGTGCTTTTTATATTTAATCCCTTGTGGCAATAAATTCTTGTTTAGCGTCCATTAGTGTACTTAAAAAGGTTGAGTAGGTACGTATTTAGATACCTATAGACTTTAAAGCTATTTTGTTGGTATAGTTTCATAGCCACCCTCGAGGCATCAATCTCAATGAAATCAAATGATTTATTTATGATTAAAATTACTTTAATTGTGTGTAATTTTCCTTACAGGTCATTTATTTTTTATAAATCCGTGTAAGTAGACATTGAGACTTATAACATTGCTTTGTCTGTAAAGGTTGTTATAATTGTGATTTAAATAAATAAATAGTAAATAAGATTTGATTTTACGTAATAAATGTCAATTTAAAAATTGTAAAAATATCCTACCCTACCCTATCCTCTCCTTCTTAGGAAAATGGTTTGCAGATTGTTGGGGAAGAGCAGATGAGTGATTAGGTACATTTTAAAATATGTAATTCATTAGATTAGATAATTGTTAGTAACTTTATAGGTGCGGTTAGTGAAATTTAAGTGTCCGCACTAATAAACAAAAATTGTAAAACTGCGTTCTGTTCCCACAAACAAACCGTGAAAATTATTTTGCGGGGCAAAGTCCTTATGTAAAGTTTTTTTGTAAACGTATTTAATAAATAATAATAATCACGCGATTGTGAATGTTATGGACATACCTACCTAATATTACAACATACTCTGGAATAACCTAAAATACCTTTTAAAGACTGAAAAAACATTTCAATTCAGCTCTTGGTCTACCCACGCTATACTAAAAATCCCATAACAAACGGACATGCGAAAAAATTTCACGTTATGCAGCTCGTATCGAAAACCATTTCGATGTTGTAATTTGTATAACAAACATGATATTAATGAAGTCCGTCGCTTAATGAATTAACGTATAAAACAATGTTTTCTGCTATGAAATACGTAAAATTATTTGCTTTTTCGTACCGTACTTTATTGTGTTGTTTATTTTCTTTCGGGATGATGGTGTTAATTACGTTATTTTTGTTGAAAATCATTGTGGTTGAAATAACCTGAGGATTACTCCAAGATAGTTAACTAAATAACAATTCGTACACCCACAATTTTATGTCAAAATTACGTCCTATATTTTAGGTGTCGTTTAGGTTTATTTTTTCCTGGGTTCTAGTTTCTCGTAAACTCATTAGGTACCTAAATTAATATTTTAACTGTATTCACTTAATCAATATTTGAAGAAAAAAACATCTCTTCTCCGAACCCAGTCATCATTATCACCATTTCAGCTGAAAGACGTCCACTGCTGGACATAGGCCTCCCTCAAAAGGGGGGATTCCATAATGGCCACGGCTGGCGATCGTAGTATGGTGTAAAAATGCATAGAGAACGCTGCTGTTCATTCTCTAGTAAGGCCCTTAGTCGCTTTTTACAAAACTTATGGGAAGAAATAGGGTGGTGCAACTTTTTACTTTTGGCACCTCACGGAAAACCAATATGACCTACGAACCCAGTAGGTAAATTATAAATAGTAGTAAAACAATATTTGCACAAAATAGAACATTTCATATATTCCGCAAGGCCACCAGCAATACGAGAGATAATCACAATCAAAACAATAATAGCTTCCTAAGAAATCATAAAGGACACTAAAATCACAAAGAAGACATCTAACGCAAGTGTCCCTTACACAAACGTTAATGGAATGAAATGAAGAACAATGAGAAATCTGATATAAGTGGACCCTACAAATGTTATTCCAAATATGGGACCGTGGTTCGGGAGTATTTGTTCTACCTACGTGCGAATCGTTCGGTATGAGACCTCCTGTCTGGATTTCTTTCGCCCAATGAGTTTAGGTGAAAAAAATACACTGAAACAGATGGAATATCGCAGAAAATTGAAACCTGAATAAATATTAAAAGACGAGATGCCACGGACTCTTTGACTTTTTGTTTGAGGACTCACAAGGGTTTTTTCATTCGACATTATTAACTTGGCTAACAAATTTTCTGGCTGATATGAATATTCTTGTTAAGGGGACGATGCCGACTTTTAATGATTTTATACTGAAGATCACGTCTAAACGAGTAGTGTTAATGCTTTGAAAAAAAAAATGTTAAATTAGAACATTTTCTCAATAACTTTATATTACACAAAACTCGGCAATCGGTGACACATCCGATATGAACAATTATCGACCCATCTCACTAGCTACCACCATGGCTAAGGTGCTTGACGGTCTGATGAAGGGCTGCCTCTCAGAACATGTTAAAGTGCACCGCCCAGTTTGGATTCAAGGCGGGCGTGTCCACCGAGAGTGCTATTCTCAGCCTGAAGCACACCGTCAAGTACTACACCATGAGGAGGACGCCGGTATACGCGTGTTTCCTTGACCTGTTGAAAGCTTTCGACCTTGTCTCCTATGATGTGCTATGGGACAAGTTGAGGGGCATGGGTGTGCCGGTGGAGTACACAGCGCTTCTCCGGTACTGGTATGCTCACCAGACAAATCGGGTGAGATGGGTCGGTACTCTGTCGGATGAGTATCGAATGGAATGCGGTGTAAGGCAGGGGGGGTTAAGCTCCCCCCTGTTATTTAATTTATATGTAAATGAGCTCATCGATCGACTGAGCAGCACACATGTCGGCTGTCATATAGACGGTGTATGTGTCAATAACATAAGTTACGCGGACGACATGGTGTTGCTCAGTCCCTCGATGAGTGGACTGAGGAAGCTTCTCACGATCTGCGAGACGTATGCGGAGGTGCACGGCATTAAATACAATACAAAAAAAAGTGAGGTGTTAGTGTTTACGGCACCTAAACAATAGCCCCGTCGTGTACCTCCAGTATATCTCAACGGCGTTGAACTGAATGTGGTAACTGACGTGCCGTAAATTTTACAATGCCACTGACGTGGTAGTGTACTAGACACAACTTTGACTGGTCATAAGTTTATAATTACTTTATAATTCCTAACGGTGTGATGTTTTTTTGGGAAATTGAAGTATTTATTATTATTTTGATTAAATAAAAGTGTTAACATAAAAAGCAATGTCCACTTATCAGTATTGATTTACATAACACAAATCAGTCCTAATAAAATTACACACACACAAAAAAAATAAAAAACAAATTAACTATATCACTTTTCTTGAGAATGTTTTTTATTTATCATAGACAACACTTATAATAATCAGACATGAAAATTTGGGCAATATTCATTGGTTCAATTGAGAGTTATTAGCCCTCAAATTATTACAATTTTTTTTGACAATAGACAAGATACAGTGTCTTTAAGCATTGGAGGTAAATCGGCTTTAAACAATCACAGCAACAATATCTTGTTACTCTTTCTATTTTAGATGGACATAACTTCCTTCCATTTGTTGGAAGAAATCAGTTGAGGGTGAAGGGTGAGGTCTTTACCAAAAACTCGACTGAAAGTCATATGCAGTTTTTTAGGCAATATTTCGTTGTATACCCGGGTTTTCAAGTCATCCAGCACTAAATCTCTTCCTAAATTTAGTATAAATATCCCTCTTCTCATTTTCTCATCACTATCTGAAGAGCTCTGATAATAATATCACAAAAGCTGATATTATCACCTTTATCTAGCAACTAACTAGCCTATAGCTAGCGGGTTTTGCGAGATGGTCCTTGATTCTGACACTTCATCAGAGACTACTTCATCGGAGTACAAGTGTTCGGGTTCTGGTTAAAACTCCGGGTCGTCATCTTCAAAGTCCAGATCGCTGTACTCATGCTCACTTTCTTGTTCCAATCACTATTCTACAAGCTAGTCATGGCTTTTATACGTTCCAGCCGAAGCTTTTTTGGGCATTAGCTGTTACTTGAGCGAGCCATCTGAAAAACTGTGTATAAAATGTTATGTAGGAAACAATTTTACTGACGGGTTGTCTAGGAAACACTATAAAAATATAACTATTTTACTGAGGTGGTTGTCTATTAAACACATACCTTAACATTGACGTAGTGGTCTGGTAGACATCTTCCCCCATAAAATGGTAGGTGCACTTGCCTCAACTGCTTGCGGCACACTAATTGACGCATGGCCACACGATATGAAGGTACTGAGAACCCGGGATTCGTAATATAAAAAGTAGCGAGTCAGGACATATTTTTCGATTTTGCGGTGTCTGTGGTACTACCATGTCAGTCGCAAAGGGTTAAATACTTGGGTCATGTTGTCACCAGTGACCTACGTGATGATGGGGACATAGAACGCGAGCGCAGGGCGTTGGCGGTGAGGAGCAATATGCTCGCCCGTAGGTTTGCTCGCTGCACGGCAGACGTCAAAGTCAGTTTATTTAAAGCGTTCTGTCAGTCCTTCTACACGAGCGGCCTATGGGTGTCATATACGGGCCGAGCCTACAACGTCCTGCGCGTGCAATACAACAATGCCTTCAGGATGCTGTTGCGGTTGCCGCGACGTTGCAGTGCGTCGGGAATGTTTGCTGAAGCACGTACGGATGGCTTTCACGCCATCATGCGTAAGAAAGCGGCTTCCCTACTGCAACGTTTGCGTAGCACTCGGAACGGCATCCTGAAAATGATTGTTAGCAGAGTGGACTGCCCCATCCAAAGGCACTGGGTAGAATTAGGTATAGATTTATGTTAAATAGAATTAAGTACTAACAACAATAACATAGCATGTAAGCACAGTTTGTTACTAACCACTAACTACATATGGACTGCTTTTAGGTCTGAAATAAAGATATTTTATTTTTTATTTTATTTATATTGATATTTTATATGAATATTTTAGATTATATTTACATTTTAAAGTGAAATTAATTTGTAAAGTTATATCTAACGCGGATAAAAAACTGAGAATGGCGCAAAATCTACCAATTTAAATATAATTTAATTATTGATCTTTTAGTATACGCGTTTTATTAAAATACCTTTTGGTTTGTGTATAATAAATTAATAATGCGTCAAATTGGGGACAGCGCTCCATGATGGGCGAGTACTATTACTGGCTGAACGTACGACGCGTTGCGTGAGCTCAGTACAGAACACGCAAGCTAACCACTGAAGGTCACTGGCATATATCTCCGTCTTAAGTATGCTGACCAGTTTATGTTAATCTTTATGTGCCACCTTGTCATTTCATAATTCGCAATTCCGATACTAATAACAGTGTTCTGGAAACGTGCCAATATTGTTGTTATGTTAGACAGTTTCCAGGTTACCTACATTGGAACTTTTATGGTTTGCAGACTTGATACCAACCGGAGTACAAAATAAAATCGTAAAATATGTACACGCTTTGCCAAAAAATCCCGAGAGCTGAAAAATTTAGTTTTTTCATATTTTCATCTACTACGAGCAGCACTGCAGTGAAAACAATCTCTTCATACGTAACGTAATTAATCATTTTGATTGGTAGCGCGGCAATTAATATTTCTCATTAGTTACACATTGATTGGTATTAGTGTCATATACGAGTA
Source organism: Tiliacea aurago (assembly GCA_948098905.1). Classification (NCBI taxonomy): domain Eukaryota; kingdom Metazoa; phylum Arthropoda; class Insecta; order Lepidoptera; family Noctuidae; genus Tiliacea; species Tiliacea aurago. The sequence continues at coordinate 17,470,700 of OX402587.1, read as the reverse complement.
ACTGTTATTACGCGATCATATAAGAGCGAAAATTACAGTTATGGTTAGAGCAAGAGCGATTAGCGGGAAATATATAAGTAAAAAATATTTATTTTTATTTTGGAACAACACAGATTACCATTATTACAATGTAAACGATGATAGCTTCAAAAGTTAAAAACAGTGTCGCAGCTATCAACGCCCGTCTAAACATTAGAAACACATTTTTCCAGACATTAGCTGTGACATGGTTACAGTTAAGCTAACTTTAGTGTTTAAATAAAAATCGTAAACATACGTAGGTGATTGTGCTGGTTTACATATTTACACCATGACTCGGTAATTATTTTTTATATAAGTCATAAGTAATTTATTTCATAACAATAAAAAAGTACATTGTGTAGAAAAATAAAAAAAATAACATTAAACATTTACATACATTGTACATTGCAATTAAAATAAAATTCGTTAAATACATTAGAAAAGTCGATAAAAACAATAACGGTCAAATAATTCAAGTAATATAATAATAGATCTAATAATAATAAATGTCAAAATTGTAAAATCAAACTTAAGTTACAATGTCTTAAGAGTATTTATGTCATCTAGGAATTCATTGATACTGTAATAGCCTTTCCCCGATAAATAGGTCCCCAATTTGTTTTTAAATAAGTTAACACTGTATATGGTTTTAAATTCTATAGGCAACTTGTTGTATAAAAATACAGACTGATATCTCGGGCTATGTTTGACAACTTTTAATTTAGGTTGAATAGTGTTGGGCAAATCTTTCCTACAATAATTAATATAACAATTATTTCATAAAAAGTTTTTAGATTAATCTATTGATTATACATACAACTCGCAATAAATTATTTAAATCTCATTAAAACATAATTCACTAAAGGATTAAAAAACCGGCCAAGTACGTGTCGAACCACGCACAATGATGGGTTCCGTAGTTGGAATGCATTTATCCCAAGAACAAACGTACGTTGTTGAAAAGCATGTTCTCTGATACATTCCAACTGCAAAAATACATAGTTTGTACGGACAATATTGAGAGATTTACCGTGTTATTTTAAGACCATATACTTTTTATTGATTTTTTTGTAATCTATAAGTCTTTATCAATTCCTCAACTTTATTTAAAAATAAATAGGCTCCATTTTCGGAGAGGGTAGATGGTAAATATTCATATATTTTCTTAAATAACTATAAAACTATTTATTTTAAAATTATAAAACAATGTTTGAGACCCTCACAATTAGCCTTTTCTTTTAATAGTTTTATGATAATTATGTCATATGGTGCAAAAGCAAAACTTGTATTTTAATTTTCTTATTTGCCTCCCAAAAGTGACCCCCTTCAAACTTCATTATTTTATTTTACGTTACACGGCCGTGATTGGGTCATATAAATTCATAATTATAGTACCAAATTTCAACTGAATCGGTTCATTAGATTTTGGGCAAATTGGCTGTGACAGACGGACAGACAGACAGACACACGAGTGATCCTATAAGGGCCAGATTTAGCTAACCTGGCACGTGTAATTGCCGTCAATTTTTTTTTAATTCTACTGCGACACGTTGCAGGCGTTAGGACGTGAATAGACATTTTGTAAACGTTAACATGTAGGCACTTGTTTGCTGACGAGTTTTACTGCAAACGACTGTTGATTTGTTAATTTAGAGTGAACTAGATTTTAGATGCTATTTGGATTCAGATCGTGGTTGGCGACATTGTGTTCAACGTCCAATGTACTCAAAAATTAATTAATTAAAATGTGTATTTGTTCAGTTGTGAGTGGACACATGGCTACACATCAAGCTATACATTTCCAGTATAAGCGGATCTCGCATTTTGTAGGATTTCCGGACAATGAGAGGTCAGCGTATAATGGAAATGGATAGCTTGATGTGTAGCCGTGTGACATACGTAAATATCGTTTTTTTCACTTTAAATATAGTTCCAAAGTCAGACTTTCAAAATAATTTACATTACCTACTTAACAAAGCCCAGGGAACAGGCCAACTACATACTTTCATATCAACTTATTTAAGAAAACTTAGTAGAAAATATTAGTACAGACTGGCCACAAACATTTTTGTTTATGTTGTTGGAGATTTAATAATATTTTTTGTAGAATACTACTAAAATACACAATTTTTTAAAATTTTTTTTTCACATTTTATTTTTGTGGATCATAGAATTTACTACTTTCAGTCCCAGTGGTAGGTACGTGCCCGTGGGATATTTTCCGCTAAAGCTAGTATATTAATAAATAATTATTATAATATTTAATTTTCATTTATATATTTTAGTAGTACGAGTATGTAGATATAGCTACAAAAAATATTAATAACTATATATTCTTTAGTATTTTGTATTACTACTTAGTCTATACTAAGCGTAGGGCTGCGGTGTTCGGTCACACAGTATTTTTCTTACTTTTAGCATTTTTATACATGTCGTAACTTCTAAACGAAAGGTCGGATTTTAATAATTTAAAGAGGAATTTACATGTTCAGAATGAACCTTGATTATGAAACTAGTTTCTTTCCTCAAAAGACCATTTCAGACACGGATCTACATGGTCCTCACATGATCTGACCAAGATTATGTCTGGACTTTAAAAGAGACTTTGACCCCTGAGTTTGTTTCGCCATTTCTTCTCAGGGGTAGTCAGATAGGAAATGTCGGCTACATCTAGATTTTTTTTTTTATATGACGTGTAAAAGTGATTTTAATATCCTATTTACAGACTAAACGATTTCATTTCATTTCACTTAATTGGTCAGGGATTAATATCATGATATGAATTTCATCGTCAGTCTTTCGAAACCCATGTTTTGATTGACTAATTTGAACAAAAAACGGTTATTATATGACTTAACAGTTAGAGAGATAGCCTCAAGAACTTTTTTGTAGGTAATGATGAGTAATATTACCTAATGCATGTATGTCATATGTAGTACATTATTTTATGTTTTATCAAAAGTTTTCGCAGCGCACGTCATTAATGACTTTATGGGGGAATTTTTGATACCTTGGGTTAGAAGGTTTGTAATTTTCGTAGGGAACTCAATTTTTTTTTAAATAAAGCACTACAGTACTTACATTACATACGCACAGCATTTGCATTAGCATTACTTACTGATAATGTAGCTTTCTATAGCTGAAGGAATTTTGAAAATTAGTCAAGTAGTTTTAGAGTTTATCCATATCAAACAATCAGAAACAAAAATATAATATTAGATTTTTCTCTTTATAATAATAGTTTAATTAAAGGGTGGATTTTTAAGATAGGGCAGTAAGGGCCTTAACCATTGTAGTTACAGGAAAATGGCCTTAAGAGACTGTCCTTAACTTTTTTATAAATATTGATCTGCATTCACAGATTTTGAAAAAATAATACAGTCAGCAGGAAAATAAGTAATTTTCACAAAATCTTTTTTTTATGCCAATTGATCCTCTTTCTTTCTTATAAGGATCAAAAACCTCTGACCGATTGCGGTTTGAGTACTAGAAAAGTCATAAATCGCAAAAAACTTTTCCCATATATTTCGTAGGAAATGATACTAGAACTTACATTTTTTACCATCGATAAACTGACCGCTACAAAAAAGACTGATCGAATGAGAAATAAAAAACAATAACTTCTATTTTGGGTATTACTTATTTCACCTTTAAGGCTTTTTACATACCGGGGCGACTTGTCGCGCGACGCGACGCGACACAAAGGCACCGCTCGTCCCGCGACACGCGGGGCCTTTGTGCCGTGTCGCGTCGCGCGACAAGTCGCCCCGGTATGTAGAAGCCTTTAAATGAAAAACATGAATGTTTACATTTGGACTCACCTAAAAATGTTACTTTTGTGCTCAAAGTTATTGGTGGTTCAAAATGGTAGCCGTTTTGACGTAGGCGGTTTATTTCCATTACTACAGAGCGGATAGCAGCTGATAATGTGCTAGAATTAATTCCATAGAGAATCGTGGTAAGTAAATCTTTGAGTTCCTGAACACTGTCATATTCCTTTTTGTAAAGTTCATTTTTTAAATAGCGGCCACATAAAAAAACAAGAGGTGTGAGATCAGGACTGCGAGGTGGTCACGGTATAGGACCATTATTTGTTTGTATCCACTGCCTTGCGAATTGCCGGTTCAAATTTGAACGGATACGAGTATGGCGGCTGTTGCGCAGTATTTCAGAAATTACCAGCAGTGTGATTCTGTAAGATCTCATTTTAAACTTCGAATCTGAATCTGCTGTGAGTTTCTTGATTGGCATTCTAAAAAACTCGGTTGATACACTAGCGCTGCCCTTGCGAGCGTGTCAGCGAGTTGAACTAAATTGACCGTGAGATTTTGACAGATAAAGTATGAGATGAGGTAAGAAGTGGCATTCTGTAAGGTAATTCCCCCGTCACTTCGACGCTCACTTCGCACTCGAACCCGATTCAAAGTGTCAAATAAAAAGCATCTATTTACGAGTGAAAATAGAAGAAATATATGTAGGAATAGCGTTAAAATAATATTTTTTATGTCACAGTGTTAAAAATTTGTACAATAACTCTAAAATTGTTGTTAATAACTACTTTTTGGGCGTTTGAGTGAAGCGATAACGATGGCAAGAATGTTTTTGTTTAAATCTTTATTAGAAGAGTGAGCCTATTCTAATAAAGATTTAAACAAAAACATTTTTGCTTTGGATAAACGAGAAAAGCGCCGACAATCTAACCAAATTCGAAGTTTATCTTTAATAACCCGAGATGACGACTATGTGAGCGTATATAGATTGTCAAAAGAACTTATTGACCAACTAGAGTATGAGCTACTGCCTCTGATAAAGCCCACAAAACGTCGAAGCAAAGGACTTTCAGCTTGTTTAAAAGTAAGTGCTTCATGTTACTAAGTACCTATAAAGTTACTTTTGTAAGTATTTACACAGCTGATAGATTTTGTAACCAAGCACAACAAACATCATTTATCGCTTATAACTCATGAAAACACTTCTTATTAAGGAGTATTCCCTTTAGGTTGTTTCCCTACTAGCTGTTTTCATGTTAATCTAAGGACCTTATATTTATAGTTATAATATGTAAATAACAAAATTGGTCCCTATTCTGTTTTGACTAGATCTAGATTACCTATTTTTTTTTTTATTGTTCACAGATATTATGCACCTTGTCATTCTTGGCTAATGGCAGTTATCAGAAAATAATAAAAGAAAATATAAGAACATATTTATCGCAACCATCAGCATCTCGATGCATAAATGAAGTAGTGTTAGCTCTTAACAATCCGGCAATAGTAAAGAAATATATAAGGTTTCCTCAAAATATACAAGAAAGAAAAATGTTAAAAGAAAGGTTAGTAGGTATATTATAATTAAAGTGACCCTTCTTATATTTTTACATTTTTGTGATAGTTAATCATGTTAGTGGTTGCTTTAAATTAAAGGTTCTACAAAAAGTTTGGCTTTCCAGCAGCTCTTGGGTGTATCGATGGCACTCTGGTGGCATTGAAAAAACCAGTAGAGAATGAAGAACGTTTCTACTGCCGCAAAGGTTACCATGCAAGAAATGTGCAATTGGTAAAATGTATTTCAATGTTGTAATCTATTACTATTAGGTACTTATTCAATTAGTCTTCTTAATATTTCTTTTTTTCAGATAACAGATGCAGATCTAAATATTTTAAATGTGGATCCAACATATGGTGGAGCTACTCATGATAGCTTCATTTTTAACTATGGTGATATAAAAGCCCACTTAGAGGCATTAACAAATGCTGGTGAAGAAGTTGTTTTGCTTGGTAAGTAATCCCTAGTTCAGAATATAAGCCTAATTAGGTATAAAAACTACATAATTATTTGATACTTTTTTTATTCTTATTTTCATAATTAATATTATTACATGTGTCTTGCTGTGCTGTCACACTGAACAGTCAATAATTAAATCTGCCTTTTCTGTCTATATCTATGTTCTATGTTAGCAGGTTTGGTTTCCGCACTTAGTCCTTCATGTGGACCATTGTGCGTGGGCCATAGCGGCCATCACTGGTTATTCCAACCAACCCACCTCCCTCCAGAAGCTGATTAGGTCTCCTGGTCTGCTTAAGATATCTGTGAAGGATCTTTCTGACTATATTGGGCCACCAAGATACAGGCTGTGCCTAGTTTGGGGCCCACGGCTACTTCTACTTATGCACTCTTTTAACAACATTGTTTCTGTTTGTATGTTTCCTAACTTGTGTGTCAATAAATTGGTTTATTTATTTACTTATTAACTTTTTCAGGTGATTCAGGATATGCTCAGCGCGCCTACCTTATGACGCCAATTAGTGGTGCTGAAGATAATTCCCCAGAAGCTTTTTATAATGATCGTCACTTAACTGCTCGCAATTCAGTAGAGAGAACAATAATTGGTCTCCTGAAAGGACGATTTAGGTGCTTGTTAGTTCACAGAGTGCTCAATTATCATCCAGACGTAGTTGCAAAAATAGTTATTGCATGTTGTGTTTTGCACAACATGTGCAATCGCGCAAAAATGCCGGCATTCACAATTTCAGAAGAAGAGAGACTAGAAGAGCTCCAAACAATTGCTGAAGCTCAAAGGAGGCAAACTAGGGATTTGCCATCTAACGCAGATTTAGCTCTAGGGGAATTACGTAGGCGAAACTTAGTAGATAGGCTATGGCGTTCACGTCATAATTAATTTATCGGTGGTTTCGTTTAGTACTATCATGTATTCTGTGATGTGTGAGGTGGGTCGTTACGTTCCCCAGCGGAGCGATGGTTGGTTCATGCGTCGTGCTCGTGAACGGGTGCCGCCAGTGGGAATGGGTAGTATATTGAATTATAATTGACTGTCTGGATAATAATTGAGTAGGTACCTATGTCATGCTCACTCTAAACGTGATGATCACGGTAAAGAACATGTAGCTAACATGAACATACTATGTAGGTGCGATGATAAGTCTGCAGTGTCAAATTAAACCAAATCACCAATGGACTTTCAAGAAAACTGCGCTAGTATTCTTTAGGTGATAAATTCACAAGGTTAAGCCTCACCCTAAAACACACACTGCAGGATCTAACTCTAATGATAGTTACTTAGTTGTTTTTGTAAATAGATAATATAAAAGACGGAGGTCAACAACCCTTTCTAAGTTTTCTTTCGCCATTTCTTTCTTGGAAAGGCCTCCCAATTTGTGAAATGGTGGATTGGTGGTGGAGATTCAATAGATTTCAATTTTTTAAATCCAAACTAATCACCAATGGACTTTCAATAAAACCGCTCTAGTATCCGTATAAAATTGTTTTATTTATTTTTTAATCAAATCCAAAGTCATATAATCAAACTAGGCTGAGAATCAGCACTTTTTGAATGTCAAAAATTACATGAGACAGTCCCCCAAAAACGCTCGCCCTTCACCACTTCCTAGTGCTTTAGCTGGGAAGAAGTGGCGCAACAAACTCCCCAGCAGCACTAAGCTGTCTGTTCAGTTAGAAAACATGAATCTATACAATAAAATGTTTAATAATTTGCATTACGCAGCACAAAACATTAAATTAAATTATTTGGCTTATGTTAGTTAGCGCTCGCCATTATACCAAAAGAAAAAAAAAACATATAAAAATCGTCCATTAACTTTTTTTTTCACACCCTATCTCTATTATTAGCCTCTGCCAATGCAGCCCTTTCCCCACTGCAGCCACAGCATCAGCCAAGATCCTATCTCTCTCTGCACTTCCCTACAGAAAGGACTGCAGGATTTGTGCATTTAGTCGCTGTATCTCCAGCTGCTGTTCTTCCACCCTCAAGAATCTCTCAGTTGTGGTGGAGAATTCCGTTCGCCGTTGAGATGGTGGAGGAGCAGCAACTAAAGACGTGTGATGTGATGCTGAAAAAAGAACACCGATTACTAAGATGCGTAAATAAAAAATCTTAAATAGCAGCTTTTCGTTGTCATTCGTTTGAAAAATTAAGTTTGGATAGTTATTTTTATTTTGTACTTACACACAGAACCAGCACCTCGACTAGCACGAGCCATATTTGTCCTGGGGCGGCGAGAAGGGGAAGCAATTGGCGTTGCGTGACGTGAAGCTAAAAATATAAATATTTACAAAATTACATTAAGGTTCTATAATCTCAAGTTTTTTCCTAAATCGAATAGGTATAAAAGAAAAGTACAAATCAACTCGGATATTATATCATTGAGCATGAGCAAAGCCACATAATATTGGGTTCGGGGACCTATGAAATTGGCGTTTTTTTTCTCACAAGTAGAGAACCTCGTCACTTCTATGATTTAAAATATTCATCAATTGCTTGGTATTATATTGAATAATGACCAGCATAGAAAGTTGTATAACATGGTCATTATTCGATATAAATGAGGAAAAACTATAAGTAATAAGGTTGTTTTACTATTGGTAGTTGGTAGTTACCAATAGTAAAACAAACTTAATACTTATATTTTCCAAAACATCAAAAATACCTTAAAAATTACTCCTCATTTTGGTAACATAATTGACCACTATAGTGGCATATTACATTATCTTAGTTTTTAAACTTTATTGCATAAAAGTTTTCATGGTTGTAGTATAAATTAAGAAAATGTTAGTATGATAAATGCAACTTGTTTAAAATTCTCCATACAAAACGCTGATTTCATAGATGGGGACCTTATAGTAGTGAAAGTTGTTTAACATTATTGGTCACTTACATGACGAAGCAGCAGTTTGACGGCTAATCACTGGGGAGGCTACTTGGGTAGAACCGCGGCGTGAAGGAGAAGGTGTGGGTGTGTGTGAAAGTGTTATCGGTGGAGGGGACAGGCTAGGATGATATGTATGAGGATTTGGAGGAGGAGTGTGTTCTAACTGGATATTCTGAAACAACAGAAACAATCCTAAAAAGAAAACCCACTTAGGTACCTATATATATTATAATGAAATATTGACAATTCCAAGGAAAGTTGCTAAAGTGCCACAGTAAATACAATTAAAGCATAATGTTATTAAATAATAATCAACAAAATAAGAAACTAAAGTAGGTAAGTTGCTACCTCCCTAAACTATAGCATGGGTCAGAGTGTAGCGGATCTGTTCTCAAGATATGATTTGTGTCAACGATTTGAGTTAACATACATTTACTGTGACAACTCAAATTTGTCTCTGCCCAGACACATACCCGCAAACTGCTTTGGCTTGTTCCAACAGTTGAGCTGGATGAGGAAGCAAACAGACGTCTTCTCGAAATTGCAGGAACAGGTTGTCTGTAATTACGAGTCAGTTGTTGACTATCCTCAATCAGTTCGGAACCCTGAAAAATAAATTGGATAAAATGTTACTCCATAACTTCCTAGTGGAATAAAATTAGACAAAAATATTTTGACTAAAAATAGTACCCTAAAAACAAATTAGTATTTGAATTATATTAGTAATGAATTTCAATATACATAGGTATACTACATTTAGATCTAATAGAATAGAATCTAGACACATCAGATTTATAGGTATGTACCAAGTAGTTAGTAGAATAATATAACTTACATAAATCACAATAGCTGGTGGTTCCTCTGAAGGTGCCTGACTCTGTTGGTGTGGTAGATGAATCTATAATCAGATAAATGCTAGATATGAGTATATCATTAATTAATCACATACATTATTATGAATTAAATTTAAATATCATACATTGTCACTATCATCATCTTGTATTTGTTGCGCTTCATGTGATGGAGATAGAGTATCATTTTCCTGAAACAGGTAATAATAATATTAATAAATTTGCCAAATAATTCAGACACTTTACATTATATGTATTTTTAACAGACAAATTGCACAATTCTTGGCCACTACCAGCCAGACATGATTGATGCAAATAAGCTAGCACCTACCTATTGCATTTCTAAATTTCTTACCGGAAATGGCTGTATGCCTAAATGTGCATCTCCTGTTGAAAAGCTTTCACCACCACACAAAGCAACAACTCTTTCTTCAAGCTCTGATAGCTCCACCACATCCTCCACCCCACCACCAGTCCTACGCCTAGCAGCAGAACGCGCGGCTACTTTTTTTTTAATGGCGCTTTTTTTGTCAGACCAATACTACAATCAGACATATAATTAAAGAAATTATAAAAAATTGCTGTTACAACACTCATTTATTTTTCAAACTATATTAAAAAACCATAATAATATTCATTGATTGAGTAAAATTCAAATCATGAAACCAAGGAACACACTATAAACCAAGAATCGTCGCACATTTGAAGTGGTTTGCTTTGAGGAATGTTGAGTGGTTAGCTAACATGTAGTAAAAAAAAGCGATGCTTACCTTAGTCCACTGTTTGTAATTTTTTAAGGTGCCACCTAAACTGTTTAGGCGCACGGCTAGTTCCTCCCACTGGCGTCGACTTCGCTCTCTGGCATTTTGAGTTCTCAAGAAACCCTTCGCCATGCCAGGGTTTCTTTCCATAAATTCTACCAGAGTTTCAACCTGAGCCGACGATGGGTGAGAGGAACGTGTCTCATTTGGACTGGAATATTATTGTTGGATTAGAAAACAAAATAAATACTATTGAATTAATATCATTTTTAAACTTCACAACCACAAATATAAACTTACTTCATGATTATTTCACAATTATTTTCGCCACTGAACGATAAATCAATAACAAACAAAACAACGCAAGCGCAACGCATTAACAAAATATTGTTTGTCTGATGCTGATCTGACATCTATTTTTTTTCGTAAGGGAAGCACCGAAGCATAGACTATATATTTATGGCACGAATTTAGAGTTTTATGTTTTTTTACTTATTAGCTGCTTCAAATTCCTTTTAAATTAAGAAATTTTAATTTAAACAATTTAATAGCTAAATTTCTGTGCCAAAAACTCAACAATTGTGTCAAAAAACTTGAATCGATAAAACTTGACTTACATTTTATTGAGTGAGGCAGTCACTAGTACAATATTGGTCGCTTCGGAGCTCACTTCACTTCGCAAGTGACTACGTGATGCTTACAGAATGCAAAATCAAGGTCATTTGGAACCTTATGCGAAGTGAGAGTGAATAGCGAAGTGAGATGCGAGTTGTTGCTTGGATTTTACAGAATCGACGTACAGCAACCAAGCAACAAACTATCTACATTCTGTTTTCAAAGCAATTATGACACGTATTCGTTCAAAATTCGAAGTCTATTTTTTTTTGTTTATTTTTGGCTACCCTTCATTGTAGCGGTCCATCTACCTATCCATCATAGAAAACTAAGGAGTCTCTTTTCCTACGAAATTTATGGGAAAAGTTTTTAGCGATTTATGACTTTTCTAGTACTCAAACCTCAGTTGGTCCAACAGAGGTTTTTGATCCTTATAGGAAACACGATCGATTGGCATAAAAATAAGTTTTTGTGAATATTGCCCATTTTTCTGCTGACTGTAATTTTTTTTCAAAATCTGTGAATGCAGATCTAAATTTCTCAAAAACTTAATGACCGTTTGACTGTAGCTCAAACGGTTAAGGTAGCTGCCCTTACTGCCCCATATCAAAAATCCACTCTGTATACGTCTACACATGATTCAAGAGTAGGTACTATATGGGCTCTGTGCCCTTATATTACTGGAGTCATCAATGAAAGGCGTATTCATATTAAAATAATAATTAGAATTGCATCTACTTATTTTACTTCACGACGCGCGCTGTCAACTCTCCAAGCTGATCCTTTAGGGCTTCTTCACACGTACCATAACCACACCACGTCACAACCACAAAATGCTGTCAAGCAGTGGTTAAGTGTGAATAGTGTCACTGCAACTTTTTGTAGTTGCGTTGTGGTACCGACAAAATGTCGATGTGGTTGCGTTGTCGTCAGTAGTAGCGATGTGGTTACGTGGTGTGCAGACACAGTTCGACTCCGGCTAAACAAATCCGTGTCAAAAGTCTCGCTGCCAGACATCGCACAACCACGCGGCACCTCAGTTCAGTTCGGTTCATTCATTCTGCGTTCGATGAATAAACCGGGGGAGGGGAAGAGCGCGGGCGGCGCGCGCGCGCTGTCGTTGCGTTGACGCAACGTTGTGTATGCGATGTGGTCGGCCACAAGTTCGCAGTGTCGCTGGTGGTTGCGTTGTGGTTGCGATGTGGTCGGTATTACACACACGGTCGATAACGACTGCAAAATGTGGTACGTGTGAATAGTCCTATTCATTTTCAATACGAAATATACGCCCGGCCACGTGGTGTGGTTGAGGTGTGGCTGTGGTCGTGGTGTGGTTGTGGTACGTGTGAAGAAGCCCTTACTCTTTATTATATCCTTCTAATTATGAAATAGTGTTTGTCTCATAAGTAAGTAATAATAGCCGCACAGGTCGATCGGCCAGGTTTAGCTACGCTTGCCGCGTTTGGTCCGTGGATGTGTGAGCATCTTTACATACCAAGACCCCTCCTTGCCTCCGAAAGCACGTTCAGCCGTGCGTTGGTCCCGGCTTCAATTCATCTTTGACAGTTGTTACAGGTCGTCAGAAGCCCGAAAGTCTGACAACCAGCCTTACCCAGGGGTATCGTATTACCCAGTAACTGGGTTGTGGAGTTCATATAGGCAGTCACTCCATGTAAAATAATGGTATTCAGCTGCATCCGGTTAGACTGGAAGCTGACCCCAATATAATTGGGAAAAAGCTAGACAGTTGATGACATTAGATTATATAAATTATGACATGCCATCAACTTACAAAATATTCGCGGAGGTCAGTTGTCAAAGCCAACTGGAAAAAACTTCTACAGTAGCTGTACCTACTTCATTACAAACAATAATAATATGTTTTCCTAAAACACAAAAAACAACAACATTCCCCCGCTCAATTAATAAATTAATATGATATTAACATTGTAATACGCAAAATAAACCATTTGTTCGTAATATCCAGCCTAACGGGATTTTCAAAACACAAAGGGATTTAGATAACCCCCTCAGTTATTATGGGTTAATATTACTTGTAACAATAACACTGGCTATGTAATACCTAACGAATCATCCCTCATAAATTTTAATTATACATTTGATACTCCAGCCGCTGTGGTGTAATCTACTTTAATATTAATAATGCTCATATTTATTTAAAATGTTGTGCTTGATACATCGATTATGATAGATTATGTTGAGCTCTGGTTTGGTTCGATTTCTCTTAAGGCTCCGTGCACGAAAAAACCCTTTTTCGTCAATTTCTTATCCAATTGTGAAAAAGCTTTAAATAATTGAAATAGTCTGTGTAACTATAAAAGTACAGTTTTCGTGGTGCTAATCCATTCGTGTCAGTCACAGCACCTGTTAATAGTTTCATCACTTTTACGCTCTCGAAAATATAGTTTATTTCGCCTTTGATTTACTTAATGAAGATATTGTATAACCATCATCATCATCATTTCAGCCAAAAGACGTCCACTGCTGGACATAGGCCTCCCCCAAGCACCGCCACTTCGACCGGTTCTGTGCTTCCCGCATCCAGCGGATACCTGCAGCTTTCACAAGGTCATCAGTCCACCTTGTAGGAGGCCTTCCAACACTACGTCTTCCAGTACGCGGTCGCCAGTCCAGAACCTTTCGGCCCCATCGGCCATCAGTTCTGCGAGCAATGTGCCCTGCCCAATAGACAGATCCCTTGCAAAGACCTTGAAGCCCTTATTTCGCTCTATCGCGTCCTTAATGCGGTCTGCATTAAAGCGGCGAAGGTCGCTTTTCAAGGACTTACTGATCCGTCTATTGAGCTGGCGGTACTTGAGCACATCGTCTGAAGGCTGCAGGATCAACTCACGCCTCTCCTCCATGAGTTGTATGGTAGAATCAGAGAGCTTCTTGTTTTTATTTGAACGACGGGTCTTAAAGATCTTAGACCCGACCGTATGGACAGTTTCCACGAACACGTCGTTATAACCGTCCACGGAGCTCCCTAGGCACTCGAAACGATTCTGAAGTTCGAGCTGAAAGTTCTCGGGGTTTTGGACTTGGATCGGTGCTGGGTGGAGCGTAGACTTCATCAGTCGAGATCTTTCCAGCTTGATATTTACGTTAAACGTGTCTCTTACCATGCGGTGATCACTTCCGGTTTTCACCGCGTTGATCACGGAGACATCATTGAATACTTGCTTCTTCGTCGACATAATGAAGTCAATCTCATTTTTTGTTGCACCATCAGGGCTCTGCTAGGTCCACGTTCTGTGCTCACGTTTTCTGAAAAAGGAGTTAATCATAAAAAGGATAATCATAAAATAAAATTTTGATTTTATCTCAAGGATAGCCGAAGCCCCAGTGTGTGATTATTAAAATTCTTGAAAAAATATAGGGTTTTTGAACATTACATTTCTGCTATAATTTGTATCGAGGTTGAAAAAAGTGCTTCAGCCACATGCGAAGCTGACAGGCAGACCATATAGTAAGGTTGACCACCTGCACTACACCACTAAGGCGGAGGACATCGTGGAGTACTTGCACCAAAAGACGAGGTACACGCCGAGGGTGCAGTTACTGGAGTCGCGCCGGAACGTTAACCTCAAAGCGTTCGTCGTGCGTGTTCCGAACTGTTATCTGCCCCTCGTCATGGAAGAAGACTTTTGGCCGCAGGACGTGGTGTTCCGTCGCTTCCGCGGACAAGTTCCACAGGACAGCACAATCTAGTGCAAAGTGAAGTGCTACTAACATAGTCTTAATAAGCCTTTTTATTAACACAAGTTTTTGTTTATATACAGTAGTTTAGGTTAAGGTATTTTTCTATGGGCCTATGTCGCCTGAAATAAATGGTATTATTATTATTATTATTTAATGTTCAAAATCAAAAGTAGTTTCTTGTAAAAAGATAACCAAACGTCAGTCTCGCGGCATTTTTCGGATAACTTGTTGCAAATATTAGTGATTTTTCATGAATACTTAATTTATTTGAAAAATCCTTCCAGCCACATGCAAAACAAACAACTCCACTTTTCAATCACCAAATAATTTTGTTTAAATAATTTTTTGCTTTCTCACAACCAATGGACAAAATTGATCAAAATCAGCCGATTTCGTGCACCGCCCCTAAGGTTTGGGATTGGAAGATGGAGGTGAAATCATCACTTATCAATCCGTTTCCTTCCCGTGGAAAATTTGTAAAGCTTCAATATCCAGATTGCATTTATTATTAATTTAAAATTTTCGTTTACTTTGAAGAATACTGTAGGTAGTGTTGCCAGGCGTCCGGATAAACCCGGACACAGTCAAGCTTTTTGTTGCCTGTTGGGCCAAGTTAGACGGTGTCCGGCCCGTCCGGATTTTGTTAGGCTTTTTAAACATGACCATTTTTTTACATTTATCATGTGTCCGATTTAATAATAAAGAAGTCTGATTCATTTAATTTTATTGTTGTTTCATTAGAATTTAAGAAGATTTTATGGGAAATGATAAGAAAGCCTTGATTTACTTAAAAAACCATTTGTCGTGATAACACGACAATTTTTTTTTAAAGTACACCCTTATTTTTTTAGTCTTATTATACTTAAATTAAGACTAAAAAATCAAAGGCTGTCCTTTTTACCCCAATGTCCGGCTAAACTGGCTGGTCTATCTGACTTTTCAGTTTTAAGACTTGGCAACTCTAACCGTAGGTAACTATCATAATTAGGAACTATTTTATTTCGATACCTAAATAAAACACTCTTAATATTGCTACGAACGAAATTCTAATAAAATCGTTATTTTTACCAAACAATTTGACTAGAGTTAATTTACTACAAATAGGCAACCATCAATTAGCCAAACCGATAGAAGATTTACGTGTCGCCTGCAAACCAGTTTTTACAATACAATACTCTTTTTATACAATATTTATGGCTCTAGATTAATATGTTAGCCACGGTTATCTTCCCAAAGCCTTAACAAGGGAATTATGGGTCATTTTGTCCAAACTTCACTGGCCCACCTACGGACATAATGAATCAAATTGACGGCCACCCGCGTATAAAAATAGTTCACATAGACCATAGAGAATGATACTTTTTTAATCCTCTACGAAATATAGTTATTTAATGCATCAACCTCCCCAATTTATAAACTCCTTACTTTATTTGATTAAGTCACGCTCGTATAACGTTATAAAAAATATTTAAATCGTGATCGCCGTATTCCTCGTGATTAGATTGTGAGGTTTTATTCCTTTAATTTTCACTTTCAGGGGCGAGATATAATGCTTATCATTTACCCGTAAATGATAAGGCACTAAATGCGATAGAAACCAGGAATCGAGAACTTTAAAAAATAATTCAGTGAAAGCATTTTGTTTGGGCAAATAGCGGTCATTGTCAGTTCCAATTAAATATGCTACCAAATAACAATGGCGACGACCTTCACCCACTAAACTATAATAATAACAAATAATAATACGACGGTGACTATTGAAACCTTTAAAATAATAACATAATTTCCTTGCTACGATAAAACATGATCTGATTTAGCCCTTTGTAACTTAACACGTATCATATTGGCATCGGTGCAACTAAAATTAGTTCAATAAAACTTCGAATAAATCACTTTCTATTGTGTAGGAATAGTTCATTTATGTCTCATGGAATAAATACGTGAATTCTTTGTCAAGGGGGGTATTTATGGTGTTTTAGAACTGTTGCAGCCGCCGTGACGTAAGTAATATTGGCTGCGAAGGCAAGCATGGAAGTTTTGATGTGGCGTATTAGTTTGCAAATATAGAACCCATACAAAACTCTTATTGATCGGATGTTAGTCGGTGCAAGTTGCAAACTGAAATTTATGAGCCAGCGTTACCGCTGGCTCTTACTTACAAGAGCTCTTCGGATCGGTTACTTTGCCTCAGTTCACTCGCTTTGTTTATTGCAACCCTCAGATAGTCTTGTGCTTATGAATATTGATAACAGACTTTCTTACAGTACAAACTTTTTGAAAGAGCGATATTAATATTGTATAGCGGGACTTTTTGTTCGCATCCTTTTTGCTGCGCCGCGAGCGTTAGTTTCAATTCAAAATAATATTCGTTGGAGAATATTACCAGTCTTACCAAGGGGTATCGTATTACCTAGTAACTGGGTAGAGGAGGACAGATAGGCAGTAGCTCCATTTAAAATGCTGCATCCGGTTAGACTGGAAGCTGACCCCAACAGAGTTGAAAAAAAACTAGGCAGATAATGATGATGATTCGTTGGAGAATAAGTACCTACCTAAGCCAGTTTAATATATGTATTTTTTTACAAATGGAAAGTAATTAGTCAATAAAAACTGGAATAGAGGAGTCTGCATAAAATATTTTATTAATTTTATCATGCTTTTATTTGTTTTAAGGTTACGTAAGCTATCTAGATCATCATCAGATTCTCGGTAACAGATTCTCATCCAGCTGCCACCAGCCACCCTGCGAAGATCGTCGCTCCACCTAGCCTGAGGGCGTCCTACCTTACGTTTGCCGATTCGCGGTCTCCACTCAGGAACACGTATACCCCAACGGTCATCGGTTCTACGGCTAATATGGCCGACCCATTGCCACTTCAGCTTTCTTATTATGTGGGCTATGTCGATAACTTTGGTGCTCTGCCGGATCACCTCATTCCGGATTCGATCCCTCAGAGAGACTCCAAGCATAGCCCGTTCCATAGCTCGCTGAGTGAACTTGAATTTATGGACCAGCCGTACCGTGAGTGTCCTCGTTTCAGCTGTCTAGACGTAGCCTGTAAAACTGCAGAAGAAGGCAGTTGTGCAATTGATCAACGCTCGCCATACACTGCTATTTATTGTGTTCTCGTATGTATGGGAATTTTGATTGATCTATTTTGTCTATATTTAATTGATCACTATTGATCAATACCTAGAGAAACGCGGTAGTAAGAGTACGCATAGAAAGTTAATATTACACATAATATCCGGATACGCTTGACATAATATTACCTTTTCAGAGTCTTCAGTATCTTTGTTATAGGAGCTGTTCTGGCTGTAAGTTTCACTAAATTCCACGAAAACAAGGGCTGCACGTCTGACTTCGAGGTTTATTATGAACAAAACCTTACAAATTCTCATATTTCTCCTCAACCCTACTTGAGAATCACGTTCATCTTGAAACTAGACACGGCTAACCCTAATAGCAAACTATTGTAACTCAACAAGAATCGGCTCGTCAAGTTATTTGAGTTGTTCAAGATGTTATCCAAATACATATAGGATTAATCCCTATCTATTGATCGCATAATATATTCTGATTCAAGTACCCTTGTTATAAGTACCTCAGTAGATGCCAACCCTTGATGTACCGTTGCTATTTCATTTGATCTTGTTGGTTCCATCAAATATTTAGATCGTTAAACTTGAGTGAAAGATAGATGCGCCGAGGAAGTTCGCTGCTGCATCGACTTTTAAACGGTTCGCTTCTCTTTGCTTCGATCTGAGTAGTACAAACAAAAACGTTTAATCAGTTTTAGGAAATTCGTTAAGTCTAGAACACTATTTGTTGAGTTGTTAGAAAAGTTTCAGGCATCCATGCGACGATGTTTGTTTATGTTTTGCGGTACGTGCTCTTTCTTTTTTTGGAATAATAAAAATAAGAAGATGTGTTGTTTAGATAAAGAAAAATTGGCCAAGTGCGTGTCGGACCATGCACAAAGAAGGGTTCCATAGTTGGGATGAATTTATCCCAAGAAAAAACTTGATTGCTGTTGATCTGCAAATGTAAGTTGATCGACTTACTCTTTAACTTGTAAAGCGTACTTAGTTGTGATAATTTTCCTTTTAACTTCGTTATAATTATATAGTACTACCATGATTTTTACATATACGAGTACTTAAACAACCTTTTAGCTGGCAGGGGTGACATAAGATATTAAGCTTTAAAGTACTAATTTAAGTTAGAGTCAAGCTCTAACAAAAATATGTACTTTAAAGCTTAATATTACGCAAACGGATCCCCGAATCTAAAATTGTTACACATTATTTTTTAACGGCCTATCCAACGATACCCCACACCATAGGATAGACGAGAAAAAAATATCATCCACACTTTACGTGCAAGGGAAATAAAATCTTGAAAAAATAAATTGTAGTGTACCTACAACAATTTATTTTTTCAAGATTTTATTGTAACAAAAAAACTCAGTTTACAGAAACGCTGTGTTCGATAACAACTGCATTAGTATAATACTGTATTGTATCTGTGTTTAAATACTGTACACAATTTTTTAAATACTGTACATTTTAATCTGTGGAGAACGTGGTGGGTAGCATAATTGTTTAAAATGTAATATTTAAGGTAGATATTATGACTGTTTCTTATTGTGCTACTGTTTGTTTTTCCTTAAATAAATAAATAAAGATTAAATTTTACTTTGTCCGCGGTTATGTATACCCATGTCAAATTACAGCTTTCTAGTACTAAGAGTCTCTGAGCTGAGTCGCGGCCAGACAGACGGACATGGTGAAACTATAAAGGTTCCTTGTTGACTGGGGAACCCTAGAAATGGAATGGATAGTAATGGTGTAACATGCTTAATTGGATCATAATTACCACGCTTCGGACTTTGCTGAATAGAGATAAGGACTAAGCCCGGGTCGACGGTTGTGTTTCACGCGCGCCTCAAAGAGATGTCTGCACCAACTGACGGGGTCCGTTAGGGCCAATGCCTGCCAGGGTTCCAAGTTTATCCAAAAGGGATATCGTAGCCCTGGCACACAGGCAACGGAAGGATCACGGGTGGGTTTTAGTCAGTAAAAGTCTGACACGCCCTCCCGCTCAGCCCAGAGCAGGAGAAGTTATTTGACAATTTCCCACCCAAAAAAAAAAGCGTTGATACATATTCGGCACCATCTAATTTTAAAATATCGCCCAACTTGACTTGTAAAAGTGTAGCAGAAGATCTGCAGAAATAACCATATAATTTAATTTTTACTGCTTTCTGTTTATCTTAATGTTTATTTTTTTATTTTGCTTCACAATTCGAATTTCTCCAGTATTGTGGGGTTTACAAACATTTAAACTCACTTAAACAAACAATCAGTCCCGGAACTAATACTTGTAGGTCATACAAATATTGGTTGCGTGTGGGAATCGAACCCGCGACACGCAGCGCAGCAGTCAATCGCTTAACCACTGCACAAAGGTTGCTGAAATTCTATTACCATTCTATATTTTCTGTTGGTTTTCTGTAGGCCGACCCCAACATGGGAAAAGGCAGATGATGATTATGATTTTCTGTAGGTATATTAAAACAGATTTTAAAACAAGTGTGAGCTCGGCAAAGAAGTGTTTAGCAATTAATTCCTTTGAAACTTAAATTTTTTAGACTTTATTTTTTAAATTGAATTTTTAACATCTTGGTTCCCATGGGAAATAACCTGTCGCAATTATATTAGTTTTTACATATTTTATTTAGGCGATGATCTACCAAATGCAAATTTTATAATTATTTTTGTTTTTTTTTTGGCAATATTTGGCAGTGTGTATATTTTTGTTCCACAGTACTTTGATACCAGACAAGCTCTGGACGTTAAAACCTGTAATTGGCTGTCAGCTTGTCATATTGATATTTATCACCATTGTATTTAGCTGTAAGTCTTCCAAAGTCTTTGAATAAATAAATAAATATTAGCGTCCTTCAAGCTCTGAATATCCTGACGCAAAATAAATATGATAAAAGTAAAACAATTAAAAAACACACGTTCATGCAATCCATCACAATCACACTTTGCTTCTTTATTCACTCCATTCATTTATTCAACACTTAAAGATCGCGTGCAAACAAAAATCTTAACCCGTAAACGCGAGTGCGCGCTCAAATTATTAAACCCATCTATATACCAGCAGGTTACCGGGATCTTTATTAACCTAATTGCTACATTTGCATACTGGTCCAGGTAAGGCTCAATTATGAACTCATCCGCCCAAATTATGTTTTAAAACAAATAGAGGGTCAAATAGCTCTACTTAATGTTTGGGTTCATTATATCGGGTTCATAAAAATAACATTCTTGCGTCCTTTAGTAAAGGGAAATCATGGATAATGGGATCGAAAATCGTTTTTATGTTAGTTCTAAATTGTTTTTTTATTCATAACGCCGAGGGGGTTAAAAAGGTCAGTTGGGTAGTTTTTTATCAATAACTAGTGACCCAACCTTGCTTCGTGCGGTTTTTACGACGTGACAAAACCTAAGTAATAATAATGTATTATATAATAATAACACATAATACATTCCGTAATAAATTCTCCAAATTTAAACTACGCATCGGCGTAGTTTAGAAGAACAACGCAATCACGCAGACAGACACAAAAACCGAGTTTAATTTACATAGAATAGGTACAAATAATTCAAGTCAGGCACGTATTCACACGTCTACGTTGGTACGCGTGTCGACATAACCCTCCCACTGACCGCCAAAAGGAAAATTATTGGCAGTTCAAATAGTGATCATAGTTTATTGTAAAAATAATTAAAGTATTAATTTTTTATTATTTTTAAATTTTTCCCAATTTTTACCACAATAATTTATTTTTGAATAAGGCAGTCGGTAAAAAATTATAATAATAATAAATTAATAATAATATATTTTTTATTTGTGCGCTCTCAAAATACAACAAATTAACATGAAACAAATAAATGAAGAGTTGAGTAAAGCTTCTATTAATAAATCATAACGTTTCAGGGAAATCAGTTGAAGATTCCACGGTTTTATAATATTACACCACGAAGTTTTACTCAACTACAAAACGCAGCTATTATTATAGACGTGGAATCCTAAGTCAAATAAGTTTTATTATACGAAAACTATAAACAAACGGTCACGAGACATAACTTTCAGTGAATTCCCACTATTTGGGCACGACTAATGCTTTTAAAAGTTAATAAAAGGTGCAGCAGTGCTATTCAGTTGCCTCATTAAAAATATCACACGGGGAATAAAAATAAGGCTGGTGAGTATAAATAACCACGACCTCCATATAAATCTTGGTTTACAGTTCGCAGGGTTGTCGAAACATTGCCTTTTTTATTTGGCAAAGGATGGCAGCCGAAATGGGGGAAGTTGAAATAGGGAAGCAAAGGAAATACGGCAGTGTTTTTCTAATAGTAAGCTTGGTAACTATGAATCAATCAAAAATCGAATGAGACTTCATTATAAAAAAATACACATACACACATAAACTCACGCTTTCTTCCCATGGGGGTAGGCAGAAACTATAGAACGTCACCTGCTACGCTCCTTACATACTCCTATTGCTTCGCCTACGATCCAAAATAAAAAAAAAAAGCAAAGTACATAAATAAAAAATTGGAATACACATATAATATTAACTGAGCTATAGTGAAATCTAACTGCCAGACTTATACTTTAAAAATGAAAATTCTTTATCATAGGTAGTTACTAAACCTCCACAAGAAAAGTGAAGGGTACTTAATAGAAATTCAAAATTCACACATTAAAATTTAATATTAATGTAAATTTAATATCTGCCAAAATATATTTACCTGGTACCTTTGCCCACGTCTGAGGTTAACCCGCAAACGCTGCTTCGTCAACCCTCGCCGACATAGCTTGGCTACCCGCAATGAATACTCGAGTTTTCTGCCTCAACTGTGGGGTGGAAATGTACGGCAATATGGGAATAAAATCCTGGATTTAATCTTCGCACAAGTCGCCGTTTAATCTTGCAGTAGATATGGCAAGGCTAAATAATAAATGTATACGCGATCACGTTAAATTGCATTGTGGGAGTGTTGTACCCTTAGTAGAGTGTTTGAGGGTACGTAAGAATACGAGGGTAAGAGTACGAATTGAGATGGGCACTAATTGTTTTATAATTTTACACAGTCCATTGTTTCGAGCAAATACATCAAATTATGTTTGATAAGGATGATTAATATCATTATTAATCCACAGCGGCTTCGTTACGATTGTAACAAGGATGGATGACGGTTCATGAGCACAATGTCTATAATTTATGTGAGACGGTCGGTTATCTTAACCCGCTATTTATCCCTATGTTAGCGAGAATTACTGTAAAGCTTTGAAAAATAACAAAGAAAGTAAACAAGATTGTAGGGGTGTCTCTAGAATAAAAAAATGAAGGTTACTACTTACAATTTTTTTTGGATTTTAGCCTTGTCTATTTAATCTCAGATATAATATAATACTCGAGTCTTTCTATTCAATTGATTACAGGCCGATTTGTGTTTTTGCTGATATACTTAGAGACTGCGAAATGCTAGGCCCGCACCATGGCAGTTTTCTCTATACTTCTAAGCCTAACAATTCCTTAGATGCTACTTAGCTGTAACATGAGGAAGAACTGCCAAGCCCTGGAATTTTTCAATATCGTGAATGTAACCCACACCGGGTAGTCTGTATCAGCATCGCTCGAAACCCAAGGTCAAAATGTTATGTTCATAGATTAACTATTTTGTTCTGCCAGAAAGCAAAAATGCTGCAAGTTAAGCTTACAAAGAATAAGCCGCGTAAAAGTAAATACAGCCAAATAAGGCTGTATTTCGAAACCAAAAATATATCCGATTACAATGCGTACAAAAAATAATGAAGCGAATTTATTTATTTATGTGCGTTTGTAAGGGCGAGCTAGTTTGCTAAGGGAGCTAAAACCTCATTATTTAGACAAGTTAATAAGAATTCCTAAGTCGCATTTACGTCAAGAAAAGACGTAAGTAATTCCGTAAGACATTAAGCAAAGAAAAAGAAAAGATTAAACGAAAAACATCCGGAATTAATGTTAGTTTAGAGCATCTGATTTCGTGATTAATTCGGCTTAGCTTACAAAGGATAAAATGTTTTAGTATCTAGTTACTGTTTGGATTTCAATTAGTTAAGCATCAGCTATAAAAAAGTTGAGATTTATTTGTCCTGTCGTTTAAGAAAGGACTTATGTAGTTTGTTTGTTAGTTCATATCAAACGGGCTTGTAATTTTCATATTTGCATTGTAATTGTAGAGTGTCTCATATTATATGGCCTTTTCTTTCTATCTATCTCACTTATCAAAATCTCATTTATATTCAACTATACAACGTCATACATCACCAATCAAATTTAATCAAACACAACAACAAAATCAAACAAATCATCGACACTATTAATAACACAAGCGAAGATTTGTAAAATAAAATCATCACTGCATACAGTTACGCCTACGTCATTGGAAGACAATGCTCAATTACTTCTGCCACCTACTGCTTCAGTATTGGGTTCGTGTTCAGTGAAATGAGAATCTTTAATAAATGTTGCGTTATTCATCACTTTGCTGACAACTCACTGCTTGTTTGTTTCATAAATGTAAACGGTTTGAGATGATCAATTTGAATATACAAATTAATTGTATAATTTGTTATTTTTATGACATTGATTTTACATTCTGTGATTACCAATACTCACACACTGACTTATTATTTTAAAAATTTTAGGAAAACATTTATACTTTTACAATGTTTGTAAATATGTGTGCACCATGTATCTATCTCATAATTAAGTTATTTTCCATTGCTTAATTTTTAATTATAAAACCTATTATGGTATACCTAGTAATTTTTTTCTAGGTGCATCGTCTTCACATATTAATGTACTCAAACAAAATATTGTAAAACATTTTTAAAAGAGTAAAGGCTTCTACATACCAGCGCGACTTGTCGCGCGTCGCGACACGGCACAAAGGCCCCGCGTGTCGCGGGACGGGCGGTGCCTTTGTGTCGCGTCGCGTCGCGCGACAAGTCGCCCCGGTATGTAGAAGCCTTTACGGTGTAGTTTCTTGCCCATTCTTAACTATCCATACGAAACTACCTTCATAACTCCATACGAAACTACGTTTTGGAAGGGGCAACTAGAATCAATTCTATTTTTTTGTTAACTTTGACGTTCAAAAGTGCCTCTTATGTGCCTACATATTTGAAATATATAATTTGACTTTGACTTTGACAAGGTGTAACATAAATAATGCACAACCTCTTAAGGGGTCATTGTACTCATCATTATGAGCAACTTTTACTATGGGACCAAATCTGATATTCCGAAAAAAAAACCTGCTGTTCCCTACATTTGGACGAGTTATGAGAACATAAATGTATGGAACAGCTGATTTTATTTTCGCGCTTTCAGGTTAGTTCCCTTATTAAAAATTATTCTTAATGATGAGTACAATGACCCCTTAAGCGGTTGTGCGTTATTTATGTTACATCTTGTATATTATTATATGAACGTTGAAATCGTTTGAGCTTGGTAAATCAAGTTTTTGAGTGCAATGTCTTAGCAACTTGAGCAACTTGACGTAGGTAAATTATAAGATATCAGCCATGATATAGGAATGACATTTAAGATGAGCGAAATTAATCAAGCATTCAAATGTCAATAAATGTATCTGTCTCCAACGGGAATTGTAAATCTAACGTAAAATAAGTAATCACAGATGTGTCAACATTTTATCGCTTCAGATAGATAAGTTAAAATTAAACCATGTGTGGCACAGCATTTTAACAACTCAGTGCAGTAAAAAACAAGACAGGAATTAAGGATCATATTACTAAAATCCATTAGAGTTGCTCAATAAAAATAGACTCGTCTTCACATGTAGGGACGGTCCTAAAATCAGTCATTCAAAATAAAACGGCTTTAAAAGGAATCTCACTGATCGTCTTGATAAGGATGGTAAATAAACTAGATTGATGTGGTTCAGCCATTAGGTAAGATTTAAGGCGCAGGCACAGGCGCAGGCGCAGGCGTTTTAGTGACTTTTAAATCTGTTATTACGCCTTATTATAAGCAAGTAAGTTATGCAAAAAATATATGTTAAACTAGAACGCATACACATCAATTCTATATATGAATATTTAAGTATTGTAGTAAAATACTTTATGAAAAAAATTCAGGAAGTAATGTCTACCCAAAGCATACAAAACAATATTACTTTCAAACTACTTAAGATATTTTCATGATTTCTTTTAGTATGAATATACTGTTTTATTATCTATAAATCTATTTTGTTATTTTTTTTTCAAATATTCATTACCAAAAATAAATATTCCCTATGAAAGTTAATAGTTGCGCAGCGCATTTGTATGGCCAAGGTCAACGGCGATTATCTGACCCTTAAGAGAAATGTCTTTATTCTTAAGTCAAATGACTGAGCTGTTGACCACTGCAAGAGAATAAACTTGGATAAAATGAAGTGATGCGGAGAACATTCTAGCTCTTTAGGTTCAGTAAATCTTAGAGATTATTTTAGTGTTAGTGTGATTGAAACTTTATGTTTGACTTGAGCATTGCTATGTTGCTTTACTTCATGATATTGTACTAGCATATCATATAAATAAATGGAAAAAAAAAAAAAAATGTAAATAAATGGATTTATTATTATTAATATAATCAGCCTATAATGTCCCCACTGCTGGGACACACGCCTCCTCTCTATGAGAGGGAGTGGGCCGTAATCCAGCACGCGGGCCCAGTGCGGGTTGCTAGATGTCACAACATGTCTTCGAATTTTTGGTTCTAGGACATGCCGGTTTCCTCACGATGTTTTCCTTCACCGTTTTGAGAGCATTGGTGATGAATAATTTACACAAAGTAATGTGCCTGTCTGGGTTCTCAACCTACGAACTCGTAAGTAGCGGCCGTTACCACTGGGCCACAACTGCTCACGCTTGTACTAGCATACAGAAGATGAAATAGATAAATCTATGGAAATTGTTCAAAAAAAGTCATAGGACTCATTGTTATCAATAACAATACTATTTTCTTTATCTGCAACCCGACCTTAACCCGCCATGTGTGAACCAGATTAATAATAAAGCAACCAACATGATTATTTCATAAAAGGACTCCAAAGAAGGCTTCACATAAACTTGAGTATACTACTTTTATATAATAGAATATTCCTTGACACCGAACAAGTATTTCATATTCCTTGGTAAGATACTTTGAGATAACGATATACATAAACAAGTGAGTAAAGGAGAGAATGTGGTAAACAAATTGAAATGAAACGATTTCAGAAATGGTACAAGAATGCTGTCGAAAATGATTTTGTGCCATATATGGGACATAACAGTCTGTGCTTAGCATGTTTGTAGTCAGAATTTATTGATGGTTTATTCTGGTGAACACTACAAAATACTTTTGTAAGAAAATATTTTTTTGGAAAGAATCGTACGTTGTTGTTTATTAATATTTGTTGTAGGCTTCTCATCATCATAATTATTTACAGAAAAGTATGGGGTTTTTACTCCTTAGCTGCAAGTAAAGTTAGACGTAGATGTCCATGAGCAGCATCTTCTTGGATCTTTAAATCATCAACTAATTTCTTAAGTGTAGTAATTATGAACCGCCGCGATTGAGCTGCTCCAATTTTGTTACATATTAAGGTGGTTTATTTTTATTGTTTGATGTTTTTTTGCTAACTTTATTATTTTATATAAAGTGACATTTCATTATTATTTTATACACAATGACATGAATTTTTACTTGTAAAGTATTATATTATTTTAATTATTGTGAATGTGAATGAGAAGAATATGTGGGTTATTGCTTTTTTTTCCTTTTTTTTTATTCTCAGTTAGTGTTAATCCTGGTCTGGCAGTTTGAGTCATATAAGCTTTTTAATAGCCACATCCGGGTACTACACAACTATAACCGATAAGCTTCCTTGAATTTTCTTGGAAAAAAAAAGTAACAATGAATTCATTAATCATTCGCCACAAACCTACTACAATCTTCCGGGTACACGCGTAACAGAATAAGGCGATCTATACACGGAATAAGAGCCAATATCTTAAGAATCAACATGGCCCGCCCACAAGAGACA
Source organism: Tiliacea aurago (assembly GCA_948098905.1). Taxonomy (NCBI): domain Eukaryota; kingdom Metazoa; phylum Arthropoda; class Insecta; order Lepidoptera; family Noctuidae; genus Tiliacea; species Tiliacea aurago. Next base: position 17,442,878 of record OX402587.1, on the reverse strand, counting down.
TAATGTCCCGAACAAGTTTCGAACCAATGATGGTGTACTAAATTAGCCTTGTCCACTTTTATAGTCGAACGTTTGTGATGGTGACAGTGAGTGGTACCAACATACGGACATGTCTGGCTTTCAAAAGATGTAATTGCGCTGACAATGGCATTTGTAATTGTGTACTTAAAGTGATAAGTGGAAGAATTAAGGGGTCAAACTTTTGTGTCGATTTTTTGTGTTGGTATTCGATCGTGTTCTTTACTTTTGCAGTTATGCCATTTGTTACGATGTTTTTATTTTTAATATTTTATATTTTTATCTTTTTTTTAAAACTTCACTGACAATGTTTTTCTTATTTGACATTATTATACCTACAATTTTAATTTTAACAAGGTTCTAACTTTTATTATTTTAATCATGTTTTATATTGTTTTTTTGTTAATGTGAGGACGTTGTAGGCTATAGACTGTAGATCTGTAGACTATTTTCTATTTTGTTAAGTACCTGGTACTTTTGACGGGCCTACGCTGTCCTCTCATACCTATTAACACTGTAATTTGAAAGATTGTAAAATCAAATTTAATTTAAAAGAGTAACCGAGGAGCTTCTTGCCGGCTCTTCTCCATAGAAAAAAAACAATTTTTAATTTGAACCGTGCACCTAGCTTCTGACGTTTCATAAAAGCCTTATGTGAAATAAAAATATTTTTGATTTTGATTTTGGGTGGGTGATCGTTCTTTGGTTGTTCAGATGGAAGGATTTGGTACAAAGTGAAGAGTGACTAGCATGCTTACTGTTACCTCTTCTTCATTCCTCTTTAGCGCTGAAATGAAAGAACACTAATATTATGAAAAATATAACATACATATCTACCCAAAATATACACAAACCTAAAAACGGTGTCATTAATGAAAAACAGGTCAACTGTAATTCTTTTGAAGTTGATTGCCCTAAATAATATGGACAAATAACGGAAAATAACGATGTCTCGGATCCCCTATTAAGACGTTCGATGAAAACACAGGCCATGCGTTAAATTAACATTGTAAGAAAATAAATAGGTAATATTATTCTGGGTAAACTCCACCGTAAATAATTCACAGAGGGGTAAGATAATATTATCTTTATACATATAATTCTTCTGTACGCGTGTATGTCACTGAGCTCCTCCTAAACGGCAGGACCGATTTTTATGGTTTTTTTTTTGTGGATGATTGATGATTTAGATTAACAATTGGACCCAATATGTGGTGCTTCGAATCCAACGTTCGGGCAGGACAACGTCTGTTGGGTCCGCTAGTTGTATCTACCTAAATACCTATTTAATTCATACATAAATGAATATTAATATTATACCCAGAATGTCTATTAAGGCTCTTAGAGGTTTTCAGCTGTCCAGCTACATTTCTGCACTCTTTAAGTTACTATTAGGTTTTTTGATATCTTAGAACGCTAACCTTGCATTTGATGGGCCTAATTTTACTGAAATTTACAGATATTAATACACTTGACTCATCTTCGGAGTGATCCTCAACCTTAGCGTTGTGACTTAAGCTTAAGTGATTTAAATCGCCAGCTACTAGCTGGCAATTTAAAAATTTCAGGTGCACGATATTGACATCGCTAGCGACAAATCGGATGTGACACACTCGGCGAATAAAGTCGCTGCGTATGTACCACAAATTGAGACCACCACACATCGGAACGTGGGTGGCGACTAAAAGATCAAAACAGACACAAATCTCTATAAGAGATACATTGATACTGTATCCTTGTATAGTACAGTAGGCCGCATATGTCACTAGTGAGAAACCCAATATAAGCTGGCCTCTTATTCTATTGAAACTCGAAGTGTTCGTCATGCGGTCGACTGTTTCTATGCTGGACTAATGCAGCTTTATGAATTGTTTATTAATAAATCGACTAAACCACGCATTGATTAAGAAATCGCTGATGAATTACTAACTGTACTAATCCATTACTATGTATGGTTAAAGTATCTGCAGGTATCCTGTGACCTGATTATGTAAATTACGATATTTAAGTCCTTGTAAATAATACGAAGGGTCGTTTCTGAAAGTTGCGAAGGAGTGTGTCTACTACCCTTACCTTACCTTGTCCGTGTGGTGCCAGACGTAAAGAATAGCACCATCCTATTTTTTCCCGTGGGTGTCGTAAAAGGCGACTAAGGGACTTAACAGTGAATGGGCAGCGGCGTTCTCTAAGCGTTTTAACACCATACTGTGATCGCCAACCCGCCTGCCAAGCGTATCGATTATGGCAAACCTCCCCTTTGGGGGAGGCCTATGTCCAGCAGTGGACGTCTTTCAGCTGAAATGATGATGAATGATGGTGTCTACCTCGATCAAGCTCGGTAGATACAATTTTGAGAAAGAAGCCAACAGAAGGCTCCAGTTGGGTTGAGCAGCGTTCGGAAAACTTCATCAAGTCTTCTCGTCGCCTATCCATGATGGGTCTTCAATCAGTCCTGTCCGTTATGACATTATGGTGCCGAAACATGGACACTGACAGTTGGGCTCGTCCACAGCCTTGGCAGGCGGGTTGGCGATCGCAGTATGGTGTTAAAATGCACCGAGAACGCTGCTGCCCATTCTCTAGAAGTCCCTTAGTCGCCTTTTACGACTCCCACGGGAAGAAATAGGGTAGTGTTATTCTTTACGTCCGGCACCACATGGACAAAAAGACAGTACAAAGGTTATAAGAAATATTCACTCACTTACGTAGGTAATTCAATTATTACAATCAACATTACATGGAAGATGACTCTTGTAACTTTTAATCCCATGAGTTTAGAAGCAAGTCACTCTCTATAAACAGTTCAGAACAATTTTATAGAAAATTGTGCGCGATGACTGTCAATTTATTTGACGATCAAACATTTTACTTCTTTAATAATTGTGTTATAAAAATGTTGAAATCAATTACTTGCCGATAACTGTCATCTAAGTACCTACTTAGGTACAAATATTTTCTCTCCTAAAATCATTGGTAGAAAATGATAAAATATTCATAAAAGACAACTGATTTTAACATAAATGACGAAATTTTATTTTATCGAAATATTATTTATTATCTTTGCGTTACTCTTCGGGGAATCCAGGCTTTATTTAATAAAAAATGTTGTGATGATGACTGACCGAAAATTATATTAATATTAATCCAATATTTCCCTCTCCATTAATAAGGCAATTAATATGCCCATGCGCATCAAACAAGATGGCGGTCGGTGGGTGTGGTGACCCAAGTCGCGCGCGCTCATTGGCGCTAGTTATCATTTAATTATGATTCAAATGAAGATGGCACGATAAAACGCTTGCTACTGTATTCCGGTCAGTGATTCGTCTTCCAATGATTCTTGTAGAAAGATAAAAATATCTTTGTAAGAGTTTATAATTTTGTATGCTTTATTTTTTTAGTTTCTGAAACTGACAAAATAGTATCATGGCGAATCTTAGCGAAGTCAAAACTGTATGTACATTTAATATTTTTGAAAAAAAAAAAAAAAATGTTATAAGGTCGTGGAAGAATTATAATGCAGAAAATATAGTTTTGAGGATTTTTGTCTGTTTGTCTAAATTTACGTTCCAGCATCAAGGCATGTACAGACCGGCGCAACTCGCGACGCGACACAAAGGCACCACTCGTCGCGCGACACGCGGGGCCTTTGTGTAGCGCCGGTTTGTAGAAGCCTTCACGCAAATACTACCAGATAGATTGTGTTCAAATTTTGCATAGATATTCCCTATATGTCTGGTCAGTTGGTAGGCTACAAATTTCCACGCTATTTATTATGAGGGATGAGCACTATTGCATTATGTTCGTATTCTTCAATAGTTTACCGCAAATTGTAAAAAGTTAAAGGATAGTTTGTGGAACATACACAGAAAAATATGAACTTTAGACCTCTTCTCTTCTCATCCAATGATTAGGTTCACAATCTACTGTTATATGTATTATTTTGGTGATAGTCGTTCGACAGGAATAATCTGTAAGAATACATGCACTGTATCTGTGTTGTGCCATTTAGGTACTTAGTCTATATGCAAGAACGCAGATGTTCATTAATTCACAAAAAAACTAAAATCTTCGCAAGCAGCGTGAAATTGCTAATGAAGACTGCGGTCGTTGATTTCAGGACGAGCTGCTTCTCACACGACACGTAAGTACATACGTCACCTGTTCCCGTCACCAGTCTTGAATCCGTTTTTTGGCAAGGACACTACCAGCCGCACTACCAGTGTCGTTTACAATTAACGACACTACGAGTACCAAGCCTACAATCTCGGTTTTTTTTGGCTGCTGAGACTAAACATAGTATACAGAGAAGTTTTAAAATTGTGGCTGTTATATTAGTATATTGTGGTATCTTACGACTTCCACGCGAACAAAGTCGCGGGAAGAAGCTAGTATTATCCTATTCACTGTCTACTGATACAATCCATAACCTAGATTAACACCTAAGGATACAAAATAGAAACTATACAGCATCCTTCAAATTATATTTACGAGTACCCAAAAGACGAACAATGGATTATTCAATCTCAATCTATTTAACCTTCTTGTACCCGCGCCAAATTCTGTGACACCGCGCACGGTCTCAGAGATCGAAAGTTCGGAACCAAATTTCAGTACAATTTTTGAAAAAAAAAAAAAACAGAAATATGTTTTCAGAAACAAGGGAATTTGTGACTAAGATAAGCCCAATTTCTTGATAGTAAATCATCCATTTACTGAGTAACAGTCTCTTTTATTTCAGTCTCTGATAGCAAGTTTGAAAAATATTAGCAAAAATATATTTATGTTTTCTTCTAACAGACGACAGAAAACTTACAAGTCTAAAAGAGAACCTCATGAGGAAGAATAAATATACAATATATAAAAAAAAAATATTTATATATTAAAGGTAGAAGTGTCATAATTTCAGCTTCGTACATAATGCACTGAGTTGAAATAAAAAATAAACCCTGGATCCTATACCCGCATTGGTCCCACAGACCAATTGTTACCAAATAAACACACGCACGCACGCACTTTGCACGCATTTACTCGCACGAACGCACTTTGCACTCTTGTATAAACGTAGCAACGAGTCAGACAGCTAATAGGAAATACAAAATGCCAGCATTCATCGAGATATAAGTACTAACGTACTTATATCTCGATGCCAGCATTGAAGAAAGTAGAAAAAAACCGGCCAAGTGCGTGTCGGACCACGCACAATGAACGGTTCCATAGTTGGAATGAATTTATCCCAAGAAGAACTTAACATTGTAGTTGGAAAACATGATCCCCGTTCATTCCAACTGCAAATGTAAGTTTGTACGCACAATATTGAGTAATTTACCATGTTATTTTAAGAAGTCAGCAAAACTTTTTTTTTTTTTTTCTAATTTGCCCCCCAAAAGTGACCTCTATATTCAAAATTAAATTTATTTGTGTAACACGTCCGTGTTTGGGTCACAGAAATTCATATGTGTACCAAATTTCAACTTAGTCGGTCCAGTAGATTCGGAGCAAATCAGCTGTGACAGACGGACAGACAGACAGACACACGAGTGATCCTATAAGGGTTCCTTCTGTCCTTTTGAAGTACGGAACCCTAAAAATCACGAAAAGTATTTTGTCGGTCTTGCAGACCGACCAATGCGCGGGTATAGGAAGGTTAAGTACTTAATTTCTCAGAGATAGCCAATACAGAATCAAATATTCGTAGTGACTATAAAAAGAAAGTAGGACATCATTATAGGTAGGTATATAAACCGTTCACAAGAATATCAAAAAGGCCATTCAACTTTAGGTCTTGTAAAATGTTTACCTTCGTGTACACGTCAACGTTTCTAACAGGCCCGAAGTTTTCCTTAGCTATTTTGCTAAACCAGTTTCTCTGTATTTCTTTAATGAATGTAGGACTAACATTTATTTATAATTGCTACAGTTTTTTTCTGATGTTGTGGTGACATAGTTAGAAATGATTATGCTAAGGGCTGTTGAGGTTTGACGGATGCTTCAGGCGATATTTGTGCTTCGTGGATGACGTATACGTTTGTCCTCCTGAGTGGACCAATTACTGGTTCCTGGGATGTGAAACGATGATATTTTATATACAATATTAGTTTTAGTATAAGTGTAACCCGAAACACGTGTCTAGAATTTTTAACCGACTTCCAAAAAGGGGGAGGTTATTTATGTTCGGCTGTTTTTTTTTTTTTTTTTATATTTGTTCACCGATTACTCCATCAATTGGGGACCGATTTTGAAAATTATTTTTTTGTTTGAATGGGTATGCTTCCGAAGTGGTCCCATTGTCACCAAATCAGAATCTGATGAGGGCATCCCATGGAAATCGAGGGCAATCCGCAAATTTTATATGCACACCTATTTCGATTTTAGTATTTTTTATAGTAACTCATGTATTTGAACTCGAAAAGCACCATTTGGTGAAGTGGAACTGATGATGAAGACCACAGAGAGCCACCGGAACTACTTAATAATAAAGTATTTCACTGTTGCGATTCGATTAGACACTTTTATATGGTTGCAAAGCAATTTATGCTCGTCACAATGCATATGGTGAAGTCACCATCACTACCAGTTCTCCTGGTTAGGAGAACTCCTCAACTAATAACGCCCCTGCATCAGGAAAAGCAATATTGTGTATTGCTTTTCACTGAGCGCAAGATGACCCTGGAGGCACGAGGGCGCCGTTAGCATGTTTTTGTACGGACAACCCGGTAGCATAAAAACCTTATAACTTTGTGATTTTTCATGATACAGTTTTGAAATTTTGTACATAAATTCTTTACATAAAAACTTTTTACAAAAAAAAAAAACAACCGACTTCCAAAAAAAAACACTAAGTACAAAGTGAAACATAACCTTAATTTCGGAAGTCGGTGGCAAAAAACTAAATTAGATCCAAAGACACCGACTTCCGAAATTAAGGTTATGTTTCACTTTGTACTTAGTGTTTTTTTTGGAAGTCAGTTGTTTTTTTTTTTGTAAAAAGTTTTTATGTAAAGAATTTATGTACAAAATTTCAAAACTGTATCATGAAAAATCACAAAGTTATAAGGTTTTTATGCTACCGGGTTGTCCGTACAAAAACATGCTAACGGCGCCCTCGTGCCTCCAGGGTCATCTTGCGCTCAGTGATAATAATTTGGCAGTAAGTACATAACCGTACGGCGATTGTATTGTAAGTAATTAAATGGTGATAACATTTTCCATCACACTTAAATATTTTTGGGACAAAATATAACATGGTGTAAAAATTATTGAAATCGATTCAGTGCCTTAATCTGAACAAACTGTATTCAGGTATCGCATAAACTAATAATAATGTTGTAGATAGATCAAAAAATTCACTGACAAGAGTAGTAGAGCGCTACCTTTTTCGACCTACATCAAATGTAGCGTACAAAAAAAACAACTGCCTTCCGAAAAAAAACTACAAAGTGAAAAATAACTTTAATTTCGAAAGTCGGTGTAGTTGGATTAGAATTTTAGTTTTTTGTCACCGGCTTCCGTAATTAAAGTTATTATTCACTTTGTTGTGTTTTTTTGGAAGGCGGTTGTTTTAGTTTAGTTGTTTTAGTGAGTCAGTTTGTAATTTACCTAAGTTATAATAATAGCCTAATGTCAACTGCTCATCACCTTTTACAAAATATTGCTTTTCCCGATGAAGGGACGTTAATTTTTGAGGAGTTCTCCTGGTAAGAACCAGGAGAACTGGAGCTCCACTTCACCATATGCATGACCAGCTTAAATTGCTTAGAAACCATATTATAGTATCTAATCGAATCGCAACCCGTGAAATACTTATTATTAAGTAGTTTTGGTGGCCATCTGTGGTTTTCATCATCAATTAAACGACACGGTTGGCGCAGTGGTTAAGCGATTGACTGCTGCGCTGCAAGTCGCGGGTTCGATTTCCGCACGGAACTAATATTTGTATGACCTACAAGTAGTTGTTCCGGGTCTGGCTGTTTGTGTATGTGAGTTTATATGTTTATAAACGCACCCACAATACAGGGGATTTTCTAATGTGGGGCAACGATGAAAAAAAAAAACCACTTAACCAAATGGTGCTTTCCTAGAGCTAATGCACAAGTTACTATAAAAAATATCAAAATCGCTATAGGTGTGCCTATAAAATTTCCTCGTCCTCGATTTCGATCGGATCCCCTAATCAGATTCTGACTTGGTGACAATGGGTGGTCCCATTGTCACCAAGTCAGAATCTCCTCCTCGAGGGCATACCCTTTCAAAAAAAAAAAAGTATTTTAAAAATCGTTTCGCAATTGAGAGAGAAATCGGTGAACATACACAAAAAAAAATACAGATGGGCATATCATAACCTTCTCCTATAAGGAAGTTGGTTAAAAATTAAGTCAATATCTAAGTACACAAAAGTTCAAAACGATTGAGGGATCAAAAAACAATATGAATAATCATTAGGAAAACCGACTACATAGTACCTACTTGAAAACAGTAAGTACCTATTTCAGAAAACGTTAATTGGTGTTGCTGTTAGCGCGAACACGAACCTTTTAGAATAAGGTTGCAAACTTGCAACACATGTACCTAGTTATAGAAAAAGAAATGTAAAAAAACTCTCTTTTTACTTTAACATTTTCTAATGAGTGAAATATTTTAACTGTATGTACAAGTTTATATTATGTCCCGTGTGGTGCCGGACGTAAAGAATAGCATTACCCAATTTCTTCCCGTGGGTGTCGTAAAAGGCGACTGAGGGACTTACTAGAGAATGGGCAGCAGTGTTCTCTATGCATTTTAACACCATACTGCGATCGCCAACCCGCCTGACAAGCGTGGCAATTATGGCAAATCCCTCCTTTTGGGTGAGGCCTATGTCCAGCAGTGGACGTCTTTCGGCTAAAATGATGAATGAAGTTTATATAGTGATATGACAAGTTTATTATTTCCTAACTTTGATATCTTTCATCGCCATGATCATTGGCAGCCTTGTTCCACTCGCTGCCGTATAGGCCTCCTCCCTTTTGTGCCATGCTTCACTGGTCTGTATGAGCTTCATCTCTTTCTTGCGATCATCTAATCTGTTGATATCTTTGTTAATATTTTTCAATACGAGTATATTCGAAATACCAAAACATTGTAAGAAATATCCTGACAAGCGTTTTATCCTGCGCTTGTTTAAGGAAAGAAAGAAAGAAAAAAAAAGAAGAAGAAAGAATAACGTTTTTTTTTTTTTTCAACGTGTATTTGGACACAGTTCGCAAAACAAAAAATACAAATAACAAAATAAAAAATAAAATAATGTTTTACGAATAGTGTGTGCCTTACGGCTGTGCCGAAAAGGTTCATTTCAGAATGAACGCCAGACAGATGCTATCTCAGTCTGGTTTTCTAATGAACCTTTAGGGACAAGTGACAGAAAAATTATGTATTAGGTATGTTGAAATTGTTTGTACTCCACAAACAATTTCAACATACCTAATACATAATCGCCACGCTTGGCAGGCGGGTTGGTGATCGCAGTATAGTGTTAAAATACATAGAGAACCAAACTCCCCCTTTGGGGGAAGCCTATGTCCAGCAGTGGACGTCTTTTGGCTGCAACGATGATGATGATGAACAGATAATCTATATACTTATAAATAAATAAACTAAGTACCAAGTAACAACAACTAGCGTTGCTACGGGAGGAAGTGTAAACATAGGTACACAAATGACAATACGATAGATATTTTAAGAGAGGGCTTATTTTTAAAGCCTGATTTACACGGTGCGATTAGAGATACCATACGTTTTGCAGCAATAAAAGTTGCAGCACCGTCTTATCAGTGTTTAGATGATGCGAGTCATTTATTGCTTCAATTTTTTTTGTATGCCATAAGAAAGAAACTTGCATCTTGTAAATGGGGCCTAAGAGAGAAACACTGACCCTAGAGACCAATGGGTAGAAAGTGTTCATAAGCACAGCATAAAACCGAGCGCATTACTACCAAAGCAACAATAGTTATGACTTAATCTCTTTCTGCGACACAATTTTATTAATACAGAGTTCCTTCGTAGGAAAACGATGTCGCAATTTATAGAAAATACACAGAAAAAAACAAACACAACACTAAAAAATCTCTTCTCAGAAATATTTGTGCAGTTCGTTGAATACGGTTAACAGTAATGGTTTCCGAGTTCAGTTGTACAAACATGCATGCAACTCTCTAACTAGATCCTCGTCATTATGACTCGTACTTAGAAATTGAGAATTATATAGTAAACATATGAACATTTTTATTGATTGAATCATTTTTATGAAACAGTAACTGTTATGGTACTTAAAATACTCTCCCACTCTCCCTACTAAATACTCTCTCTTTACTAGTGTCTAAATTGAAATTATTCCATTCTATTGCAAGTGGGAATAAATCCAGTTAATCGTATTATTTCGCAATAATGTGATCAACCTTAATCACAAAATAAATTCCGTAAAATACGTTAATTTTGATTATTTGTGGAGATAATGTCCTACTATGCGTCATTATTTTTTTTCCAGAATAACCTCACAAGATGAACTTATTACAATAGTATTAGTTCCTAAAAAAACAACAAAGGGGATTAACAACTACCGCGTCGTCTAAATAAACACTGACTCAACTAAACGCACAAAAAATCACCATGATGAACTTTGTCAAGGTCAAAACATTTTAATCGAAAAATTGCTTTAGTTCTTTTTTCCTAACCAAGTTATTTCCTACATTTCTCTTACAGAAACTTGATCCGAATTACTTGTCTTGTTAAGGTCAAAATAGCGTGTATGAATAATGGTAAAAGGAGGGCAGATGATAGGCTTGTTACTGCTTACCAAAAACCAGGTCCGAGCCCCTTCGGGCGGAATTGATAATTTACTCGTTCGAAGGGCTATCATTAAGGTCGTTGGCTATAGAATGATTGTTGGTTACATACATACGTTTATGGAGCCCAGACGGCGGCAGCTTGAGAAGAACAAACAATGTTCCGGATCGTTAGCAACAGAATTATAACGAGGGGTTATTATAATGACGTAACAACAAATTCCAAATTTAAGTCCGATGATCTTTTGCAGGTGGGCCTTGTGTATCCGGGAATTTAAAAAGAAAGGTAGAGTGACACAAAATTATCTCTGAGGTTTTTTTTTTAAGTGTGGTGAATGTAATTGTGTTGCAGATTATTGCATCGGGCTGATAATTATTAGAGACTTGAGCTTTCGAAGCTGACCAGCTTAATCAATTTAAATCTACATTCACAATATCTACCAATAAGATTGATGGATAGTAGTTATTGTAAATATACTTTATTTTCTGTAAAATACAATAATAATATATTCTTTACAGGCTCAGTGTAAGTCTTCACACTATTTATTATCCACTTCATTTCAAACACGACAACGTAAATGTTATCCTGGACAGGATAATGCGTAAATAATTACATTATTGCTACCGGTTAAATGAAAAAGCACTTATGTCATAATACAGAAGAACACAAAACAGACTCGCTTCATTAGTCGTAAGCACGATATCGGACGTAAAAAGGTTAAAAAGAAATGCATTTTAAGGCACGAAGTTGGCCCTACTGCAAATGTACTGAGTGTCCACGTGTGCAATATGCAATGTCCTGAAGAGCCTATACTACCTCAAATGGCTTAGCATTATCCTCCATTATGTCGAAAATACTGCAGCATTAATTTTGAAATAAATATATGCTAAAGTTGAGGATTAATTTTAAGTACTATGTTTGACGAAAACACGATTCCACAAAATTTTCTTCATAGAAAAAAAATCCAAAGTTAACTCCAAACCGAATAATGAAACTTTGCATTTTAACTAAACTAACTATAGAGCAGGTCTTATATATTTTTTTTTTAAATAACCATTATTTTCAACGTAAAAAGAAATAAGCTAAAATATCGGTGCCTTGGAGTCTTCTCCTTGTTGTCTCGCTTGCTCGCGTGATCGCCAGCTACTTGTGCGAGCGAGATAAAGAGTGAGGACTTAATAACCCATGGCATCGTCTTGTTCATTGAATTGTTTGAATAGCTTAACCATAATCAGCCTATAATGTTCCCACAGCTGGGACACAGGCCTGGGAGTGGGCCGTAATCCACCACGCGGGCCTAGTGTAGGTTGGTAGACGTCACATGTCTTCAAATTTTTGAGGTTCTAGGACATGCCGATATCCCCACGATGTTTTCCTTCACCGTTTTGAGTGCAGTGGTGATGAAATAACTTACATAAAGTAAAACGCCTGTCAGGGTTCGAACCTATTTTTTTTTTTGTGGGAAATTATCAAATAACTTCACCCGCTCTGGGCTGAGCGGGAGGGTGTGTCAGACTTTTACTGACTAAAACCCACCCGTGTTCCTCCCGTTGCCTGTTTGCCAGGGCCACGATATCCCTTTCGGACAAACTCGCAACCCTGGCAGGCATTGGCCCTAACGGACCCCGTCAGTTGGTGCTGACATCTCTTTGAGGCGCGCGTGAAACACAACGCGCCGTCGACCCGAGCCTGGTCCTTGTCGGACGGCAAGCTACCCATCGCTCACCGACCGCAGGCCCGCGCCTACGGTGGTCGGAAATCAGCTTGCGACTCCCGACGCTCGGGGCGTGTCCTGCGGCGACTAAGGACGTGAGGGCGCGAATTTCAGGGTTCGAACCTACGACCAGCTACAGTTCGTAAGTCACGGCCCTTACCACTGGGCCACAACTGCTCTCTCCCAGTTATTTGAGCATTTTAGTATTTATAGAGTTCACAACTGACGTAAAAGTAATGTCTTTGAAATAGAATAGAACTAAGTACTGATTTACAGGCCCCATTTCTCGAATTTCAGATTTCAGACAGCTATCAAGTTGCTCTGTATATCTGCCTCTGGAAACGGTGCACGATGCATTCCGAGTATGTATGTATGTACCCATCATTGTCATAATGAAATTCCAAGTTATTCTAGTTAAAGGTAAAGAAATAGCCACAATTAAGAAAAACAATTACCGCATCAACAATTCCCTACAAAATAACATTATTTTTGCATAAATTCAACAAAAGCCATCATTTCTCTATTGGTAACGCGAATAGCCGTACTTTTGCTGCACGTGATGCCTGATTACGACGTTAACAAGTATAATAACTGTAATTTTAAATCTAACCACAGTTCTATTCGTAGAACCGTTCTACCTTGTTTCCTTTGGTAAACGTGGTTAGGAGATTTTTTTGCTGACCGAGTTACGCCTCAAAGTCGGTATTATGGTGTTCGGTTTTGGCAGATTTGATGACTTGCTATTGTTTGAGTTTTTGCAGGATTTCGTTGATTTTTAGTCTGTGGTTACATGATGACATGACGAATAGTCTTGAAACCCTGTATTTTTGCGAACCTACCTATCAATAACACGTTTCGAATAAAAAATTGGACGCATTATTTTAACTTTCATGCAATAATAAGCACTTAGTAAAGAAAAAAAAAACAAACAAAGGAACAACTTGGGTGAAAATATGCGTCACATTCACGCAAAACGGCCATCGCTCAGTATAATGCTACGACCCTTAACGAGACAGCCCCAGCGCTGGTCTTCAGCGACAGCCGGCGTTGACGTGATGACGTAAACCGGTGCAGCATTGAATGAGATAAAAATAAACAAAATAATAAATAAAATAAATACAATACTTCGTTCTATGTTCTAGTAATAAAATTATTTGTTCAAAAGAACATCCGGATACGTAGTTGTCGTGTTAATTAAATAGGTAGGTTCTGATAGCATTAATAAGTGCACTTACTTCTTTTCACAAAACCGTTCCAAAAGATTCGCATCACGTATTACATTTCCTCTAAAATCGCAACAATAAAAATTTCTTACAACATTCGATTGTTATCAAAGAATTATCTTTTATTACGTCTAATCGTCATCCGTCATTTTGTGGTCGTATCGTTTTTTCTTCCGGTACCTTTTATCAAACAAAAAATCCATTCACTCTTATTGTGTCGGATTAGAGTTGAATTTTCAACTGTAGTGTGTTCAACAAATTCGATTCGTATTTCGTTTGCGATGTATGACACAATTGTTACAACCGCCAGTTTCCTGTAAAGCGATACCCAGTTCGACCCTGTGGGTGGTTCCAAATGTATCGAGTTGCTTAGAGGGTTGTCACATTGTATTGGTTAATGCTCGTTCAGCAGTTTTTGGTGCAGCTTTTGAATGGACCATCCGTAAAACTAGACTGCTTGTGATATTGAATAATGGCAGCCCACGCAGGAGAAATTCCTATAGGGTGGTTTCTTCATAATCTCTTTAGCTCTTTATTGTATGCCATCAGGGTATAGAAAAATTTTAGCGCTATTACTGTGTAATAGCTCTAAAATCTCAGACCTATACATATCTATTACATAATTATTACATAATTATGTAATATACAACATGGAATGCAACAGAAACATGATTGCAAATTATATGTCATTGCGCTTTTTTATTACCGACGAATTTTTCTTTTTTTTTACCGTGCCAAAAATCTCTATGTTGAATTATAAAAAACAGAAATTATTGGAGTACATACAAGGCTTATTGCCTAATAATAATATTTTTTATTTCAAGCACACAGTAAACCAATCTGTTAAACAATTAGTAGACATTACAAAAGAGACGACAACTGTTTTAAGTTGAAATTAGAAATCTATAACATTCTTTCTTAGCCATTTATGGTTAAAGTAATTTATTTCTCAATAAGTAATTACTAGGATATTTCACTTAATTTTTATTTTATTTTGTGTCTCACACACGACTTGAAAATTGCAACATATTGCACCCATATTAGTCGAACCAACAACCGGTATCAGTAGTTTCATAAGCACAGTGGTATACTGACACAAAGGACTAGCGCAATATTATATTATTTTGTATTGTACCAATTGTCAATCGCAACAACTTGGCCTGTTAGTGTCGCGTACTTGTATTGTGCGATTTCTGGACCGAACATAGTAAATGCAACTCTCTATTTCGACTCATCTAAAATCTGCCACGCTGATTTGAACTTTATGACTTTGAAATAGGGTTGGTGGAAGTTTTCAGAAAAGTAAAGGGTAATTTGGCTGAAAAGTTTGTTGGCGAAGTAAAGTCGGTGCGGTCGGAAGTGGTCATTAAATTATGTATTTGGTGTATTGCAGCTGTTTGTAAGTCTGCCGTTTTTTCCTCAAAAATGTTTGAAGGTGAAGAATTATTTATTACTTACAAAGGACCGACGTTGTTGATACGTGACTTAGATGCGCTCTTTGATGTCCAATAAAAGTTATTTTAATAAGAAATACTTTTACGCCTACGGAGTAGGTAGTTACATGCAATACGTAAAAGTTAGTCTTTCCATGCTATTATTAATATTATTTTCATGCTGTTATTAATATTAACTTTCCATGCTATTATTAATATTTGGCTCCTTCTGGTGAATTACTTTGAAGCAAAAATATTTTCTGAAGTAATTTTTCAAACACCCAAGATATTAACATACTATACAGGGTCAAATTAAATTAACTAGAAAAACTCAGCACACGTGATGAATATCGATACTAAACACGACAAAATAAGAATAAAACAGATCAGATGATTTTTTTTTTGGGTCAACGACCGCTTGCAGTGTTGTTACTTGGAGTAAGTCAAAGTCAAAGATTTATTTGTCACATTTTGGTGTTATTTCATAATATAGGTACTTACAACTTAGTGGCCTTTTTGTGATGTATGAGTTAATAAAAATTTTTTTTTTTTTGTTTATCCTGTTCAGGTAGCGATCCTCATCACGTCTGTGAAGATAACAAAACAAAAACTGTTTTTTTAATCTGATTTTTCAAGTGGCTTTACTACCTGCGGCTGATAACCTCCAAGAAAAACTTATAATTATTTTTTCTTTATTTTTTGTTTTATCATTTCAAGATATCGACATTAGATTACACCCACAAGTAGGACTAGATTTTTCTTAACAACTTCACAAAACATACAACAGAAATGTATTCTAATAACATGTTGCTTGCAAAATAACAATGTTACCTAACCAAGTAACATTACGGTGCTTACTTAGTTCACAAAAGACAAATTGATATCACGTAGCGCGTAGCCGATGTCCATATTACATTTTGCGCTTGACTAGGTCAAATACATTTTGTAATCAATTTTATTACTAAATTAAGTTACATTACGTGTGGTACGCCCTATAAAACTGATTATAAAAATCACCATGAAAATTATAAATAATTAATATTATAATAATTATAATTAATTTATTGGGTAAATACTGTTAAATAATTCAAACAACATTAGTTGTTTACATTAATTACGTGTATAGTTTATGCAGATTCGTTTATTTGATACTTTAATAAATAACGATCAGCTTTAACGATAAAACCAGATTTAAATGTGTCACAAAATACTTAAAGTTGCATGGTAGAGTTTTAATATTTTGTTTAAGCACCCTAAGCTTACGCGGATCCCATACTAAAGATTTTATACAGTTTGAGCTGTATTATTTCAGCCGAAAGACGTGCACTGCTAGACATAGGCCTCCCCCAAATAGGCGGGTTGGCGATCGCAGTGTGGTTTTAAAAATGCATAGAGAACGCTGCTGCTCATTCTCTAGTAAGTCCCTTAGTCGCCTTTTACAACACCCACAGGAAGAAATGGGATGGAGCTATTCTTTACGTCCGGCACCTAATGGAACTTGAGCTGTATAATAACTCATAAATCACTCTTACAAAGTCATAATAATTTTTTGACACTCTTGTACGTCTCTAAAAGAACTCTACGTTCTAAATAGGCCGGTGGATTGATGTTAAAACGCTTGCGTGCTTCTTGGACTTAGCATTTGAATCTTCGTAGCACTTAAATACTACTACGAAATTAAATACTTACTACGCCGTAGCTCATCAAATCTTCACAATGCATCGGAATTCTCACTAGATGCAGTTAATAATTATGGCCCTAATCGTCCAGAACTTCTCCCAAATATGTTGTTGTTGTTGTTGTTGTTGTTGTTGTTGTTGTTGTTTTGTCCATACATTTTATATTACGTCATATACCTACACAATTGTATTTATGAATTATTGTTATAGCCCGATATGTATATGCAAAAGCCAACAAAGGGCATCGTTAAGATGCTTTGGTGTAAGTTTTTATTGAATCCAGTAATCATTGTGTGTAATCGGTGACACGTCAGTTTTGTTAATATTCATATGGAGCTGGTAATACCAGTCCTAAAACGTTTTAGAAAAATATCTAGGCATGTTCTACTATTTGCTTTAAATATAACACACAAACGAGCCGCACTTTGTTGTTTTTGAAAAAGTGTTTGGTCTTTATTCTAAAATGTTTAATGTCCTTTACATGATATTCTTGAAACACCTGATTTATTTTAAAATATTGTTGTCTTAATTTTCGCTGTAAACCAATGATTACCATAGTAACGTTTAATTACAATAGGTATCAATAAAAGTCTATAAACTTATCACACTTAAACAATACCACACATAATTATATCATCATCATTTCAGCCGAAAGACGTCCACTGCTGGACATAGGCCTCCCCCAAGCACCGCCACTTTGACCGGCTCTGTGCCCGCATCCAGCGGATACCTGCGGCTTTCACAAGGTCATCGGTCCACCTTGTAGGAGGCTTCCAACGCTACGTCTTCCAGTACGCGGTTGCCACTCCAGAACCTTTTGGCCCCATCGGCCATCAGTTCTGCCACACACATACATACACACACATATATAATCACACTTAAACGATACCAGTCTCACTTCAATCACCACTCTCTAGATATACACAAGCCCAGTTAGCCGCATTGTATTTTGTATCACACAATGGTACAGTAACAATATTTTGAATGCTCACAGAAAACTGCGCCGAACACAATGTATGTTGGTACCAAAAAGTACTAACAATGATGCATTCATAGTGACACGAGACGACTATGGAAACGGAAGTTGACACTACGATGTGCCAACATCTCGGTACCGGTAGGCTTTGTTTAGGAAGACTTCCTGGTACACGATTAGATAAAAAATCTGAGGTTTTTCCCGCGGCTTCGCTTGAAGCGCTTTTGATCGAGTAAAAATAATGGACGTACAGAACTACAGATACATGTATTGTGTAACGTCATTCTTCAAAATGTACAGAAGCTTAAGCAAAATGCTTGTTATGAGCGTTTACACCTTACGGCATTTCATACAAACTTTCAAGCCCTTGTTTTTCGAAATGACTGAACCGATTTGAACCTTCATACGCATATGCAGGATACAAAGGTCTAAAAAGTTAGTAAAGAACATTTTCGAAATGTCTTATTTAAAAACAGATAACTGGAAATCTCTGTTACTATGGAAAATTTAAAATCGGTCTAATTTAGCTGTACCACTATTTTTCAAGTATGAAGTTAAATTAAAATCAGTTCAGTCATTTCGAAAAACAAGGGCTTGAAAGTTCGTATGAAATGCTGTAAGGTGTAAATGCTCTTAACAATGTATCATTGTGTGAATTGGTGCTAAATAACTTTGATTTAATAACGAAATCATCATACTTAAAGCTTTTAGTCCACTAAAAATACATTCCAATATTTCTCATCTATACAAATAATAAAATACTGTTTATGAAACGATTAATTCATACCTACATACACTATGACAGATTGAGTGAATTTATTGAAAAAAGTCACGCTGAGGTCAGTGCATTTCATTCATTCAAAAGTGTTTTTTTTCGAAGCGAGATTAATTATTATTTACGAACCAAAAAGGAAAACAAAATAGACACACCGCCACCGCATCGATCTCTATATATTTTTGACGTTACAAATACCGTGAGTATTTAAATGTTTTCATGGGTAGTACGCTGAGTCACTAATCTAGAATCAATCTGTAGCTTTGAATAATGTAATCAGGTCAAAAAGTTTATGGAAAAAAAAGATGAGTTTAAATTGTAAGAGGTGAATCACCATAGTAGTTCGACGTCACACAATTACTATTCTAAAAACTAAAAACGAACGACTCAGTTTTGATAGCTGACAAAAAAAACTGAAAAAAAACCCAAAAAGTAACAACGATATTAGCGATCAATCTGCAATTCAACTAACCGTCCATATTCTGTCAAACTGACGTGAACCAACGCTCCCAATTTGACACACCTATCGCCCGTACAATCTAACCTTTCACAACTGAAAACAGTACATTCAAAAATAGTTCTTATCACTTTAAAAATAAGATTGATTCAAGACGAAGTTGTAAGCTTGTAGTTGGTTAAACATACGGGCGTTCATTCACGAGATTCGCCCAGAGATTGTGGTCCATCCATCAAGCCGAATGTCAAAACTAATACGGAACCTTGTCCCGTGAGAGTTTCGGATTCGTAATTATGTGTTTCAATGCATCGAGCGTCATCCGATTAAAATTGGCGTCCAATAGGGGAAGACGGACGAGATGCGTTTGAATTACTTTGTTGTCCTATCATGATTCTACTCTAATGGGCGAAGAAATTAAATTTGATAACATCTGATGGACGTGGTGATGGAGCGGGTTCAGGGGTCGTAAAGCCCGTAGATTGTCTCTGTATTTATGAATGTGAAAGACAAATAAAAGTGGTTCATGGTGGTATGACAAGACGGTTTATCACCCTTGAACTTTGTAAAGGCTTCTACATACCAGCGCGACTTGTCGCGCGACGCGACACGGCACAAAGGCCCCGCGTGTCACGGGACGAGCGGTGCCTGTGTGTCGCGTCGCGTCGCGCGACTAGTCGCCCCGGTATGTAGAAGACTTAAATGAACCTATTTCCAATGAACACCCTTTAGCACATAATTTATTCCATGCCCTTACCTACATAAACGACAAAAATAGTTTTGGTTTTGAAAGATGGTAAGTAGTTGAACTGGAACAGTACTTTTAGTAACAGCTTTCATTATTAACACGAGAGTTATTTGAAAAATAACAGTGCCGACACTAATGATAACTTTCGTACGAGTACAAATTCCAGAACACTTTAAACAGAACTTCGTAACAAAATAAGAACTGGTATTTAGTGTCACAGAAAACTGTTATTTTTCACTACGTGGGGTACCTAAACTGTGTCACTGTCATTTGTTTCAAAATAATTTGTACTTTTAGCGTATTTAGCTGAAAAGTGTGAAAACTGTTTTATTTTGAAACTGCTAATTGTTGCGAAAATGTGTTAGAAGCACATGAGTAAATGGACAAGGAGTGAATCACACATGATTCATTGAATACAAAGTTGGTTTTATTCGTTATCAAATTCGTGTATATACACATCCTCTAGGTTTATCATAAAATTATGCCAATTTAAACTACTATTCAAAATGGCACCATCCTCTTTCTTCCCGTGGGTGTCGTAAAAGGCGACTAATGGACTTACTAGAGGATGGGCAGCAGAGTTCTCTATTGCATTTTAACACCATATTGCGATCGCCAACCCGCCTGCCAAGCGTGGTAATTATGGCACCCCCCCCCCCCTCCTTGGACTTTCAACCTCATTGCAGTCACTATCTACCTTTTGTATCCAATCTTCGTGTAATTTTACTCAAGTCTGTTTACCCTTCTGTGTTATTGTCAAAGTTTATGTTTTGTGAACAAAAAACGTATGTATTTATTTATTTGTTCCCCAACGTCATGATTTCATGAAAAAGTCATTCCATGGAACAAATCTAACTTAGAGAGATGTATTAAGGCTTCTACATACCAGCGCGACTTGTCACGCGACGCGACACGGTACAAAGGCCCCGCGCGTCGTCGCGTCGTGGGACGAGCGGTGCCTTTGTGTCGCGTCGCGTCGCGCGACAGGTCGCCCCGGTATGTAGAAGCCTCTAATGATTCTAATGATTATAATTCTGTAAATAATATATTTCTGTTATAGTCGCGAATCATATTTTGATCAAGACACAACCTGACAATGACTTGCAAATTGCAAAAAACGTAAGGACATTTTTATTTTGCGGGCTACAGTTGCGGATTCACCTTAAAAACAAATATTGTGTGTCTCTTCTCAGTCTGTTGTAGGAAGGTAATGCCATATTGTTGTGTCACTATTTCTTCTTTCTTTTTTCTCTGATATTTAAACTGCACTTTTTTGTAGTTTAGGTAACTTCAAATAGACAATTCTTTCTGCACTTGTTAGTTTTTTTTTGTGCTCGTGATTATATTGTAGATGTGTTTTGTTTAATGTTCACCTACTCGAGTTTACCTATGTTTTCGTATTTCTGTGACGATTTTTTTTCTTTTTAAAGATTAAGATAAATTTATTTGTTCAAACATGTGTAAAGGCTTCTACATACCAGCGCGACTTGTCCGGGGCGACTAGTCGCGCGACGCGACACGGCACAAAGGCCCCGCGTGTCACGGGACGAGCGGTGCCTTTGTGTCGCGTCGCGTCGCGCGACTAGTCGCCCCGGTATGTAGAAGACTTAACATGATATACATGAATATGCACATATACAACGTGCCGCCACAATGGCGACATTAATTAAACACACGGGTAGGGCTAGTGGCCAGTAATCATAAAAAAAATATAATGATAAAATAATTATATATTGAAAAATAATATTTTTCAAACAAACTAAATAATAAAGCTCTCTCATTCCTTCAATTCGCCTACTCCGCGCACGTTATTCGTTTTAATTTCATTGATGTGATGTTATGATCCATGACCGCGGCAAATTATCTCTGCGCTACAGTTCTTAAAGTACAGGTTGCTCCAAGATGCTATTGTATAAAATTGTAAATAAATCAATAAATAACAACGTTTAATGAAATTAAAATATCTTCATAAAACGTAAAGGCAAAACCGTATACGTGTGTTAACTTAGTGTCGCCACCAAAGCGCCACGCTGTAGATGGAAACATAATTTTACCGAACTAAGATGTTTTGGCTCACAGGGCGTATAAAATGTTTTTCAAATGTTATTCATTATGTTGGAAATTATAAATTAATTATTAATAAAAGTTTCCTAAACATAAAATTTTGGAAGGCCGTTGGAAGGCCTCCCACAAGGTGGACCGATGACCTTGTGAAGCCTGCAGGTATCCGCTGGATGCGGGAAGCACAGAACCGGTCGAAGTGGAGGTGCTAGGGGGAGGCCTATGTCCAGCAATGGACGTCTTTCGGCTGAAATGATGATGATGATGAAATATAAAATTAGAGTTAGTGCAAAATATAGTCAACTAGCTGCACCCCGCAGTTTCACCCGCGTAAATCTCGATCCCGTAAGAATATCGGGATAAAAAATATGCTTTAAATTAATCCAGGATGTCAGCTACCTCCATACAAAATTTTATCAAAATTGGTCCAGCCGTTTGAGCGTGAAGAAGTAACAAACACATGCACACACTCACAAACCTTTCGCCAACTCTTACAAAACTTTATAATAATAGTGTGATAATTCAATAATACAAGTAATAATTAAACAGCATCCACAAAAACGCATTAAACCTACCCATAAACCAACTGAACTATGGAGACAATAGCATCATCAACGTACAGACGAACAATAATGTTTATGATTAACTTATGCAAATATTTATCCGTGATTAACTCCGTGTTGACATAAATTGCCCGGTTATAACGCGCCTCGGTGGTTATGGCGTCAAAACATCGACTATTCATAGTCAGTTTCGATATGTTGATTCTACAATGTTAGTTTAGTCAATATCTCTCATAAAAATAACATTGAGGATATAAGGAATAACATAAAATAGAGGAAAACGTGTTCTTTTGTTTAATTGTAAGTGTTTTGTTGTCATTTTCTGGGCTGTTTTTTCCATAGAACTCTAAACTTTGGAACGTGGAACGTAGTTGCCAGTTTCTTGTCAATACAATTAGTGTAGTCCATATTATGTGTTTCTAGATCACTCAGTATAGATAAAACAAATGCGTTCACCAAAGTTAGAAGAGGATATTCAAGAATTATGTCATCATCCTTCGTTTATCGGTATGCTAAATTTAGGCCAAAATTATTTTGATTTATTTTCTTAGATAAACTTTTGCTATGTGCGCACTTGTGCTATGTCCACAATCAGCCAACATAGCACTTATTGACAAAAGTGTCTACTGCATGGCTCCAGTAATCTTTAAGACGGAGATTTCTGAAAATGGTCAAAAATGTGGTTTTTTAAAGCAGTGTATCTCCCCATACCGTAAATAATTTTTCAAAAAAAAAAGCTGTATGATATTTTCAGGTCTTTTGTGCATCCGGTGATGGAACTCAAAACATAATTAAACATAATTGAATGCATCAAAAATCTTCAAAGACAACTCTTAATTATTTTTAAAAGCAGCTTATCCCTTCGTTAACAGTTATAATAGGTAAGAATTATTATTTAAAGTATATCATAAAATTGCAAATGCCAAACTGCATCTGGTAATGGATTTTTTTTTATTAATTAGTTCATATCTAATTTTATACGATTTTATTTGCATTTTTACGCCATACGTTGTGTCATCGCGCATCTAAAAGCGCTACCGCTTTCTTTATTTGAAAAAAGACTTAGAAGCTTTTAAGTGGTGAAATCTTATTATAATTTAAGTGCGTTCCTTAATGAAAAAGATTTTTTAAGTTATTATGTTTTTGTGTATATTTTGCCTGCCTACATGGTAAAATATGTTTGTTATCCTTTATACCAGTATTTACAAAATAAAATTATCTTTATCTTCTTTAATTTGGGCAGCGTCATAACATAGGTCTATGATGGTTATTTGACGTTGGTAAACTGTCTGTCTGCCAAGGGGTAGAATGATACCAGCCTACGGGGAGAGCCATGATCCATATTGGACGCGAACTGAATCTATAATCACGAAGTATGAAGTTCTAGGCATTGATATAATTGAACACCAGAACTTTAACAAAATAATTACTAGAAAAGGAACATGAGGAAGTACTAACAAAGAAAACTGGTCAAGTGCCACGAGCGGTGCCTTTGTGTCGCGTCGCGTCGCGCGACAAGTCGCCCCGGTATGTAGAAGCCTTAATGAAGAGTTCCATAATTCGGATGAATTTATCTATCTATATAAGCATTGTAGTTGTCAAAACAAGTTCCCTCATACATTCCAATTGCAAATGTAAGTTTGTACGCACAATATTGAGAGATTTACCATGTTATTTTAAGACCATAGACTTCTTATTAGTTTTTTTTCTTCATATAAGTATAGAACAATTTTCTTTATTTTTTTTTAATTTTAGGCTTTCTAGTTTCACAGATAATGATGAATGGTCAATTTTCTTCTATTTTCTTAAATAGATTCAAAACTATTTATTATAAAATTTAAAAAAAAATACTGGGACTCTCACAGTAAGCCCCTTTCATTTAATATGTCACGCGGTACAATTTGCAAAACTTTTTTTTTTCTTATTTGACTTAAGTGACCACTTATTCAAAATTAATTAATTTACGTTACGTACTCGGCCGTGTTTGTTAACACATAAATTCATATGAGTACTAAATTTCAAGTTACCCGGTCTAATCGATTTGGAGCAAAATGCAAGCTGTGACAGATGGATACAGACAGACAGACAAACGAGTGAGTGTTAAGTAAGGGGTTCTGTTTTACTCATTTGGACGTACGGAACAATAAAAACAGTTTAAATTCTCATTAATTTGATCTTGTTGTTCACAAACCGATTTAGTTAATTTCGCGGTTCGATAATTACAAGAGTCAAAACAAAATCTATTTACGGCTGTACGTTGAACTCGCTTAATTTAGTACCTATATAAAGTACCCATTAGAAATTAACAACTTTGAATTTAGTACGTCTTCAACATTTATTTGAAAATCAAGTTATAAAGTTGTCGTCTGTGATTCCTGAATTATTGAGTAGAGGTATATGCCCTGTCAGTACGTAGGTACTGTGTTGGAGTATTAGATCTCAAAAAATATAGACCTTTACACTGTCTTTTGTTTTATTTAGGGTTCCGTACCTCAAAAAGAAAAAACGGAACCCGTATAGGATCACTTTGCTGTTCGTTTGTCGTCTGTCTGTCAGTCTGTCAAGACCGTTTTTCTCAGGAACACGTGAAGATGTTGAAATTAATATCAAATACGTAAATCAACAGTCCCTCGGAGTTCTAAAAAAATCAAGCTCAAGTCATCGCAATAAAAAATACGGCGATATTTATGCGGCATATTTTGATACTCGCAAATAAATAAAACCTATTGGGTACTTCCCGTTGACCTAGAATCGTGAAGTTTGGCAAGATGCAAGGTCTTACAGCACAAGTAAAGGAAAAAGTCCGAAAATTGTTAATTTGTAGTTTTATCAAACAATTCTTTTTTTGTGATTACAAATTTACATTTTTAGTCGGGAAATTGACCGCGGCGTATGTCGATATTTAGGAGAACATGTTTGTTTTTGGGATAAATTCATCCCAACTACGAAACCATTCACTGAGCGTGGTCCGACACGCACTTAATTGCCCGGTTTTTTATGTTTACAGATTGGCCAACAGGCTAACGATGCATAAGTATAATCAGCCTATAATGTTTCCACTGCTGGGACACAGGCCTCCTCTCTTCGAGAAGGAGTCTGGGCCATGCGGGTCCAGTGCGGGTTGGTAGATGTCACATGTCTTCGAATTGTTGGTTCTAGGACATGCTGGTTTCCTCACGATGTTTTCCTTCACCGTTTTGAGAGCAATGGTGATGAAATTATTTACACAAAGTAAACCGCCTGCTGCGGTTGTGACCCCAGAGAAGTTCACAACAAAAAAAAAAACCTAGTGGTAACGGCCCCGACTTACGAGTTACAACTCGTAAGTCGGGGCCGAACTCGTAAGTCGGGGCCGTTACCACTAGGTTTTTTTTTTTTTGGTGGAAAATTATCAAATAACTTCTCCTGCTCTGAGCGGAGCGTGTCAGACTTTTACTGACTACAACCCACCCGTGTTCCTTCCGTTGCCCGTATGCCAGGGCCACGGATATCCCTTTCGGACAAACTCGCAACTCTGGCAGGCATTGGACTTAACGGACCCCGTCAGTTGGTGCGGATATCTCTTTGAGGCGTGCGTGGAACACAACGCACCGTCGACCCAGGCCTGGTCCTTATCGGATGGCCAGCTATTACCCATCACTCACCGTCCACAAGTCCCTACGGTGGCCGGAAATCGGCTTGCGACTCCCGACGCCCGGGGGTTACCACTAGGCTAACGATGGCTTATTGGAAAACGGTTCCCGCCCTTGTACAAAAATACTTGCAACAACCGATCACTGCCGTGAAGTCTTTTTACCCGACTGCCCCAGAAGAAGCGAAATGTTTTCACCCTCCTTTTAATTTTGGTATCGGAGGCAGGGACAATTAAAAGTTACACCATATTTCAGGTGATTAGTTTGTCGTCCTGCTATACCAAAATTCTATAGTAAGTAATGCTTGTTTTTTTCTTTTCAGTTATGTGATTTTACAGTCGGGTTTTTTTTTTTTTTTTAATAATTTGCATTATTCATAAACCTAATCAATTCTGGTATTCAGCTGCATCCGGTAAGATTGGAAACCGCCAACCCCATCTACTGTTAAAATATTATTATTTATTTTTTATGTGTAAAAGTGTTTTTCTTGATTATGATATTTTTAGGGTTCCGTACCAAAATGGTAAAAAGGAACCCTTATGGTGAGACTAAGTCTGTATGTCTGTCTGTCACACCTGCATATCTCAAGAACTCCTAATGCTATCAATTTGAAATTTAGAATAGTTTTAGATAGTGTTTGGCCAACTATTTTGCAAACAAGAAATAAATTTAAAAAACATATCTTTTGACTGAAAGGGGGTCTCAAAAATTTGAAGTGGGGCTACTAGGGCAAGTGGGGTATCATATGAAAGAACGCTGTTTGCACATTCTCAAACATTTTTTTTTTAGGCAGCATAGTTTCCGACTTTTGCTGCAAAATGTAAAAAAAAATACCGTTTCCTTATCTCCGAAGTTTGCATAGATAAAAATCTGAAATTATTTTATGTGATAGAACATTATGTAAAGATTACAGGAAAAATAAAACGATGTCTCTTAATAGCACAGTTTTTCAGAAATCATCAACATCATTTAGACGTACGGAACCCTCGATGCGCGAGTCCGACTCGCTCTTGACCGTTTTTTTTAATATCATGTATCTTCTAACATAGTTGGAAAAAAGCTAGGCAGGTGATAATAATGATGATGAATCACGTTAAGCTACTTTCAAATTATATCCAATAGCAAAAACAGGCGTAGCCAAGGAATTCATTCATAAACAAAAACCTTCACAGCCTAGAAAATTAAAATTTAGACCATACGTAAATGAACAGTGATCAAGCCACAGAACAATAGCAAGCTAATTTAAAATAAAATAAATATAAATTAAACGCCAACATTAAAGCAGTATTCCGTTACATGGCGCCATCTTTTACTTCAAGAATGAGTTACCGGTGAGATGCAGACACATCAATTTGCTAAGGGCTTGCCACAAATCCTTAACTTACAACTGCGACGTCAACTTGTTTTACGTTAAACACTTAAAGTTAAATAAAACTGTGGAGTTTTACAAAAAAGAAAGAAAAGAAAGAAAATACGTTTATTTGCGGTAAACATAACGCAAAGAAAGAACACAAATACAGAAAGAAAAAGCTAACCTAGACGATGTTGGTGGTTAGATTGTAAACCATATACTTTTAGGTACGTTTTTCTAATTCTGAATGTGATTATTTTTTTTTCTTTTTCAAGTTTTAGGTACATAACATCACACCTGTTTCCCCGAAGGGTTAGGCATAAGTGTCTCTATAGTACACCCACACTTCACCAGTTATGTTTAATTTCCATGTAATAGGAGTGAGCCTATCGCCGCAATACTGATTAATTACAGATGGAAAAACTCAATGGCACTTTTGCCCGACACGGGAATCGAACCTCATGCTCAACAGTAGCGCTTGCGACCACTAGACCAACGAGGCAGTTTTCTATAAACATGTGGCTGTTTTTTATTTATTTATTTACTTAACCATTTATGTAGACACATAATATAAACACACAAGAATAAAGAAGAATAAAATAGAATAAAACGGAAAAATACGTACAAAGGTGATGATTTTCCTAAAGAAATGCCTTCCAGCATACCTGCTATAGGAAAGTAGACAAAGAGTTGTAGACATCGTGTGTAGAAGCGAGAATAGAATACATAAAATCAAAAACAATTCACTTTTTAGTATACTTCGATCATTGATCGAAGTTAGTATGTGATATCTTACGACTTCCACGCGAACGAAGTCGCGGGTAGAAGCTATTAAACTAATAAGACTATATAAACTTAAACTAATTAAATAGACAGTGCCTAATTACTATTAGATTATCATAATTCCTATTAGTCCGAAGTTGCTTTGTACAGGCAACGAGCACTGATTTGATGACTATTGCGTTTGCTAAACTAATCATTCCCTATAATTTTGCATAAACGTTCAGAGGCGTTGTCTTGCTCACAGACCTACTATGATTCCTCCTAATAGGAAATCAAACAGATACCTACTTTCATCATCATTATCATCATTTCAGCCGAAAGACGTCCACTGCTGGACATAGGCCTCCCCCAAAAGGAGGTTGCCATAATCGCCACGCTTGGCAGGCGGGTTGGCTATCGCAGTATGGTGTTAAAATGCATAGAGATCGCTGCTGCCCATTGTCTCGTAAGTCCCTTAGTCGCCTTTACGACCCACAGGAAGAAATAGGACCTACTTTATAATAGGTAAAAGATTGAATTATTGGTGTTGCAAAGAAATAACTTCTTCAGCTCCTGTTAAACCAATTAACATTTTAAAAAAAAACAAGCAAGCGTTACAGTAGTCGCATAAGATGTGTAACATCTGACATCTTACCTTGGTAATAAGCAATTGAGCAACGTCAGAAATTAACCCTCAAAATTTAAAAAAACCTAAATAATGAAATATTTATTCAAACAATTATTAATTACTAGTAGTCACCCACTGGTCGAAATTCGACTCCCCTCTACTTGTAATCTATATACTCGTAGTACTTACTAATTCCATGAGAATACTAATTCCAAGCTATTAAAAAGTACATATTTATGCCAACTCTGGCTGGCTAAGGCGAAAAAATAAAAAAAAACGACAGTCAAAGAGGTAAATCAAAGTCAAAACTGTGACTTGAAGTCGATTAAAGATTCAAAGTCAATCAAGAAAACTTTGGAAGTCAAGAAACGGCCGCCCATTCGGCCGATACTTCGGATTTATCTTCGCAGTAGACCCCCTGATCTTTTTATGTGCTAACATATAGAATGTCAACTTCGAACGTTCAGGGAACTAAAGAATTTGTTGTCGAGCAAGATTTTAAAATCGAATTCCATAGGTATGTGAAGACGAAAGTTCACAATTCGATAGTTCATATTGATATTATGTTATTATGTAAACGGCTAATAATGGTAGTTTAACAAGAATTTTAAAATGTCTAACAAGAAGAAGTTTAATTTTCAAATTATTAATTCAAGTCAACGCCTAATTAATTATCCTTTCAATTGTGAATCTCGTAAAGGTTAACGTTTTTGCCTCTAATCTGAGAGAGATAACAATGCAAAATCCATCTTATCAGAAATTACATTCCAATAACCTCTTATTCTAATTGAAATTATCCAAAAAATAAGTACCTATCTACTTAAAAACTTCAAATAAATATTATATTAAATTAAGCTCTTTTGAAATCACGAAATCATTTAATTAAAATGAAAATAATTATCTTTGAAAAGCGATCTAAAGGTATTTAATATTAAAACAATTAAGCTGCAGGCAAATTGATGATAAATAAATTTATTTGAGCGTGCGGATTGCTCTGACTTATCTGTTTTATCATTATTGACATGACAATCGGCCAATTAGAGAATCCACACGATGCATTGTCGGCGTTTGTGTGACTAAACATACTCGTATAATACTCTGAACTCGTAATTATCCATAATATATTACCAAGTTTAATATATATACGAGCCATTGTACCTTGTTAATATAAACAAAACATATTTATGACTACGATTTTCTAATTTGTTTTTAGAATTGATAGCAACATTTGTATGGAGAGCTAAGTAAAGTTATAAGACGTCTTAAATGTAAATCTTATTGTCACTTGTTTACAACTTGGTCTTATTTGCTGAACGATACCTCAAATCGTGTTGTCAATATTGGTTTAAGTATTTTGATACTTTGGACATATTAATGAGAGTACTTAGTCCTTTCCAGTCAATCTTTATGTACTTACAGCGTGTGTAAATCTTCATGGAGGTGTACGTCTGGTACAGTCAGGGAAATTAAATGTTTATCCAATAGACAGACATACTACGTTAATTTTGCGTTTTATAGCCATTTTATTCAAACTTCCAAGAATGACAGTAGTGGTTTGATTTAGGGCAAACAATTATTTCCCTGACTTTACCTATCTGACTTAAGCCTGTCGATGGCCGTCTTTAAACAAAAAGTCTCCGGTTTTATAAGTAGAGTAGGTACCTACACCATGGATTACTTAGAAATATAAAACGGACGGTTTCATCGTTTCAGCCGAAAGACGTCTACTGCTGGACATAGGCCCCCCTCAAGCACCGCCACTTCGACCGTTTCTGTGTTTACCTCATCCAGCGGATTCCAGCGGCCTTTTATTTATTTACTATTTATTTATTTATTATAAATTACAAGTTACAACACTGAAACAAAGCATACAATTAGACCTCTGAGGTCTGTCTTAGCATGCCATGACCTGAGATTTGATCAACGCGCTATTAACTATTAAGTTATAATCGAGTTGATGTAATGTTCTTTCAGCTTATGCTTTATGTTTTTACATTGAGTCTCTGACGTCTACAGGTATTTGGTTTAGTAAATTGGGGATTGTGAAAGAAGCGGTACGCCTGCCATAAAAGTTATTTTGCGTGGCACTTGTAATGATTTTGATTTGGCTTGTCGTGTATTCACGTCATATTTTACTGGAATTTGAATATCACTGCTATCGAAACGCTCTATGAGGAACATATACTCAGCGCGCGCTAGAACAGGCAATACTTTGCAATGTTTGAATAACCCTGTGTAATTGTCTTGGTATTTATATTTTACATAGTTTGGTACAACAAGTTTCACAAGCTCATCGGTCTACCTTGTAGGAGGCCTTCCAACGCTACGTCTTCCGGTACGCAGTCGCCACTCCAGAACCTTTCGGCTCCATCGGCCAACCGTTCTGCGAGCAATGTGCCCTGCCCACTGCCACTTGGTTTGGCAATTCTTCGGGCTATGCCGGTTGTTACCTTGGTACGCCTGCGGATCTCTTCATTTCTGATTCGAACGGAAGGTTTACTTAGTTATTTAATGTGAAATCTGCATACACAGTATAATATAAATCAGGAGCATAGTAGGATGATAAAGTATTACGGATTGTTGTGTATGTGTGATGGTTATTGTGTATAAATTAGCGACATTATATTCTCTGTGCTCTTCAGTTGTGAATAGACGAATCATGTACTTCAAATCAAGACGCTGCCATCAGTTATCCATGTGGATTTTTATAGATGCTATTGCTGATGATGCGATTTTTATGCTACACTGAAAAGTGTTTGCTTTAACAAAAATCTTGTTTAATGTGATCACGCATCTTGACTCCATACGAGCCTAACAAGATCTTAACTTCTGAAGCTAGGAGAACTTTGTTAAGTTATCATAGTTCCGTCTACTAAGTAATGATAATTCATTACTTAGTAGACGGAACTATGATAATTTAATTTAGCTAAATTAAATAACTACCAGTAACTAAACTAATGTTTAATTACGGGTAGTTATTTAATTTAGCTCAAATTTTGGCCAGTTTGAGAATTATATAATGATATTAACAAGTTGTTTATTACCATAAACTTAAATTATTATTTGATATACAAAAGTGAAGAAGTAAAATCAAACAAATGTAACAAAGACCGATTATTATTCTGTACATGTCACATTGTCGATACAAATAAAATGAATTTGTTCTGGCAAATATGCTATCTTGTTTATAGTAAATGTTCCGTTTGGTGCGGGACGTAAAGAATATAGCACCATCCCATTTCTTCCCGTGGGTGTCGTAAAAAGCGACTAAGGGACTTACTAGAGAATGGGCAGCAGCGTTCTTTCTCTATGCATTTTTAAAACCATACTGCGATCGCCAACCTGCCTGCCTAGCGTGGTGATAATGGCAAACCCCCCCCCCTTTTTGGGGGAGGCCTATGTCCAGCAGTGGACGTCTTTCGGCTGATATGATGATGATGATGTTTATAGTAAATAGATAAATAATGATTCCAAACATTTTAATGCCAACTAAGAGAAAATGTACCTTAGTTAGTCTGCATTTTTTTCAGTATAGCAGAAGGGGGCTCGTGGTTAAATAATAACAGCTGCACGGGTTGACCGCGACGTCTGTCATTCGTAGATCTTTGACAGTCGTTACGAGTAGTCAGAAGCTCAAAAGTCTGACAACCAGTCTTACCAAGGGGTATCGTGTTACCCAGTACTTAACTGGGTTGTCAGATAGGCAGTAACTCCATGTAAATTACTGGTATTCAGATGTATCCGGTTAGACTAGAAGCCGTCCAATTTGAAGGAAATTCATTATCCACATCATGTTAAAGTTGGTAAATAATTGAAGCGCTCAGCGAGGAAGTAAGAGGTTAAATGGTTTATATTCCAGTTGGATTTCTTTATAGAATTGCATTCTGGCGTAGTTCAGAGTTCATAATTATTTTTAGTGATTTTGTTTGGGTTACCTAGAAATAGACTAGCTCTGACGCCACTGCACACTGACTAAATATATGTGTAAACAGACTTTTGCTAGTAGATAGGTAAATATCTGCATTCCTATGGTTTGATATTGGAACCTAACTATACTCCATTTATTTTAGCTTCAGAAAAATAACGGAAAAATAACAACAGTAATCATTGTGTAATATTGTTGAAATTAATACACTTTAGAGTTAGTTTTTTTTATAAAAAAGAATAAAAGAAATAAAAATGGTTTGTTGAAATTAAATATGGAGTTACATTTTAATTTGAAGCCCTGACTCCTGAGCTAGGTATCTGTGTTACAGGAGTCAGTGTCTTCACCTGTTTCTGGAACAATAACAATAGATGCAATAAAATTACACTAACGTAAAATTATAAATTAAAGAAATTTAGTGCATGCCTGCTCTTGAGTACTTTGTGTGCGCGTGTGTGTTTTTGTTGTGTTTTGTGTGTCAATGTGTGAGTGTGTGGTATTATGTTTTTGTTTTGACGAAAAACGTTGCCCCACACAAGGAATTTCGCCTGTATCGTGGGTACGTTTATGAACATTTAAACTCACATACACAAACAGCCAGACCCGGAACAACTATTTGTAGGTCATAGGTCATACAAATATTAGTTCCGTGCGGGAATCGAACCCGCGACCCGCAGGCTGTCATTATAAATTGCCAACTTACTGTTCCAATAACTTTTTTTTGATCTGCCTTCGGTTACCCACTCCTGGGTAAGGTCCACTCCTCCTCACAGTTTGATAGAACCTATCCAGATCGTCCCGCCATCTCCTGCGTGGTCTGCCGCGACCCCGACTCATTGTATCAGGGCACCATTGCAGTTCTGTGCTATTTGGGCCCACAGATTATCCGGCAACAGACATATTCTGCCCAGTCCCATTTAAGTTGAGCAGCCATTTGAGCCACGTCAATAATGAATTTGATAGAAATATTATAAACAGAAAAAAAGTTAGATTACCTTCTACAATTTTAAGAACTCGACCTTTATCGTAAGTACCTTTAGTTCTGCTTTTGAGGTAGGTAGCTAATTAAACAAATTCTATACTGAAAATGAGTTAATATTTTGTTTTTGTCGGCTTATGGGATATTGCCACAGAGGATTGAACCGGTTAACTCAGCCGAAGTATTTGCTTTAATAGACTAACTTAGCTATTTCTAATCAGGATGTTCCAATTTTTTTTACAAACAATACAAAGTCATGCAAAAGCTGAAAATAAAAGTAACTTTCGTCGGTATTATTTTCTTTTTCAGAAAAATAATCTAAGTGGTAGAGTTAAGCAAACAAAAGCTTCAAAAGATATACCAATCCTATTATTTTTAATTAAAATACTCAAATGTGCTGTTCTCAGAAACATTGCTCGGAGATAAAGTAATTAAAAATAAGAGTAATTATAAATATTCATTCCTAAATAAATTATTTTAGAGGACCCCGAGTAAAATGAAAAGCAGAATAAGTATCAAAACGTCAGTATAATTTATTACGTTTTCAAGATATCTTTGTACATTTTTATACAAAACAATAATTTTCATTATGACTAATAATTACAATCCAAAAATTACATTTATTTTCAAGTTTATAATTATTAAATCTAATATCACGATTTAGCTTAATTATTTTAAAATAGGTACTCAAGCAATACATCTAAGTATAGCCAATAAAACGATAACATTGCGAACATAATATATATCGTTATATACATTTTTGTTATAATTATTATGAGTAAGCACATTAATAAGTGTAACATACCTAAATACGTTTACGTACAATCAAAAATAAAATATTTTTAATACAAAATGATGATTACGAAAACATAACATTTAGATAAAAAAGCTTTAACTTTGACTGAGAATAAATGTTTCAACAACTAAAAGTGACATAAATAATATCAAATCATTTTGGAGATAATTTAAACTGAATTCATGAAATCATTTTTTTTAATAAAGTTATACACATTAATATTAATAATTGTGAGTATGGGAAATACGTTTAAACGTCTTAAGCTATTTGGTGTTGCGTTACAGTGACTGATCTGTGAAGGTATTTCACAGTTTCAATAAACTATGTTAATACAATTAATAATAATTTTTAATATTTGAAAAATGTTACCACAATCAGACTCAACATTTTCACACGAACTTTGTACAAATATTGTTTCATTAAAATACTCGTATTCTTGTAAAACGTCTCGACTTCCGTAATGCTTATATTACGTATGTGAAAATTGACAAAATGTACGACAATAAGTAACAATGTATTTACAATAATTAAATAAATTACAAATGTGAATGAATATTTCAAAAGTGCAAGCTTTAGTGCAAAAGAAATGAAAGAAAAACTTACTGGAATACCAAATACCGACAATTACGTTCAAACAAAGTACGTGCGCCCCTTATTAGAGGCACTCCCGGTTATGGAGCGCGGAACGGTCGGCGAAATATCATCTACCCTAGAATATACGTGACCACTGCTAGGGGATAGCCTCAGGTCATAATTAAACCGAGGACAAGTCCTGTTGTCGATCGACATGTAGCTATTGTTCGAATTGTTCCCTTCTCCGTACGTGTTGTTGTCCGACGACGGAGAACTTTCATTCTGAGACGATTCCCCATCGTTCCTCTTACAATACTGTAAGGAATTTGTGAAATTCTGCTTTGAGCAACTATCGTTTGAGACCGGCATTGTCGTGTATCTCAACGTCGGAGTCTGACGTAACGACTTCTTGAATACGCTATTCTCGGAGCCTTTTACTGTGATAATAGTGTCGGTAGAATTCAGTAAAGTGATGAATCTGTCCCAGAATCGTGGGTCGTTCCAAGATACATTTTTGTATTTATCTAGCACAAAACACAATTCGTCGCTTATTTGATTGTTGTCTACGACTTTGATAAATATGACTTTATTAAAATCACTACGATTTAGAGATTTTAAGTAACTAAAAAATATATTTTTGAAATGAATATCGCAGAGGTCGTTGCAAATAAAGTTCGTTGTCAGAACAATAATTAGACGTTTAGATAGTTTTGACGATTTTGAGAAACCGTCCAAAGTTAGAATGTTCAGTGACGCTTCGTTAGGCGAAAACTTTTTGGAGGTCATTTTCCTGAACTCTATCTCAGACATAATATTATGGTATACGAAGTTTGTATCTTTGGTATTGCATATCACGTAGTAGTCATACATGTGATTAGGAATACCTTCCAACACATGATCTACATTCGGACAAGACTGTTCTTTGAACAAGGGTACGCCATATTTAGTGTACAACCAGTCACTAATTTGATATCTGAATGAATAAAATATAGCACCTATCAAAAAGATTACCACAAGGATAATTATTACTCCACATATAACAGCGAAGTAATTATCGGGAAGAAATATTGATTTGGAAACAATTTCGTCTCTAGATACAGTCGGGTCGCCCACAGATCCCATATACTCTTTACAATGGCTCAATACTGAGGCAATAGTTATTTTAGTTGGTTTTCCTTCAGTATCTGTACACAACATTTTCTCCGGGTCTCCCGGATCCCTCCTAAGCCACGAATCTAATTCAGCTATACTCTTACAGTCACAAGAATATTGGTTTCCCTCAATAGATACATGGGCCAAACTTTTGGAAGACGACGCTAATAATTTCCACGGGAAAAAGTTGACAAGTTTATTATCATCGATTCTTAGAACTGAAAGGGATTTCAATGAGGAAAACGTGTTATTTGCAACATGTACAATAGCGTTATGGTCTAAATATAATTCATTTAAATTATTAAGATGAACAAATTCATCTCCTTTCAATTCCACCAACTTATTATTTTCCAAATGCAAAACTCTGAGAGAATCAACACCTTTGAATGTTTGATTATTCACTTCCTTCAACTTTGTGTTGTTCAAGTATAAAACTTGGAGTTTCTTTTTGCCAATAAACACGTGATTTCCCAGATGGCTGATGTGATTTCCATCTAAATATATTTCGGTAGCGTCCATTGGAATTCGTTCGGGCACTTCGGTGTAGCCGGCGTACGAACAATCTACAACGTTCGCATTCCAAGTTATGTCGTGATAGCATCTACAGTTATTTGGACAAATCATTTCACAGTCACATGCTACAAAGTCACAACAATGACACAGAGCAAAACAATGGCTCTCGTACGGACAGAGAAAGTCGGAAGGTGACATGTCTATTATCGTCTTTTTTTCTTTGGCCCGCGAATGGACCAGCGTACAAAAGGCTTTATCTAAATCTAACACGCGCGGGTATTGTCGACTGTGACTCAAATAATTAATGCGCTGAATCCATTCCATTGAACAGTCACAAACAAATGGGTTTCCTCTTATAAAGAACTCTGGTAAGTCACTATCTTCATCTATTTGATCTAACCTAAACGCGTTCATGTCGAGTTGTACTAGTTTGTTATTATTCAACGCTACAGTTGATAACCTTTGTAGTTTAGAAAACGAACCGACTTGAATGTTTTGAATGTTGTTGTCATTCAAGTAAAGTTTTTCAACAGCTTTTGGTATCGAAGTCACAGTAATTTGACTTATATTATTAAAACTTAAATCTAGCAATTTAATATTTACAATAGAATACATATCGTCATTGACAAAATTCGCGATGTTATTCTTATGAAGATCTAGCCATTCTAAGCTTGAAGGGAAACTTTGGAAGTCAAAAAACATTATTTTGTTTGCTGACATGTTAAGCCAAACTAAACTATTTAAGGTGTTGAAAATTCCATCAACTTTTAATATTTCGTTGTCATCCATTCTAAGCAATTTCAAATTCACATTCTTTCTAAAACAACCAGGTGCAACATGTTTTATTTTATTAGATGCCAAATTAAGCAATTGAAGTTGTGGTAGATGTTCAAAAGTATCTTCATTCAAGTACGTAACTTTGTTATCAACTAGACGTAAACCAAAAAGTTCTGATAGACCCCTAAAATTTTCCCGATTCAAATGTGTTATATTGTTGTTTCCAATATCTAAAGACCTTAGAGACCGAAGTTTGCGAATCGAGGAAGGAATTGCTGACAAAAAGTTATCTCCTAAACCTAAGTCTTCAATGGCTGTCATATTATCAAAAGCATTCTCCTCGATGTGCTTAATTTTATTGTTATCTAAGAACAATTCGTGCAAGACGTGTAAATCTGTAAACAAGTGTGTGTGAATATGTACAAGTTTATTGTTTGAAAGTGTAAGGGAGTGCAAGTTTCGCAACTCTCCAAATGCATGCTCATCTATAGCAGTAATTTCATTATGCTCTAAATTTAATTTCTGTAAACTATACAAATCTTGGAACATGTGACGGTCTATTCTATTTATTTTATTATATGAAAGATTGAGTATAACCATACGAAGTAAACCTAAAAATGTGCCCTTATTTATCCACTGACTAGTAAGTTCATTATGCGACAACTCTAATATTTGTAATTGATCTAGTCCCTCAAAAAGTCCTGGAGGCAAAGTATTTATGGTGTTGTTACTAAAATAAATTTCTTTCAAGGACTTTGAGTCAGAAAATAGTTCAGGAGGAATATCACTCAAAAAGTTACTTGATAAATTTAAAACCTGCATGCTGAGCAATCCTTCAAAGGCACCATCTTCTAGGGTAGATATTGCATTATTTTGTAGCAACAATTTCGACAACGACCGTAACTTTGACAAGCTATTGCCAGTTAAAACGATTAAGTCATTATACGACATATCAAGAACTTCTATGACTAAATTACAACTTCTTACGCTTAAGTTTTGTTCTCTCAATGAATCAGAGAAACCAATAGTCTTTATGTTTTGCAAGTGATTATTAGTCAGGTTCAAAGTTTTCAAACTGTACAACGGACAGAAAGTTTCTGTCTTAGTGCTCCAGATGTTGTTGTCACTTAGGTCGAGTTCGATTAACTCGTTCAAGCCCGCGAAGGCTTGTTCGTGTAACTCCATTGTCATCGCCGACCACTCGCTGTTGTGAGTCGTCACGTGCAGACGCTTCAGGTCTTTGAAATTTTCAAACGCACGTGCCGGTATCTGGCGTATCTTACATTTATCGACGACGAGGTCTCGTAGTTTTGATAGACTTGTATGTTTTCCCGTTGACTTTTCAGCGTGAGCAGTCAAAGTGCTTTCGAAAAACAAAATTTCACTGCACTGTACGTGTAACGATATCACGTCGTCGAAATGCGTCCTACTGATATTTTGTAACAGGTGGTCCAAACTGCTTATGGTTCGGATCTTGCAGAAAAGTACCGCGTTCTCCGACGTTTCCGCTTCGAGGCTGCGGTACGCGCACTCGTGCGGCATTTCGGCCGCGGAGTTCCTCTCGATGGCATGGCAGTAGAACAACACGTACACTATGATTCGATTAAAAGTTCGGTGCTCGAGTCTTTTCACGACAGTTTGTTTTATTAGCATTTTACGGTCATATGCGAGCTGCGGTGAGACATCGAGGTCGGCAGTGTCATTTATGAGGGAGCGAATTGGTTGATCGCGTCATAAATATTCACGCGTTGGAAGCGACATCGCGACTCGCGTGGCATGACAACGTTTAGCGCGGTAGCTAAAGGCGTGTGTCGCGTACGGCGGCTGCCCACCGACTGAGCGGCGCTCTGTAGCTCCGCCCTACATCGTCATACGCCCCGCGCTTCCGCGCCGCCCCGGCGTCTAAAGAAACTTCATCTCATATTATCAAGGGTGCATGAACCGTTGAATTATTCCCGTGCGGGTGTATCGAGCATTAATTATAAACAAACTGAGATCTAGTTTCGTAGAGCTCGTTGTTGTGTTACAACTTTTTCTTTTAGCATCAGGGATTCTAGTTTGTTTCTAATGGGACGCTGTACACATGTTTAAGTTATCAGCAATAGCTTAAGTTTTTTAAACAGTACCTAAAATATAGAACAAAAGCAGTTCCAAGATTCAATGTATCTCATGAGTGTATTTCGTATTAAAACCCTGAAGGATAAACGGTGGCACTCTAAAAACTTTTGTTCATTGAATACAAAGTTGTCTTTTTTTAAACAATACTCTTTAAAAAAAGGGGCTAACGGCTAATACCGTTATATTAGGAACACCTGTTGTGTCTTGTACAAGTTCGGTAAACTTTTTACTCAGGATCGTTCTCGTGAAAACGGGATAAAAGACTTGCAAAATAGTTTTCTGGGACACCACATGGTTCTGAAGTTAACGTGTTCTCTTATATTATGGTCGATGAAAACCTCTTAACGCGGCACCAAGTTTTTTGAGAATTTCCCGCATTTTCCGAGTTTTAGGTAATATGTAACACATAAGTAGGTATTAACATTGTATTATAACACGCATATGCTTTTTCGTTTATGAGGTAAACTTGGTAAAAATATGGAAACAGGAAAAGTGGATTTTAATTTTGTATGTTAGTAGGAAGTAGGATGTTTTCTTGGTTTAATAATATAAACCTGAAAAAGGGTGTTAACGCAAAAGTATGGATCAAATAATTTCCTTGCAAAAATTCAGGTATTGCTTGCTTATGAAGTTTTTTTTTTATAATTATATAATTTTGACATTTTATAAGATAGGTAAGATGCCTTATAATGTTAATTTAGAGTAGGTACTCTTCTGTCTTCATTCGGCACCTAAATTAGATTCAAACATACGTTCAAACTTTAATCTCATGAAAAGCTCACGTCATTCCATCAGCCTATTGCATCCATAGTTCATATTGATGACAGGTGTCCCACCAGCAATCCTTCACATGGCATTAAACTTGGTTTTAATTATAACGAACGTGTGGGATTTCTCACAATGTTTCTGTAACTCTTTGAAGTCGGTGATAAGTTTAAATTATAAATAAATTATGTATGTGCTTTTGTGACACACATGGGCTCGGGTTGTTGTGTTACATTACGATCTTGCAGTTTGATACTTTAAACGAATGGTTTAGTTTAGAAAATATGTGAAAATAGAGGAACATTTAAAAATAAATAGATCCTAAGTATTTATTTATTTTTAAGTGTTCCTCTATTTTCACTTGTTGTGAATGGGTTTCATTTTGTTGAACTTGAACGTATGAAATTTAGTTTACTGGGCTGTCTACCGTTGAAATACCTAGTTGAACAGTATAAAGCAGCAGTCACTTATTGTCCTACAGGCCTTTGGAAAATAATGAGATGATGTTTATTTATTTTAACTTTTCGCACTCAAAAAAGGTACAAAGGCGGACTTAATGCCTTAGGCATCCTCTACCAGTCAACCAAGGGTGGTGAAGAGATTGGGTGGCAGATGTTCTGTTTAAGAGTAACTATGATAGGTACAGATATTATGTATTAAAAATATATATAAAATAGTTCTACAAGTACATAAATAGGTTATAAACTTATAATACACATACATCCATATTTACTATAATCATCGTCATCATTTCAGCCGAAAGACGTCCACTGCTGGACATAGGCCTCCCCCAAGCACCGCCACTTCGACCGGTTCTGTGCTTGGTGGTATTTACCTATATTATATATGTACATAGGTATATAAAAATTTAAAGCAGGGGTGTTGAGATGACTACGCTATTTATTATAAAAACTAGCTGTGACCCGCGGTTTTACCCGCGTAAGTCTCGACTCCGTAGAAATATCGGGATAAAAAGTATGCCTATATGTTAATCCAGGATGTCAGCGACGTCTATACAAAATTTTATCAAAAGTGGTCCAGCCGTTTAATCGTGAAGAAGTAACAAACACACACACACTCACAAACTTTCGCCTTTATATCTAATATTAGTGTGATAACTTTGCAATTTCCTAAAATGCATACCGCATACTGACGTCCTCGAAGATAAGAAGAGAACCATTCCAGAGCCTCGGATGAAACCATAAGATGAGAGAGGATAGAAAGGTAAATATCGTAACTGACGGCGTTAAAGGCATTGGAGAAATCAATTAATATCAAAAAAATAACCTTGGTGTCCTCCATCGCTTCTCTAATGTCACCAGTTACTTTAAGGAGAGCGAAGGCTGTACTGTGCCCAGGCCTGAACCCAGGTGTTCTTTTTGAGAAAGAAGAAAACCTTCGCTAGAACCACAAAATGTAATATCTAGTACGCGTGTTTTCTTTAAAAAAAAAACGTTGCCCCACACTAGGAATTGCTCCGGTTTTGTGGGTGCGTTTACAAACATATCAACTCTCACCTGAATTGGATCAACTCCCTCCTTTTCTTTAGTCTGTGGTTTTAAAGGCTCTGAAGCAAGAAGCCTCTTCTCCACGCGCACCGTGTTCCATAAGGACCTGGTTAGCCTACGTACCAACATGTTGAGCAGTCAAACAACTCACATACATAAACGGCAAGACCCGGAACAACGACTTGTAAGTCATACATATATTTGTTCCGTGCGGGAATCAATCCCGCGACACGCAGCGCAGCAGTCAATCGCTTAACCACTGCGCCCATCATGCCTTAACACTCTATTGATTAGAAGTAACTGTTTATGCGCAAGGCATAGAGAAACGTTGATAAATATCCTAATAAATGAATTCGCAAAATAACAATTTATCAGCCCATCAACTTTTTGCGACGCCCATTGTATTGTTATGAATACGCCTAGTATCACAAACAAGCATCAATTTTCAATATTAAATACTACATTGTTTCCTAATCTAGATCTGCTTAATAGCCATGAAAAAACATAGCCTGACCAAACACTGTGGTATAATAACATCCTTATAATCATAGTGAACGCCTAAAGTATGTAAGCAATGAAAAAATATGGCTAACAATATTATCGAGATTCAAAAGAACCGGATACACAACGTTATAATTTTCCGTAACTACCATCAGTTTAACCATTAAATAATTCAATAGTTAAAAAATAAATTGGTTCGAGTTTGGTTTTTGGTCTAGAGGTTCTGTATGTACACGGGTTTCCCAAGAATTATATCAAATATGAACCACATCTTCCTAGTCATACTTTTAGGGTGTACGTGGACAGTTATGATCATATGGGCTATAATCAGAACTTTAAAAAACTATAGGTTATGAACTAAAATGTCTATGTGTAGGTAAGTACTTAGAGTGATTGTAAAATTAACAAAGGTCCCAATGGGCTTCCTAAACATCTTAAATTCAATTTGCAATTCAAAATAATAAAAAAAAACATATATTTCAGACATAAAAATTGTCCATATAATGTTAGTAACAAAGGTCTTAAACACTATGTTAGTATTTTTAGTATGTTACTATGTTAGTATTAATATAAATGCAACATCTAAACCAATTTACAAATGAAAAAAGGTAATTTTAGAAAGCTTTAAAGAATTTGCTACAGAAATCCCCTCACTGCATTCACTACCAGACTGTAACGGTCGGCTTTGCAGGTAGGCTCTGCAGACCATTATCTATTAAGTTAGAGAGCGATAAAGAAAACTAGCAAGTTAGCCTCATACATATAATTACAGTTGGTAAATACACGGCTAGGTCGTAGGTAAGGCTCACACTGATATGAGCAAACGCACACACTTGGATAGGTAGAGGGTACCGTTCTTGGCAGCACATGGCAGACGTTAGGGCTTGTCAGCACAGGATCAGCAGATGGCTGGACTGGCCATCTTGGGGCCGTAGATAGCGTATGGTGATAACTGGGCGTAGGGCAGAAGCACGCGGTTCAGTTACGCATGCAGTTCTGAGTAGCGAGCAGTTCTTAACAGCGAACAGCGTGTAGTTCAAAGCAGTGTGCAGTTCGGTGCAGCGTGAAATGTGTAGACGTCTTATCCTCAGCCTGGACATGGAACTGAAAATGCGCGTATAGGGTGCGCAGGTTAATTGCGGTGCACAAACAGCAGCCGCATGCGATGTGCTAGCCTTATAAGCCCCCCTTAGTGACCTAGGAAGGGTGTAGGAAGCAAGATAAGCGGAAGCTCAACACATCGCAGCGGCTTACAGGCAGAAGGGTGCAATAGCAACGTGGCACAATGGCATATGCAGTATGTATGTAACACGAGGCTTAAAGACACAAAAGAGAACAGCGTGCATCATACTGAAAGTTTCTGGAACTGGCTACTTACAATAAAAAAATAAATATTAAGCAATTACGGAATTCGAAAATGGAACTCTCTGGGAACATGTTACTTTTTAATTTGCGAGACTGTCATATGTTTTTTTCATTGTGGCGTCCTTTAGAAAATTGTGTGTCGCTTTTATAATGAATTTAACTCGTGAAAATTTTTGCTCAATAATTTTTCACGACTTTTACTGTGGCTTAAATTAACAAGAGAGTTGCCAAAGACTTCAATTGGCATTTGGTGATGAAGCCATGGGGCTTCATGGGTAGCAGCTCTGTGTATTCGTGGTTCGGAGAATTCAGACGTGGACGTGATCATCTCCATGACGATGTACGTGAAGGTCGGCAGGCGACAGCGGGTACAGAATCCAATATTGATACCGTACGACAACTGATTGAAACTGACAAAAGAACATAACACACATAAGCAAATTCATACTGTATTAGGCATTGGAATGAGCCAAGTGCAAAGCATTTTGCATGCACATCTGAAGTTCGGAGGTTTTGCGTTCAATTGATACCGCATGATGTAACGGAAGACCAGAAACGACTGCGTGTCGAGTGGTGCCGTAAAGTCATAAAAAATTTGAATTGAGGACATTCATTAGCTGTCTATTATATCGTGACAGGTGGCGACCCTGAGTGTACTGCTTTGAACCGGAAAGAAAAAGCTAGTCTCAGAATGTGTCTTTCGTTTTGAAGACTTGCCAACGAAAGTTAAGAAAAGTCCAAGCATTGGTAAGAAAATGGTTGCT
Organism: Tiliacea aurago; assembly: GCA_948098905.1. Taxonomy (NCBI): domain Eukaryota; kingdom Metazoa; phylum Arthropoda; class Insecta; order Lepidoptera; family Noctuidae; genus Tiliacea; species Tiliacea aurago. The sequence goes on along the minus strand of OX402587.1, from coordinate 17,398,304 downwards.
TCTTTTTTCGGAAAATCATGACTTTACACAACAGTGTCGCTTGAAGACCAAAGGACAGTGACCACAGATTTGTACGTCTATTGCTTGCTTGCCCAGAGTCTTAGAGTAGAATAGAATAGAATACTCTTTATTATACACCATAAAAGTTACAGATATAAATGTTTAAATTTTACATAGGGTGACACAACGGGCGGTCTTATCACTAAAAGCGATATTTTATAGACAACCTTTGGATGGATTAAAAGGAGCAGGAGAGACAAACTGCAGGTAGTCAGTGGTGTACCATTAACATATACAATAAACACATACATACACAAGCATACACTTATCTAATAAATATATACATATACACAAAAAGTTCCCAAAAAGCGTCCTCGAGGCAATGTCGTCCTTCACCACGATAACGCGTCCTCACATTCCAGTAAGGTAACGGAAGCGTATTTGAAGGCTTCAAAATGGAGAACTGATGACGCATCCGCCATAGCCCTGACCTCGCACCTTTTTTTTTTTTTTTGGGTGGGAAATTATCAAATAACTTCTCCCGCTCTGGGCTGAGCGGGAGGGCGTATGAGACTTTTACTGACTAAAACCCACCCGTGTTCCTTCCGTTGCCTGTGTGCCAGGGCCACGATATCCCTTTCGGACAAATTCGCAACCCTGGCAGGCATTGGCCCTAACGGACCCCGTCAGTTGGTGCTGACATCTCTTTGAGGCGCGCGTGAAACACAACGCACCGTCGACCCGGGCCTGGTCCTTATCGGACGGCGAGCTACCCATCGCTCACCGTACGCAGGCCCACGCTTACGGTGGCCGGAAATCAGGTTGCGACTCCCGACGCCAGGGGCGTCTCCTGCGGCGGCTAAGGGCGTGAGGGCGCGAACCCTGCCTCACCCTCACGCGTTCCGCCTCCTCCTTCGCGAGCATTACTGCTTCGCAGAAGGAGGTGATGGCCTCCCATGCACTCTCGGTCCAAACCATGGCCTGAACCAGGGCCGGACGCGAGAGATCGCCGCCGCCGATCGCCTCCGTGAGGACACGGCGGTGCTCCGCCCAAGCCGGACAGACCTCCACCGTATGCTCCACCGTGTCGTCCGGGCGATCCACACAGTGGTGACACCCGGGCGTTTCCTCCCGCTTTATCCTGAACAGGAACCTCCCGAAACAACCGTGTCCGGTGAGGACCTGCGTCTGGCGGAAGGTGAGGACGCCGTGGCGCCTCTCTAGCCACTCCTCAAAGAGGGGACTTATCGCCACAATTGTGGCGTGCCCAGCGCTGGGTTGCGACAATCGCACTCTCCATGCCGCCATGAGATCCCGCCGGAGCTCCGTCCGCTGTGAGACGTGCCTGCACCGACCGTGCCGACGACCTCGCACCTTGCGACATCTTTTGGTTTCCTAAAATTAAAGACAAACTTAGAGGCACACGTTTTACGAGCCCTGAATCGGCGGTGAATGCGTTTCAGTATGACCTAAGTAATCATAGCTTAGAGCACACTATACATACCATAATAGTTAAAAACTAGCCACGCACGCGTGGCATTTTATAATATAAAAGTAGCCCAGTTACTATTAATAATATCAGGTATCAGCCAGTAAAAGTCCCGTCAAAATTGGTCCAGCCGTTTCGGAGATTAGCCGGACAAACAGACAGACAAAAAATTAAAATTTTAATTTCGCATGTACCTACCGTACTTTCTTATGCATTTAGTAAAAATCTGTTATTTTGATATTACAAACAGACACTTCTTAATTATTTGTATAGAAAAAAAAAAAAAAGTATTTCTGACATAATAAATTGTCCATAATAATGTTAGCAACAAAGGTCTTAAAAAACTATGTTCGTATTGTAGCATTCTCGAAATAAATTTACATAAAACAAAAACCAAAAAATAAAAATAATAAACATTACGTCATCTCGTCACGTGAAGCCGAATAAGCCTCCCCAGCACCGCAGACTCCGGCCTTTCTGATATCATCTTCAGAATTCCGTTGGCGCTCTCCCGGATCCTACACATCAGAGATGCTGCTTGATGCTGTTTAAATGATGAACTCACCCTAGATTTGGAGCACAAAAAATAATCCAGAGGGTTAGGGAATAGCTTCTGGTAGCTAATCAAGTGGTTATCGAAATGACCGAGTATTCTTCGAAAATTAGTGTTACGAGTATTCCATGATTTTAGTGATATGCGTAGTAACTTACAAATTGTGAAATATTTAGCATCACTCGACTAAGTACTGTTGTGAAGCCACAACGTTACAAGACAAACAAACAAAAGCAATCGAAATCTATTCAAACGCCGAACCCTAAAATGCGCCCACGATATAATTCAAAGCTAACACAGGTAATTATGAGTTCGAAGTTGAAGTGCATAACTAGAGTAAACCAGGACCACAAAAAAGATCTGTACAGAAGGCCAACTCCATACACTGAGCGAGAACAGTCGCACGCATACGTATGGCGATGTCAAACAAATGCACGCCGAATGCAGTGTGAATATCGCTTGTAATGCATTCTCTATGCCGCTGTACCGGTTGTATAGTCAACTCCGTAATTGGTTTACTACTATAATGTTCTACTTCTTTCTTTCAGAAGAAAGAAGACCATAATGTAACGTTCAACGTCACTTTCACGACATTAAATGACAAGATCTATTTTTGCTTTAAGACGAATGTCACAATTCGATAGTTTCAACTGTAGTGAAGTTTTAATTTACTAGGAGTTTTTGTCAAAAGTGAGGAACTAATTACGTGTCGACTATACTTAGACGCGTGTCTGCATGTGCGTCTGTTTTCCCTCGTATGGAGCCTACCTTCTGTACCAATATATATTATGCCAGAACGCTCAGCCGCATGGGAAGAGTTCATGTAATAATTGGCCAGTGCGTAATTGAGCTATGTGGGCCTGAGTGCACAAACAAGTATAAGGCAATTTGTAGTTCGTGATATCGGTGAATGGACCACCCACCAGATATGTAAAGGAGTCTTACGGTGGAAGGGAGAATTTTGTGAATGTATTTCTATAAGTATAGTTATGATGGAAGTATGCTTTTGAATTTGAAAGTTGTTCTGGTGAATAAATTTTATTAGAAACACAAGTAATATTAAACTAAAGCAATGCATGAAAAATTTGAAACGTGAACAAAAATCAACCGTAGGCTGTTGCTAAACCCAAAAATGGCGCTACAAGCGCAGAGGAAGGGAGTTATGCGGGGTCGGAGTCCGACGCCGCATCTGGCGCGAAAGGCTCTTTTAAGAGCCCGGAGCCCGTGGAGGTGGGAGCTGCAACGAAGAACATAAAAAAGTTCTTGAAGAAGCGCTCCAAACCAGGGGACGGCCAGGGGTCGTCCTCTGACGGAGGGTTGAGCACGGCCCGGAGGAAAATTGTGGCTGCGGAGGCGGGTGCGCATAAGGCGAGGGCCCCAGCCATAACGGCAAAACGGGCGCCACCACCCCCGCCACCTAATTCCTCTCTGGCCGACGCCGAATGGCAGGTAGTCGGGGAGAACAGGAAGGCGGGTAAGGCAGCAAGGGCGGCCAAAAGGAAGGAGAGGCGGCAACGGCGCAAGAAACGTAGCGTCGCGGCTAGGCTCCGCGCCCCAAAGTCCGCAGCTGTAGTGATCACGCTACAGCCGGAAGCGGAAAAGAAGGGCGTGTCCTACCGCGATGTGCTCGCTAAGGCGTGGGCGGCAGTAAATCTGGAGGAGATCAGCGTCGCTGATGGCTTGCGGATAAAGGTCACGGTGACGGGGGCCCTATCGCTGACGCCTTAGCCGAAAGGCTTAGGGCGTCCCTAAATGCGGAAGAGGCCCGGGTGTCCAGGCCTAACAAATGCGCTGACATGCGCATTTTGGGCCTGGACGACTGCGTGACGGCGGAAGAAGTTGTGGCCGCCGTGGCTAGGACGGGAGAATGCCCTGCCGAGCAGGTGAGGGCGGGCACCATCCGTCCTGACAGCACGGGAATGCAAACCGTTATGGTGAGCTGCCCCGTGTCGGCGGCCCAAAAGATAGCCGGGGAGGGCCGAAGGCTCTGGGTGGGCTGGGTATCCGCGCAGGTCAAACTGATGGAACCCAGACCTCTGAGATGCTTTCGCTGCCGGGTGGGTAACCACGTGGGAGTATGCTGCACCTCAGAGGTGGACCGCAGCGAGGATTGCTTCCGCTGTGGTCGGCCCGGTCACAAGGCCTGCTCTTGCGAGGCCCCGCCGCACTGCTTTGCATGTGCGGCGGCTGGCAGAGCGGCCGATCACCGGGCTGGAGGCAAGGCCTGCGCTCCCACCCCCAAACACAGGGGCAGGGGCAAGCCCTCCGCCACCGCCGTCACCGCCGCAGCCGCCAATATTGCCGCCGCCATTGCCGCCTCCACCGTCAAAGCTGCCGCCACTAACACCACCGCGGCAGGGCCTTCACAGGAGGCCCAGGAGGGGGCTGAAATGGTTTGCCAATAAATGGCCCCATTACGCCTCCTCCAGGCGAACATCAACCACTGCGCTGCCGCTCAGGATCTGTTACTCCAGAGCATGGCGCAGTGGTCGATTAACATCGCCGTGGTAGCTGAGCCGTACTTTGTCCCGCCCAGGGACGACTGGGTGGAGGACCTGAGCGGCCCAGTGGCCATTATGTCGTCGGCCGCCGCCGGTACCCCGTCCCTCGAGGCCGTCAAGAGTGGACGGGGTTGTGTGGCAGCACGGTTCGGGGAGATTGTCGTGGTAGGAGTATACTTCTCCCCGAACCGAACTCTCACCGAGTTCCACAACTCCCTAGAGGAGTTGAGAGTCGTCGTCGTCGGGTACCATGCCCTCCCTGTGATCGTCCTCGGGGACTTCAATGCCAAGAACGTGGCTTGGGGTTCCCGGTATACGGACACACGGGGCAGGATGGTGGAGGACTGGGCTCTCGAGACGGGCCTGGTCGTCCTAAACCGGGGTTCTGTCCCCACGTGTGTGCGGATGCGGGGTGAATCAGTGGTGGACATCTCGTTCGCCAGCCCCGCTCTGTCGCCGCGTGTCATTGACTGGCGCGTCATGGAGGGGGTGGAGACCTATTCCGATCACCGGTACATCCGGTTTGACGTCTCCGCCCAGACCACGGGCGCGCTAGTCCGACAGACCCCGAGTGGTCCGCGGTGGGCGCTGAAGCAGCTGGACCGGGAGCTCCTCCTAGAAGCCTCGATCGTGCAGGCCTGGGTGTCATCACCGGACAGGCCTGCCGACATAAACGACGAGGCGGAGTGGTTCCGGGAGGCCATGTCTGAAATATGTGACGTGGCAATGCCCCGGGTCCAGCCCGGACGTGCTCAGCGCCAGGTGTGCTGGTGGTCGCGTGAGCTGACCGCTTAACGCGAGGCGTGCGTTGCTGCACGCCACCGGTACTCCAAGCACCGCAGGCCATTCAGGCGGAGCTGTACGAGGGGTACAGAGCGGCGAAGACCGCCCTCCGAGCGGAAATCCAGCGAGCCAGAGGACTGGCTCGCGAGGAGTCGCTGGAGACTCTCAACAGGGACCCGTGGGGACGCCCCTACAAAGGGGTGAGAGATAAACTCCGCCCATGGGCTCCCCCGCTGACGCAGAGTCTCCGGCCCCAGCTCGTGGAGGACGTGGTGAGCGCTCTGTTCCCTTCGCGAGGGGAACATATTCCTCCGCCCATGGCTCCGCCTCCTACGGTGCCCGATGCGGACCACACTGCCGACGACGACGACGATGCTCCGGAAGTGACCGAGGTAGATCTGAGAGTGGCGGTACGTAGGCTTAATGCCAAGAATACCGCCCCGGGCCCGACGGCTTGCCTGGAAAAGCCTGGGTCCTGGCCTTGGAGGCCCTCGGGCCTCGACTAAGGGGGCTCCTAAGCGCATGCTTGGAGAGGAGCCAGTTTCCACTTCGTTGGAAGACGGGGAAACTAGTCCTCATTAAGAAGCCAGGGCGCCCAGCGGACTCTCCGTCCGCTTACCGGCCCATCGTGCTGCTCGACGAGGTGGGCAAGCTCTTTGAAAGAGTAATTGCAGACCGCCTTGTGGGGCGGCTGGTGCGGGTGGGGCCGGATTTGGCGGAGAGCCAGTTTGGTTTCCGCAAGGGGCGCTCTACGGTGGATGCCATCATGCGCGTTCGAGCCCTCACGACGGGGGATGCTGTTGCCCGGGGTGGGGTCGTCTTGGCGGTGTCTCTTGACATCGCCAATGCCTTCAATACCCTGCCTTGGAGTTGCATTAGGGAGGCACTTCGGTATCACCGGATGCCGACCTACCTCTGTCGCGTGGTCGAGGCTTATTTGACGGACAGGCCTGTCATCTACCCCGGTCATCAAGGAGAGTGGAAACGGCGAGAGATGTCGTGCGGTGTTCCACAGGGATCGGTCCTGGGGCCGCATCTGTGGGACATCGGGTACAACTGGGTGCTGCGCGCCGACGTCCCTAGTGGCGTCAGCGTAGTCTGCTACGCTGACGACACGCTGGTCCTGGCGCAGGGGAGTTCGCATGAGGTGGCGGCCGAACTAGCGGCACGTGGGGTTGCGACAATCGTCGATAGGATCCGGCAATTGGGACTCGAAGTGGCCTTGCACAAGTCCGAGGCCATGTGTTTTTATGGTCCTCGGAACGCGCCACTGTCGGGTTCCCAAATAACGGCGGGAGGAGTTCACATCGGTGTCGATTCGACGATGAAGTACTTGGGACTCGTCCTCGACAGCCGCTGGAACTTCGTGGAGCACTTCCGACGTTTGGCTCCCAGACTGGAGAGGGCCGGGGCTGCTTTGAAGCGGCTTCTGCCCAATCTAGGGGCTCCAAACGCCTCCTGCCGGAGGCTCTACAAGGGGATCGTGCGGTCCATGGCCCTTTACGGGGCACCGGTATGGGCGCGTTCTCTGAGGCTGCGACCAGCCCAGCGGTTGAACGCGTCCCAAAGGGTCATGGCCATCAGGCTGGTACGGGGCTACCGCACGGTATCCCGTGAGGCGGCGAGCCTCCTTGCCGGACTGCCGCCATGGGATCTGGAGGCAAAAGTCCTCGCGCACATCTGGGAGTGGCGCGAGGAGGTGAAACGCCGGGGTGAAACTCCGCTGCAGCGAAAAATCGGGGCACAGCGGACGGAGCTCCGGCGGGATCTCATGGCGGCATGGAGAGTGCGATTGTCGCAACCCAGCGCTGGGCACGCCACAATTGTGGCGATAAGTCCCCTCTTTGAGGAGTGGCTAGAGAGGCGCCACGGCGTCCTCACCTTCCGCCTGACACAGGTCCTCACCGGACACGGTTGTTTCGGGAGGTTCCTGTTCAAGATAAAGCGGGAGGAAACGCCCGGGTGTCACCACTCTGTGGATCGCCCAGAGGAAACGGTGGAGCATACGGTGGAGGTCTGTCTGGCTTGGGCGGAGCACCGCCGTGTCGGAACGCGTGAGGGTGAGGCAGGGTTCACGCTCTCACGCCCTTAGCCGCCGCAGGAGACGCCCCGGGCGTCGGGAGTCACAAGCTGATTTCCGGCCACCGTAGGCGCGGGCCTGCGGACGGTGAGCGATGGGTAGCTCGCCGTCCGATAAGGACCAGGCCCGGGTCGACGGCGCGTTGTGTTTCACGCGCGCCTCAAAGAGATGTCAGCACCAACTGACGGGGTCCGTTAGGGCCAATGCCTGCCAGGGTTGCGAGTTTGTCCGAAAGGGATATCGTGGCCCCGGCACACATGCAACGGAAGGAACACGGGTGGGTTTTAGTCAGTAAAAGTCTGACACGCTCTCCCGCTCAGCCCAGAGCGGGAGAAGTTATTTGATAATTTCCCACACAAAAAAAAAAAAAAGGCTGTTGCTTTTTTAAATCTTTTGGGATACTAGCATTGAAATGTATTATCAACTAGCTGACCCGACAGACGTCCTCTCCTTATTTCAATAATTCAAACAAAATTCCAATAGAAAATGCACTTTAAGTTTTTCTGAATTTGGGTTACTATAATCGCCATGCTTTTTTTTTTTTTTTCTTGGGTGGGATATTATCAAATAACTTCTCCCGCTCTAGGCGGAGCGGGAGAGCGTCAGACTTTTACTGACTGAAACCCACTTATGTTCCTTCCCCGTTGCCTGTGTGCCAGGGCCACGATATCCCTTTCGGACAAACTCGCATCCCTGACAAACTAGCAACCCTGATAATCGCCACGCTAGGTTGGCGATCGCAGTGTGTTGTTAAAATGCATAGAGAACACTGCTGCCCATTAGTAAGTCCCTTAGTCGCTTTTTACGACACCCACGGGAAGAAATAGGATGGAGCTATTCTTTACGTCCGGCACCACACGAACAATTATTCGGACTAATAAGAACAACACTTTTTAAAACAAACATTTGCCAATTCGGTCCAGCCTTTCTGAACTGATGCGCTAACAAACGAACAGCATTTAATTTTTATTATACAGAAGATTAAGTATAAGAAGCCGATGAGTACAGTTGTACCCAATTGATATGGCTTACCGATGTACCTGCGCAGAAGGTGAATTTTAAAAGTGCGGGAAATGCTATTGACCAATCGGCACGCTCCACGCACCGCGGTTCTTTTTCCTGTACCGCTATTGGCCGGCAGCTGCCGCCATGTTAGCGCGCGCCGCGTGGCATGTTTGTCACCCGCCATACTTCTGATCCAGTGCACGCTAGCAGCTCCAGTGTATTACGAACCTTATAATAGTGACCTAAGGTTGATTGTAAGTTTTAAGCATTCTTTCGTTAATCTTCGGGGCCATACTTTCTTTTCTGTGCGAACGAAGATTCACGACGCGCCTTATCAATTGGGTACCACTGTACTAATTTTAAGACAGCAGATACACTTAAAAGAATTGAAAACACAAAAGCATTAAAATAAAAACCACTTAGCTAACCACTTTTAAAGTACATGTAACATCTAATTCAGCTTTACGAGTACCTACGTTTTTCTTTAAAACAGACTGTATGTAAAACCAATGTTTTGTCTCAAGTGACTTCACCTGTGCTATCTCCCAGCATTCAAATGGGTTTCCGTAGACTACAAAATTACCATTTTATATCCTCTACAAGTTTTTCTATGTTCAGCCAATGTAAAACAGTTTTTATACAAACTTGAACTTCAATGTTACATATAATAAAATTGATTTAGGGATATGATCGGATTCATGGTTATTTATTGCCTTTTAAGGTGTTTACGAAATTAATATTTTAATTCACAAAGTTGCTAATAAATTATAAATTATGTAAAAGCTTTTATTTTAAATTATTTGTTTTAATCGCATTTAATGTATATTATCACCCCACTTTACCCACCCTTACATTTAAAACTACATACTGCATAATATCACACCTGTATTCCCCGAAGGGCTAGGCAGAGGTGTACCTTAGTAGGTACCACCCACATTTCCCCAGCAGTCCCCAGTTATGTTAAATTTAAAATTGTATATTATTTAGGTTTTTGTTTTAAACGAAATAGCGCCATAATTACAATCATTTTATCTTATACACTTTACCTACTGATAAAGTCTACATACTACATTCGCCACAATTATTTTGTAAATTTCACATAGCCGTTACCAAAAACGATAACAAGGCTGGCTCTAAAGTGCTTTGTGTAGAAAATCTATGATTAATTTTCCCATGAGTTGGTTTAAGATAATTGTATTCACCGCTAGATGGCTGTAAAGAGCGGTTATCGAGTGAGCTCGTCCCGCCCCTAGCCATAATCACCTTGTTAGCGTAGTACGGTTGGGTTTTGTGTGTTATCGATAGATTTAATATTTTATTTAATAATCATCACACTAATATTATAAAGGCGAAAGTTTGTGAGTGTGTGTGTGTGTTTGTAACTTTTTCACGCTCAAACGGCTAAACCAATTTTAATAAAATTTTGTATGGAAGAAACTGACATCTTGGATTAACATAGGCTACTTTTTATTCCGATATTCCTACGGGATCGACTTACGCGAGTGAAACCGCGGGGTGCAGCTAGTACATCATATTATATTTAAGATATAATTTAAACTTGTTGGAATTCGACTTCAGGTTTTATACGAATCCTTTTCCGTAGCGTGTAAACTTTTTGCTAATCGTACGACAGGAAGTAATTTTTTTTTGGCCCAAATCTCAGCAACGATAGCAGCAAATTATAAATGTCCTATTGTTGAGTTAATTAACAGATACCTAAGTACTTAAATATTGTTTTTTAGCTACATTCCGAAGGCTTCATTTTTTTAATCCCATAAAGATTTTTTGCAGCTTGTTTAGTTATCCTCGTTAGTACTTTCGAAACAAAATAGCCTTACTAATTTACTTAAATAAAACTTTGTTATAAAAACGACTTTAACAGTTGTCGTAGTAGTTTATAGACCAATTATAGTCGGTTTTCTGAACTAAAATGATTATATTAACGATAATCTTTACCGCAGGTTTTAATTAAATTCCCCAAAAGTTGAAATAATACCATTATGGTTAAAATTTACTGATACGATTACGTTGAACTGAAAAGTGAGGACATTACATAAATAAGATTAGTGTAAGGAAATCGGCATACACACGCGAGTCGATTAAGTTTTATCGATATCGCATTCACGCAACACTATACTTTAACACGACCTAAACGGTATGCATATTAAATTTGATTCGCGTGCTCAAACAATATACCTATTTATTTTTTGTTCAACCCGGAAAGTGGGGCGGACTATCGCTTAAATTTTTTTCAGAATAAATATTGTTAGAGAAGTTTAGCTTACATTTATTTGATTTAAGACAGGGCATATCCCATAGGGGTGGGTGTCGTAAAAGGCGGCTGAGGGACTTACTAGAGAATGGGCAGCAGCGTTTTCTATGCATTTTAACATCATACTGCGATCGCCAACCCGCCTGCCAAGCGTGGCGAGATTATGTTTAGCAGTGGATGTCTTTCGGCTGAAATGATGGTGATGATGATGATATCCTATACGTATAACATAACATCACGGCGGTATTCCCCGAAGGGTTGGGCAGAGGTGTACCTATAGTACACCCATATTTCGCCAGTTATGTTTAAGTCCCAACTAACAGGGGGTAAGCCTATTGCCACCAACCGGGCTCAAATCTAGCCTACGGGCTGCTTCCGAGAAATTCCAGATGGAATGACACTTTGCCCAACCCGGGAATCGAACCCAGGACCTAATGCTCAGCAGTGAACTAGTTCAACAAGGCAATTCTTTGGGTATCTTCTCCTTCTTTAGGTACCTGCCAAGGTTGCGAGTTTGTCCGAAAGGGATATCGTGGCCCTGGCACACAGGCATCTGAAGGAACACGGGTCGGTTTTAGTCAGTAAAAGTCTGACACGCCCTTCCCACTCCGCCCAGACTGGGAGAAGTTATTTCATAATTTCCCAACCAAATAAAAAAAAGGTATCTTCCTGCTATTTATGCGAAATTATCTAACCTGAAGCAATGAAGTTACATTCGTTGCTGAAAATTGAGCAAGAATGAGATGTTTGACATAATGGTATTTTTGTTAGCCAGAGCTGAGAGTTGAGAAGAACTTATGGCTAAATTATAACAGCTGCACGTGTTGATCGATCAGCTTGCCACAGTTGGTCCGTGGATGGGTCACCATCTTTACATACCAAGACCCCTCCGTGCTTCGTAAAGCACGTAGATCCGCAGCTGTAGCCCGCAAAATTCAAATTTTCTTACGTTTTTGCAATTTGCAGATCAGTACTTATCAGGTTATATCTTGATCGAAATAATTATGATTCGCGTCTATAAGAGCAGTGCTATTCTGTAAATATATCACCGTGAAATCTTGCGTGGAGTGAGCTGTCAGTGTCATCTCACTGATGCGAGGGATTAACCAAGCATTACATTTACAATCATAATCGAGATTTTAATAATATTTTTTATGCTAAATCTGTTGTTCATTTTATATTATTTCAAAGCTAGTATTTAAGTGCCTAAACATTACTAATTAGGAGATTTTTAATTAAAATAGCAAAACAAAAATTCAGTCAGAAACTCAATTTTGTTTTTTTTTTCCATTTTTTTCCTAGACTAGTCCTTAAACATTACTATGTTTAGACACTTAAATACTAGCTTTGAAATAATATAAAATAATAAAAAGAATTAGCATAAAAAATGTTTTTATAATCTCGATTGTGATTGTAAATATAATATTTGGTCCATCCCTAGCATCAGGGGGGATAACACTGACAGTTCACTCCACGCTCACTTCACATAAGTTTTCACGGTGAGATGGTTAAAGAATCGACATGCAGTTATGTATTTACAGAATTATAATCATTAGAATCATTAATACATCTCTCTGAATTAGATTTGTTCCATTGAATGGCTTTTTCATGAAATCATGACATTGGTGAATAAATCTAACATACATTCTAACTTCTGTTTATGACCAATACTCATTTCATAGATTATTATTTTGATATAAAAAACAATTATTTGTGTCTATGGCTCTCCTGTAATAATTTAGCTATTAAAAGTTAATAAAACGTGTGTTTTTGGAAAAACGGTGTTCTTTTATGTTTCCTCGTCACCGGTACCAGTGCATCCTAAATAACGGTGTGGAACAACTTCTAACTTTAATCTGTCTTCGTCGCTCCCGGCTGTCATTTCTATATCTTTGACAGTTGGTTCGGGTCGTCAGAAGCCAGAAAGTCATACAACCAGACTTACCAAGGGGTATCGTGTTACCCAGTAACTGGGTTGTGCAGGTCAGATAGGCAGTCGCTCCATGTAAAATACTGGTATTCAGCTGTTAAGTATTTAAGCTAACTGAAGTATTTCATGTCTACCTAGATTATGGAACTAATGAGGTGTATGTTCATTTCATGTATCAAAATATACATAGATATAATTTTGTGCAATGTCCAAATTGTTGATATATTATCTACATATTAGTGACCAGTGACACATTGCTTTCACCCAATTAGTCACATTTAAGTACATGTGGCATGTAATTACATATCTATGTATCTGCGTATAGATTGCTGATGTACCTGGCAAGTTACTGCCGATGTCCGACATGCCAATACTGTGTTGAATTAAATACTAGAAATTAATGTTGAAAACGCTTTTTGTAATCATTTGTAAAGGACTTATTTAAAGTGTTTGATTTTTAGGGTTCCGTACTAAAATGGTAAAAAGGAACCCTCACAGTGAGACTATGTCTGTCTGCCTGTCTATCTTACACCTGGATATCTCAAGAACTACTTATGCTATCAACATGAAATTTAGAATAGTTTTAGATGACGTTTGCCCAACTATTTTGCAAACAAGAAAGAAATTAAAAAGAATATATCTTTTTTGCAAAAGGAACGGAAAATTTGATAAAAAATGTAAAAAAAATACCGTTCCCCCTCCTTATTTCCGAAGCTTGCATAGATAACATTCTGAAATTATTCTATATGATAGAAGTTTATGTAAATATTACAGGAAAAATAAAACGATGTCTCTAAAAAGCACAGTTCATCATCAACATCATATTATATACGTACGAAACCCTCGGTGCGAGAGTCCGACTCGTTCTTGACCGGTTCTTTTTTTTAATTAATTGCCTGTTTATTCGTTAAGTCATAATTAAAGCAGTATGATACCATACTGCTTAAATTATGTTAAATTACTTGTGACTTTTGTCCATATATTTGACGGCGCAGCAAGTGGCGCCGTCTATTTTTGTTATGAAGTTACTGGAATTACCGAAAAGGTCGGATAAGAGTGACACTGGTTGCTGACAGTCACTCTAGGAGAGCGTCGCATCGATGGTTGCGTGGCGGCAGTCTTCTGTACCCCGAGTGTAATTTTGCAAGAGAGTAAACGTAACTATTTCGTTTGCGTTAAAATTTGACCCATAGATCATAATGCTAAGAATATATCTTAGCATTATTTCGTTTGCGTTAAAATTTGACCGATAGATCATAATGCTAAGAATATATCTAACGCAAACGAAATAGTTACGTTTACTCTCTTGCAAACTTACATTTGGGGTACTGATGACAGAAGAAGGGGATGTGAAGGGAGCCGCTGTCACATCCACGACGATTTGCTATGTTCCGGCACAATCCTGATGATATTATTGAAGCTGCTGAACCACTAATACTATTATCACTTCTGGTAAAGGCTATCCTGCGCCGTTTTATTAATTAACCATTACAAGATATTGAGTAATAAAGAGAGAGATAAAATTAGTTTAATTCTCACAGAAGCACGTGCAAACAAACAATTGTAGATTCACGTAATTGTCTAAAATTCCTTAAAATTAAGAAAATTATCGTTGTCCCTATGTGTATTGTTGGGACGTTCATTTAAACTTGTGGCAAAACTCCATTATCCTACGTAGGATGATGGGACTCTTTTTAAAACAGTATGCATTTTTAAAAGGGTACATTTGCACAACTTTGTTAACTTTGGACATACGCGAGCTACCTAGTTTTAAAAGCTTGGACTACCTAAGTCTTTTTTCTCAAAACGTTATTTATGGTTGATTTTCTTTTTCCTCGCTTTTTTTACACTTTTTTGTCATCATTTCAGCCGAAAGACTGCTGGACATAGGCCTACTCTAATGGGGGGGGTTGCCATAATCGCCATGCTTGGCAGGCGGGATGGCGATCGCAGTATGGTGTTAAAATACATAGAGAACGCTGCTGCCCATTCTCTAGTAAGTCCCTTAGTCGCTTTTTACGACACCCACGGGAAGAAATAGGGTGGTGCTATTCTTTACGTCCGACACCACATGGACCACACTTTACTGTACACACATTTTTTGCATAATAGTAAATTACTGCAGCGGCCTGCAAAAGGGGCAATGATGGACGAACGTGAAAATGTGGGCCGAGGTGAAGCCGAGGCACTCATACGTGAATCCATCATCAATGCCTGGTTGCGATCAAGGCTTGTATAGTGCTTTTCTCAAATAATGCGCGGAAATTCAAACAAAGTAAATTATATAAAAATTCCAGATTCAATGACAAAAAACGATATTTTTTCACGCGCCAATGTGTTTATTTTTTTTTTTTTCAATAAACAGCTTTCTATTTGCAAGCCAGTTCTAAATTTAAATAAATCTTTTGATAAGTTACCTCCTTGGTTGTCATTTCATAGTAAAAGATCGTTCCATTTTTAAATTACACGATAGATATGAGTTTACTATGTAATTTATTTGTACGCTGCACTTATGGATTTACGAGTAATACAACTTTTGGTGGCCGGTGCTCACACGTATTTGACCAGTACCTGTTTCGATTTATCTCGAAGACGGTTGTCAAAATAATGGTCGAATTTCCAAGCATGTTTGAGAAAAATATTTTTTTACATTTATTATGTACTTGTTTTTGTAGTCAAGTAGTTTTAATCATTAGAGATTAGATACTTCACGATCTTATGCACGTAAAATATGAAAAATAAGTTATAGAATATCAAACTAAGTTGCACTTACAAAGAAAAATGAACAAAATGTTCGGAAGAAAACTCTACAATGTTATTCCACCTGCAACTCAGATCGTGTTTTCAATTCAGCAAACTTTACAGAGAAAGTTTCCGATCGCTAACTTGTGAATTCTATTTAACACACCCATAAAAGAATCGGAGAGGGCCCAAACAAAAACATTTTAAAATAGAAACTTTCCCCTCCATTTCGGCTGTGTTTACACAGTTCTCATCTAAATGAAAAATTGAATCGTACGTCTGAAATGACAACGTAACGCGTGTGAATCATCTTGACTCTGACAAGCTTAACTTTACTATCAAGCAAACATCAACCGATCCTATCTGAACCAAGTTAGATTAAAAATCGATTAGCAATTGTTTCAGCAGCCGCAAATATAAAGTGGTGTTCAGTAAAATAAACACAGTGTAAATTAGTGTCGGGAGCATTCAGTACAATTAACATATAGAAGAGACGTGAAGGAAGCGACACGTCATTAGTCATGTTCAAGCGATAATCTTTGAATAACAGCCGTTTGTCATACGGAATTGTGAATGTATTGTATGTTGGTCTTGTCAGGTCTCAGGAATCCCGAATATATGTGTATAGTTTTAGTAGAGAGCGTTTCCAGCTGCAAGCTTTCCTTGACGATCAACGTCATCTGTACTTACATACTGTATGCCGCTACGTATGGTACTGACGTTAAGCAAATCTTTGAGTTTTCTAGCAGAAAAAGAAATCCCCAAGGTGTCAATAACCACGTTCACATTCTGATTTAAGTCTTAATCTGAAAAAATAATCTCTTATTTATTGACATTTTTGTCAAGGCTTTGACATTCATTGTTGGTGAAATGAGATTAAGATTAGATTATAAACGTTTTTAAATACGGGAATTGGCTTGCTGGTAGGCAGCAGAATCTTTGAAACAAAAAAAGGTAGGCAAAGCTGTAGTCACTTATCCTCTAGCAAGTCCTAGAACTAAGCTAGCTTCCTTATAAACCAACAAAAACAGAATGTATCAAAACTCAGGTCTCCAAGATACAGGCACTGCCTAGTTTGGAGACTACCGCTTGTAACAAAATGAATATCACAAACAGTTACAGACAGAATTATTATGTAAAAATAGTTTTAAGGTAGTAATTGTAACAATGTTTAAATAAATGTTATTATTTTTTATTATTTATAGGTCCATAATTATTAGTAGTTCTGCGAACAGTAGACGTCACTAGCACAAACTTTTTAGTAACAATTAATATACCAGCTGACTCCACTGGTAGAAACCTAAAAGTTAGTAATTTACTGCATTTTGAGGAGCAATTCTGCTCATCACCCCGAAAATCCTCATCAGATCTTCATCAAATTTCTATGAGACCAACTTAAAGTTACTACTACCTTTCAAATAA
The DNA here is from genome assembly GCA_948098905.1 of Tiliacea aurago. Taxonomy (NCBI): domain Eukaryota; kingdom Metazoa; phylum Arthropoda; class Insecta; order Lepidoptera; family Noctuidae; genus Tiliacea; species Tiliacea aurago. Next base: position 17,381,527 of record OX402587.1, on the reverse strand, counting down.
AAAAAGAAGCATCGAAATCGAATCTTATAAGGCGGAGATATCTAGTAGCCCCCCCTTTTTGCCTCTTTTTGGACGAAGTAACCCTCTAATCAAAAATCGCTAATGACAAAAAAATCTATAAAGTCGGAAAACATGTATAATACCAAGTTTCGTTCAGATTGGTTGTATACGACCTGTAAAAGGAGTACCTACAAACTGACAGAGGAAAGCAAATTTTGCCAGACTTGAAGCACAGTGGCTTAGCTCGCACGGTCAATTATGGCGAATATTATAGAAGTATGGAAAAAACCGGCCAAGTGCGAGTCGGACTCGCGCACAAAAGGTTCCGTACCATTATCTCTAAAAAAAGGAAAAAAAAAACACGTTCGTTGTACGGGAGCCCCTCTTAAATATTTGTTTTATTTTAATTTAAATATTTATTTTTAAAGTGAAAATATAACTAAATATTTTGTGAATATTTCAAGCGTCTACCTGTTGCCGTTGTCAATATAGAGCAAAAATTATTTAAAAAAAACACGTTCGTTGTATGGAAGCCCCCTTAAATATTTATTTTATTCTGTTTTTTAGTATTTGTTGTTATAGCGGCAACAGAAATACACCATCTGTGAAAATTTCAACCATCTAACTATTACGGTTCATGAGATACGGCCTGGTGACAGACGGACAGACAGACAGACAGACGCGACAGACAGACGGCGGACCCTTAGTAATAGTAACAAATAAATTGGGATAAGGGCAGGAGAATGATGATGATTCTAGTCAATATTTTCCATTATAAGCGTAAGACCCAGATGTGGACTGTAAATCTACTATCTGCTCAAAGAATGGCTTATTTTATTTAAAAAAACCGGCTACGTGTTGGACACGCACAATGAAGGGTCCTTAGTTGGGATGAATTTATCCCAATTGTAGTTGAAAAACATGTTCCCCGACACATTCCAACTGCAAATGTAAGTTTGTACGCACAATATTGAGTGATTTAACATGTTATTTTAAGACCATAGACTTCTTATAGGTTTTATTTTAATCTTCTATATTATTATCTTCTTCTTATTCTTTTATATTATTGTTATTCTCCGTATTATTTTATTTTATTTTAGGATTAGCAGTTCCTTAATAACTTTAAAACCCATTATTTTATAATTATAAAAAATATATACTTATTTCAAATTCTCTTATCTAGTTCTTTTATATTGATAAATGTCACGCGGTATAGTTCGCAAAACTTTTCGTTTGATTTTCTAATTTTTGCCCCAGAATTGAACCCCATATTCAATGTTTATTTATTTACGTTAGACGTTCGTGCTTGGGTCATAGAATTACAAAATGTGCAACAGACATACAGACACTTGAGCGATCCTATAAGGGTTCCGTTTTTTCTTTTTGAGGTACGGAACCCTAAAAAGGATTTTTATAAGCAATTAATTTACCGTTTGCACACAGTAAAAGTCGCAGTTCAAACAAGTATACCGATAAAGTCAGATTACCGTGAGCCAGGCTTATCGCAAATGTATCGACTATTGGGAAACACGTGAATTTTAATACAACAAATTGGCTTGTATTGTATTTAATACCCGTATAGCAGTACGTAAAAATGGCCTTTGTCAATAGTATTCACATTTTGTTTACTATTTTTTTACTGATATAGTAAATATCTGCCTGCTGATTCTTTTCAACTGCAGGTAAAAATGCAGGACAAGGGGCATTATTTAAGTCAAACTATAATCTCAGCAGTAATATTGCGAATTCTTATATCAAATGGTTCAGGCATTTTTTTTTCTGGGTGGGAAATTATTAAATAACTTCTCCCGCTCTGGGGGGAGTGGGAGGGCGTGTCAGACTTTTACTGACTAAAACCCACCCGTATTCTATCATTTGCCTGTGTGTCAGGGCCACGATATCCCTTTCGGACAAACTCGCAAACCTGGCGCCTCATTGGCCCTAACGGACCCCGTCAGTTGGTGCTGATAACTCTTTGAGGCGCGCGTGGAATACAACGCGCCGTCGACCCGGGCCTGGTCCTTATCGGACGGTGAGTTACCCATCTCTCACCATCCGCAGGCCCGATCCTACGGTGGTGGATGCTGAAAAGCAAAACAAAGGTATCTTGTTTAGTTATTTATTTTAGATGGGTCCATATTGGCTCACCTAAAGTTCTTTACCCGAAATTGTTCTTCCTAATGATTTGTAATCCGAATGATCACTCTTCCTAAAATTTTTCATCCTAAAGTTTTCATTCATACTATTTGTAGTGCTACCGGCGATGTTCATAACACTCATGTTTCCGAAAATTTTAATTAATATTATCATTAATGTAAATATATTTAAACTCCTACTGTGTTTTATCATAACGCTTTTATCCCTAAACACAATTACTGGGGGCACTATGAAAAAAATACTTAGAAAGATTTCGCGACCAATTTCGAGGTAGCGCTCGCCGGCCGCTGCCGCGGCACCGCTCGCTTCGCTCGCTCGGCTCGCGCGTAGGTGGTCACAGTTCTAACCTAACCTAACCTATGGATATCTTTGCAGGTACACACCGCCATAAATAAAATTAAAAAAGGTGCTTTAATTAATCAAAACAAAAAACCAATTCATATAATTAGTGAGTGCTAAGCAAGCACTTCCTCAAGTATACGTGCTAATATGCCAACAAACTTGAACTTGAGAAAAGTAATATATCGTCAAAGAAACCAAAAAGAAATATTACAGAACCTAAATCTAAACAAAAAAGATATGAATTTGACTATTAGTGTAAAAGATGGTTATGTTGAGAAAATATAGGAAAACAAATAAAAGTATAATAGATGTTTATTGCTACTGACATTATGAAGTTGAATGCTTCGGAATTATGAACATTAGAGACAGAGTAGTTAGGAATTGTGATTGTTAGGATAAAAAATGTTAGGAAGAACATTTTCGGATTTCCAATTATCAGAGTTGAAAATTTAGGTGAACTTTGGCGCACCCATTTTAGATTCTTATATGGTTCGAACGGCCTCTGATGGAAAACGGTTATAGCAAACTTCAAGATGTATCCTATTTTTTCACATGCCTTTTCAAACATCAGGAATACGTATGACACTAAAAGTGCAGGGCTATTATTAGCTTTACCAAATACTTCTGAGCTCGTCTTTCTACACTCCGTCCGTTACCGTTGAAATTTATACAATATTTCTACTATTTTGACTATTTTTGACTGATAGTTCGATTAACTAGTGTATTCCCGTTGTCCCCGTATGCCATATCCCCGTCACGGGGACAGCGGGACGTGATTAAATTTATTTCCCGTTGTCCCCATAACGTACGAAGTAAATCTTTTTTTAAATTGAAACAGCTAGGTTAGGTTAGAACTGTGACTCCTCCGAGGCACGAGTGTCATCTGCTATGCGGATGACACTCTCCTCACCGCCCGGGGGGGGAGTTTCAGGGAGGCGGCAAACTTGGCCTCGGCGGGCGGATCCTTGGTCGCAGGGAGGATCCGCCGCCTAGGTGGCTGGTTAACGGTGGCGCTGCACAAAACCGAGGCCGTGTTCTTCCACGGCCCTCGGTAGCGCCCCCCACCTGATGCCCACATCTTTGTGGAGGGAATCAGAATTGAGGTGAAGGCCCAGATGAAATATCTGGGCCTTGTACTCGTCAGCAGGTGACGCTTCGGTCCGCGTTTTAGCGGGCTGTCGTCGCGCCTGCTGAGGGCTGTGGGCGCGCTCTCTTGGTTGCTTCCCAACTTGGGAGGGGGCAGCGCGCGATGCCGGCAACTCTATGCCGTATCTTGAGGAGTATGGCCCTCTACGGCGCTCCCATCTGGGAGGACTCCCTCCATAGGAGGGAGAACGCCGCGGCCTTGCGGGCACCTCAAAGTGCCATAGCCCAGCGGGTGGCACCGCACGGTGAGCACGCGCACTGTCATTACCGACAGGAGTCCCACATACCTCGACTCGTCCCCCACGAGCGGGGGTGCGTAATGCATTTATCAGCGAAAAAAAAAAAAAATTTTGGAACTGTGACCATACAACGCACGAGCCGAACGAGCGAAGCGAGCGGTGCCGCGGCAGCGGCCGGCGAGTGCCAGACACATATTTTTGAATGTAAAACCAAACCACGGGGACAACGGGAAGTATTTTTAAATATTTAATTGAAGTACTTACCGCTGTCCCCGTAGCACGGGCACACGGCATACGGGGACAACGAGAATAAACGGATTAACTTACCATGTCCTCAAATCCTCACCTAATTAAATATCCATCATTAAATATCTTAACACTACGTGCTAGCGTACCCTAACTCACGGTATTTTATTCCTATATTTTCTTACTGAACTCTCAGAACCACTCTGTTGTTAGACTAATGTTGGAGCGAGCTCAACAGTTCTTAGAAACTCTACCAAGTGTTTATTATTACACTCGCGTCTGTAAAGACATTAACACTGTATTGATGTTTTAAATACTGAATTAATTATACCAAAAATTCTATACAACAATTGTGTATAAAATACCCCTATCTATTCCATAGCTGTCATTATTATTTTAATAGCCAGCTATAAAAAAATGCAGTAAGTACATTTAAAATCAGAAATGCAATAAAAATCTTTTACATAAGGCTGTAAACACAATCAGATTTCCATATTATTGTAACGAGTAGATATAAACTCTTATAAAACATTGTCCAATGTCATTCACCCCTTTACGAGGCTAGCCTATAATTTGGGTATAATGTCAAACAAAAAGTGGATTCTTGCCGGTGAGCGTACGGAATATTTTACTTTTTTTTATGAATTGCTAGTTGATGGTATGAGAATCGATTCGCGATTTTATTGGGGGCTTTAAATGTTGGTCGTTAGTCAACGGAAAGATATAAGAAATCCCTTTTACAAAATGATCAGACTACCATTCCTGGTATTTTGTTGTTTCGGGGTAAATCAGCATCATCTCTCAAATTTATTTATTTATATCATTACCACTACCTTACACCAATAGCATTACCATTTATATTTGTTTTTACAGATGCCAGACCCAATGCAACAATGTAGTCATAATTACCACACTCAAAGCCGTCACCCAAAAACCAATAAAAAAAACCCTGTAAATAAAACCCAAAACCAAAATGAACCCTGTATCGATTTTGTGGTCATCTGTCATGGACTGTCCCTATTTCTCAAAATTATTTAGGTACTAATTCATCATCGGCACAGTCCAAGTCTTCACTAAGCCCATTAAAGGCTTCTACATACTGGCGCGACGAGCGGTGCCTTTGTGTCGGGTCGCGAGACGCGCTGGTCTGTAGAAGCCTTTATGCTGTTTTCATCTCCATCTGCAATACCAGTTTCGTTTATATTCCAAATGGAACACAGGTACAATGGCGGTCCATTACCCAATCTACCTTCAATACTATTGAAAAACTAGCCTATAGGTACAACTACACAACAGAATGAAATCGTTACCGACGCCGGAGTCTTAAATTAACGACATTAAAACAAGCTTCTCTCATTCAAGATAAGACCTTTGTAAGGGGGGAATAAATTGGATGGAATTGTGCAAGACTGAGCAATTTAGTCGCGGAAAAGTTGAGACACAGCACGGCGAAGATAAGACTGACGTAAATAGTAACTATACAATTGTAAACAGGCACACAGAAATTATAATAATATTTGAAAGAGTGCAATTGCAATTGTACTATAATATTTTCTGTAATCTTAGCACTTTACTTGACACGTTCTCAAAGCACAAACTAAATAAAAAATAGATGTTCAATAGCAATTACAATGCTTTTTTGATAGCAGTACCTTGGCCTGCAAACACCTTAATATTTTGTAAGAATGTACTTTTACTTATAGAAAATATCTTGCTTCAAATTAAAAATTTAAAATATTTTATTTCTTATAAACCTACATGAGCACCTAAGAAGCGTCAGAAACTACGTGCACGGTTCCAACTGACCGTTTACTATGGAGAAGAGCCGGCAAGAAACTATGGTTACTGCTTTAAAAATAATTGGGTTTTACAATGTTTTTAAATTACAATGTTTAAAGAACAACTTCCTTTTAACCTATTAAGTTGCAGTTTAAACTGAAAGTCAACACCAAACAATTGAAATTGTATAATTAATGTACTTATACAAAATATTGTAAAACATTTTAAAAGAGTAACTGTGGACTTTCTTGTTCATTCTTCTCTATAAGAAACTACCTTTTGGAACTGGCAACTGCAATCAAATCTATTTACTTGATTGACGTTCAAAAGTGCCTTTTTATGTGCCAATTTGAAAGAAATGATTTGAATTTGACCAACAAAAAGATTGATTCAACCACATAAACCTCTCCACATTGTTGGTGTATGATATTCTTAAGGTCCTCTTACAAAATTACCTCCTAACTCCAGTCACGTTTTGGCTATTAGTCCAAGGTACTTATAGTAAAGTTTCATCGCGAAACGATCAATGGACCGTTCCGTTTTGAAAATATTTTATGGGGGTTAAGACGAGCGAGCCGTATCAGAATTCTGCTCCAGGTGGTCAGGCAGATGTCGGTCGTTGAAGCAATCACAGTGACCAGTCAAACGTGGAAGACAAACCCTCCATAGGTCAATGACTCGGGTCAATATATTGCGGGATTTGTGGATCTTGTTTCAGTTTTTAAGTGTATGATTAGCGGTTAATGATCTGAGGCTACGTACTTATTTTTAGAGATAAAGTTCTTTGTTTTGGGAGAGTAGAATAGCTTGATGAACAAAAAAAAAACCGGATTACTGCATGTCGGACTACGCTCAATGAAGTGCTCTGTTGTTGAGATGAATTATTTATCCCAAGGACAAACTTAACATTTAGTTAAAAAAACATGTTCCGCGCACAATATTGAGTGATTTACCATGTTATTTTAGACTTCTTATAGGTTTTCCTGAAATCTATATCTACCTCTAAGTAAAGAACTATTTTCTGTATTTTTATCAAAATGTTTGTTTTCTTTCAAACTAATTATTTTAAAATGGTTTAAAAACAATATTATTTTCTCGTAACAATTCCTTTTATTGGATTAGTAGTTACATATTACAGCTTGCCAAACTTTTATTTTTTATTTCAAGTGATTTCCCCCAAAAGTGAACCCATTATTGAAAATTCATTTCATCGTTTTTGGGTCACAGAAATTCATGTGTGTACCAAATTTCAACTTAATCGGTCCAGGAGATTCGAAGCAAATCGGCTGTGACAGACGGACAGACAGACAGACACGCGACTGATCCTTATAAGGGTTCTGCTCTTTCATTTTGTGGTACGGAGCCCTAAAAAATGTCGTCTGCATCAAAAAACTCTCCACGTTTCAGGCTCATTTATTATTATTTATTTATTTTTATAAATTACAAGTCACAACACTGAAACGAAGCACACAATTAGACCTCTGGGGTCTGTCATTTAAAGTCTTAAAGCAGCATACTTCCTTTCTTATTTTATTTTTAGGCCTTCCAATTTCCACTTAAAAACAACGTAAACCACGTGAATCTGTATTCTAAATAATCTCACAACACTGTTCCAAGTCTGTACGAGATGTCTTACAAACACTAATTTATTCATTCATCTAATTTAAACTTGTGAAACTTTGTACGCTAAATTCAAAACAAGCTTTATGATGCAAATCAAACGTTTCCCAAATATGGCATGAACTCTTAACTAGTGAGCGGTTAAACAGTTACCATCGACATCCCTTCAAAGGTCCCTTTATCTGTGTAAAGTTGCAAATCTCTTGCTAATAAAGCGTATTCACCCCAATTAGAACTCGCTACACACGTCAAGATAAACTGTAGCGACTAAACAGAATGACTACAATTCCATTGCTTGTTTGGTTAGGGAAAGTGAACTGTCATCGCCTTTGCAGAGCTCTTTGGAGATATGGCAGGTTTGTAGGATCGTTCTGATTTATAGTAATGTAGCAGGCTTTGTCTGTCGTAGGGCTCGACGTTTTCTGCTAACGACTAAGTTCCGTATCAGGGGCCGTGGGCGGTTCTCGATACTATGCCTCTATTGCGTAGGTAGAAGTGTTGCAAGCTTTTGTTTTAGGTATCGAAAACACGCCTTTATAAATGTTGCTGCAAGTTATTTAAAAACGTCAAAAAATTTGTGGTCTGGAAGACGTTAATTATTACTTGACTTTATGAAACGTTTATATGTAAGGAGCAAAATGTTTAGCGTGGTCAATGGATTGCTCTAACGAGCAAAAACTAACTTGATAACCGATAAATGTTGAAGATAATTATCATCTCTCAAGCAGATGGATCAGATCCCTAATTTAGCGACCTACTTATAGTTTTGAATTCACAGTTTTGTACCTTACTTAGTACCCTGGTATGTGAAATGTTGTTAATAAAACAAAGATAGATTTATTGGAAGTTATGTATTTACTCAAAAAAAATGTTATATTATCTTATTTACATTTCGGTTCCTTCTTTTCCTGAAGTATATCTTCCAAAGCGTTCTAGTTGATCTCCTTAGTAACACAAACATAGTTTGAAAAACGAGTCTATGTGTAAAAAAAAACATTGTGGTATAACGAAGAAATGGTGCATTATCGTTGGAAAAAAATAACAAGAACATTAATGCTATTAAGATAGAATCGCATATAATTGCAACTGCAATCAATGATACAACATGACTGATATTTCGCTTTGATATAGTCTTTTTGCAGCATGATAACACAGATAGAACAATACTTGTAACAATAACAAAATTAACGATCATTATAAAGGTTACTGAAAATAGGCCTATAAAATTATCAATGGGCCCGTCCACACTTATTAATTTTGGAACAATTCCGAAACTTATTCCAACAGTAATACCAGCTGTTCCATAAGTGAACACAGTAGCCTTCCTCTTCTCATAGCTTATTTTTCCAACGTAGACGAGTACAAGTCTTAGATACGCGAGCAATGAAGAACAGAGTGACCAGCATATTGATGTTACGAAAACATATTGTATGAGAGTGTAAGTTTCATTCAGGAATTTGACAAATGGAGTTACAGTTAATAGACACAGAAATACGGTACCAGTTATGATTTGGTTTAAGCTGATATAGTTCTGAAGTGATCGCCACTGCGGCAGGAGACACCATGTTATTAACAACACTATAACACACAATATCGATAGTCCAGATCCAGTAAAATGAAAAATGTCGTCCAGAGTTACGTTCATTTCTGTTGTCATGATTGTCTCCAATTATTAGTTATCTTAAATTTTTGTCAAACAATCGATTTCACGTTTATGCTCTAAGTTGTGTGCATGGCTTCTACTTTTATTTGCGAATGTCACAAGTAATTTCATTATTATTGTTATCCCTATCACTGATATGTTTTTAATGAATTCAATTAATTTTAATAAGGTAAACAGTAAGTATGACTAGTTAAACTAGGGACATGTTTTTATTCATTCATGCTCATGATAGGTAATCCATAAAAAAATAATGTTGTATAATTTACAACAAAAGTTATAGCATGACTGCATGATGTTTCGTTTTGACAATTTGTAATTTCAGCAGGATAAAATACAAAATAAACATCCTACAAAAAAACAACAAAATTAACGATCATTAAAAAAATCACAGAAAACAGATTTAAGAAATCATTGGCACCAGATGATCCACAAGTAAACACCTCAAGTACCTTCCTCTTCTTATAGCTTATTTCTCCGACGTAGATGAGTACACGAGTATTCCGAGTATTCTGTGCGATGCCGGACGTAAAGAATAGCACCATCCCATTTCTTCCCATGGGTGTCTTAAAAGGCGACTTACTAGAGAATGGGCAGCCGCGATCTCTATGCTATTTAACACCTACTGCGATCGCCAACCCGCCTGCCTAGCGTGGCGATTATGGCAACCCCCTCCCTACATGACAAGCACTAAGGAAAAACGGCCCCTAGTACCCGGTCGAAGTGGCGGTGCTTGGGGGAGGCCTATGTCCAGCAGTGAACGTCTTTCAGCTGAAATGATTATGATGTTGAGACGAGTACAAATCTTACATTCACGAGCAATGAGGAACAAATTTTAAATTTAAATATGCATAGAAATCCAGACTAATTCAAAATAACCAAATTAATTCCTGCAATTATCTTCATAAATTAGGAGCTTGTGGCTAAGTTAAGCGTTAAGCTACCGCACGGGTCGATCGATCAGGTTAAGCTACGCGCGCCGCGTTGCCGCGGTTGGTCCGTGGATTGGGTGACCATGTTTTCATACCAAGATTCTTCCGTGCCTCGGAAAGCACGTTAAGCCGTTGGTCCCAGCTGTCATTTGTAGATCTTTGACAGTTGTTATGAGTTGTCAGAAGCCAAAAAGTCTGACAACCAGTCGTACCAAGGGATATCGTGTTACCCAGTAACTGGGTTGTGGAGGTCAGATAGGCAGTCGCTCCATGTAAAATACTGGTATTCAGCTGCATCCGGTTAGACTGGAAGCCGACCCCAACATATATTTTTTTTTTTAACCTTGTGGGTGCGATTACAAACATTTAAACTCACATACACAAACAGCCACACAGTAGTTGGGAAAAGGCTGGGCAGATGATGAATTATCGTCATAAATTATATTTCGACCGAAATCACATTTTGAAACCGAGTTCATCTTTTGCGTGAGAAACTAAAATATTTTCTAACATTTGGAGGTTATCTTTGTGCTTCACCACGCAGTACCCAGATCGGCAGGATATGGCTACGACCAAGAACAGAGCTACTACTCTGTTTTTAGTAGTTGCTGTATCCTGGGTATCCATAGTGTTCGCACATTAGAATTTCAGTCTAATTGGCAGACTGTTACCGTAAGTTAAAAATATATCGCCGGTCAAATATTTACCTAATTAAAAATAATTGATATTGATTAAAAAATTAATCCCCAACAAAGCGTTAATGACAACATATACATTTAGTAACATTTGGAATATAAAACTACCACCATACATACAGCTGTTAATCTAAAAGTTGAACCTATAGACTTCTACAATTTCACCATAGTTAATCATTGCAGTGAAAATGAACACAACTCTGGATTATGCAGACATAATGGGATCTAGCTTGTCGATGATGTGTGTTATAGCGTTGTTAACAACATGGTGTCTCCTGCCACAGTGGCGTTCACTCCAGAACTATATCAGCTTGAACCAAATCATAACTGGTACAGTGTTCCAGTGTACTATTGTATTTTCAATTTCGTTTGAGAGTGGTTACTCTCCGACTAATACTTACTTTTTCAGTTATTATTTACTCATAATATCAATATGCTGGTCTCTTTGTTCTTCAATGCTCGCTTATTTAAGACTTGTACTCATCTACGTTGGAAAACTAAGCTGTGAGAAGAGGAAGGCTACTGTTTTTACTTACGGAATAGCGGGTATTATCATAGGAATATGTGATGTAATCGTTCCAAAAATGTTTGATTTGCATGGATTTTTCTATAGCATATTTCCATTGGTTTTTATGATGATCCTGAATTTTTTTGTTTTCATAAGAATAATTAGGTCTGTTTTATCTTGCAATAAGAAGACTAGGTCGAAACGAAACATAAGTCACGTTGTAGCTTTGATTGCAGTTGCGTTTATATGTGATTCTATGTTAATAGCATTACTGTTTACATTAATATTGACTGGTATGTTGTCAAACCACATTTTTAATTCGGTTTTGTTTTTTTTAACTCATAGACTTGTCTTCCAAACTATATTTGTGTTATGTAGAAGATCAACTAGGATGCATTGGAAGCTATACTTGAGTAAAAGAAAAAGAATGAATCTGAATTTGGGTAACATTATTGTACTTTAGGAAAAGTTTGTATCTTCTAAAATAAGAATATTTAATAATTATAGTTACAAATTACAACTAAGAGTACCAGCAGCTTCGGCGAATATTCCGTTGAGTTATCCGCACAAATTCATTATTTAGACATAACAACATCAATATGTTGGTCACTTTGATCTTCACTGTTTGCTTATCTAAGACTGTACTCATTTACGTTGACAAAATAAGCTTTGATAAGAGGAAGGCTACCGTTCAGGTTCACTTTCGAATTGAACAGGTGGTGCTATTTATAGGAATAAGTTACGGAATTATCCCAAACATATTGAATGTGCTACAGCATGAATACATGACAAGCCTGTTTACCGGTGATTTTTATAATGAACGTTAATTTTGTTATTTTTATAAGAATTATTGTTCTGTCTGTTTTATCATGGTATAATATATTATGAGTATGTTAAAATTAACATTTCGCCCGCGACTTCGTCTTCGTGGATTTCGTACCTTCGCCTACAAACTTCAACAAACACAACAAAATGGGATGGAGAGGGCTCCAACCGGTTAAAAAGATAGTTTCCGAATAGTATTGATTGCGATCTTTTTTTATTTATTATATTTTAACAAACTTTATTATTTATTACAAACTACTATTCAATTGGTTCTAGTTTACAAAATTAAAATGTGTAGTTAACTACTCGTACAATAGACTATGCGTAGGGCTCATATAATTAAATTACATGATACGAATGTCATCATCTTTCGATTTTACCCGTGTTTTGATTGACAAATTTGAACAATTTATTCCGTTTGGTGCCGGACGTAAAGAATTGCACCATCCCATTTCTTCCCATGGGTGTCGTAAAAGGCGACTAAGGGGCTTACTAAAGAATGGGCAGCAGCGTTCTCTATGCATTTTTAAAACCATACTGCGATCGCCAACCCGCCTGCCAAGCGAGACAATTATGGCAAATCCCCCCTTTTTGGGGGAGGACTAAGTTCAGCAGTGGACGTCTTATGGCTGAAATGATGTTGAATGATGAATTTGAACAAAAAACGGTTATTGTGTCTTAACTAGACACGTATCCTAGCGGACTTTTTTGTGGGTAACGATGAGTACTATAAATATGTTTTACATCATTTTATGTATTATCAATGGTTTTCGCAGTGCACGCCAAATAATGACTTTTATAGACAAATTTTTGACATTACATTATTGCAACTTTAAGTTTTTATTATTTGTTTCAGTATATTTATGTGTCATATAAGCACAAGCTTATATAATTATAATTAGTTGTAATCATAGTTTTTAATTGGTATATCTATGTATATCTTTAAATTTTAATAAATATTTATTACTCAAACACCCAAAGGTTGACTGGTAGAAAATACAGGCTATGGCGTTAAGTCCGTCCCTGTACATTTGTGCGCTTAAAATATTCAATAAATAAATTAAAAAAACACAAATCTTTTCTCTTTTTAAATTAGTTTAGATTGAGTTATCGCATTTGTATTTAAGTATATAACTTTATAAGCGATTCGATCTTAATAGCATTTGTGGCTTTTATAGGTTTTACCAATTTTAGAGCTTTCCTTTTGGATTCAATATTATTTTTAATAACTCATATGCTTGTCTGCCGAACTGTATTTGTTAATGAATATAGATAGAATGTCATCTAGAATGCATTGGAAAGTGTATTGACCAAAAGGAAACGGAAGAATACTAATTAGGTTAACATTAAGTTTAATATATGATTGTTAATGTAATAACGATTACAATAAATCAATTAAAAAAAACACAATTTCAATGGCCTTTTATTTAGAAAAATTCATCACCTTTTTTCACAGAAATGCAAATCGTAATCAAAATATTTTATTTCACATAAACCTACATGAGCACTTATGAAACGTCAGAAGCTAGGTGCACGGTTCCAATTGGTCGTTTTCTATGGAGAAGAGCCGGCAAGAAACTCCACGGTTACCTACTCTTTTAAAAATAATTGGCTTTTACAATGTTTTCAAATTACAGTGTTAATGGTGTGGAAGACAGTTTAGGCCCGTCAACTAGTGGAACTTAAAATAGAAAATGGTCTACAAGTCTACAGTCTAATATGCCTACAACGTTCTCACAATCAAAAATATAAAAAAAAACTATATATTATACAACATGGATACATAAACTCACGCCCCCCCGTCTCGCCGCGCGCATACCTCAGGGAGTGCACAGCACTAATGGCCAAACGGGAGTGCACAGCACTAATGGTCACACTATAATACATTTTCCCTTTTTTTTTTTCTGGGTTCCTTTATCGATACTGAACCTACCCGTAAGCTATGCCACGCAGTTTCTTTAACACCTTGTATAATGTAAAAATGAGCAAAAAATTGAGATGGCAGTGGAAGGATGAAAAACTAGGGGTTACGTACGATCGCTTGAGGCCTATACGGGCGATGTTTGGCGAAGCACTTATGAACACCACCATTTACTGCGCTATGCACATTTATAAAAGAAAGCAGTTTGCTTTGAGCATTTACGCGCTCTGATCGGTCCATTTAGATTATTGGTTTATGTTTTTGTTGTTCTGTCTGTCGCAGGACGTCTGTTTGTTATTCAAATTCATGCAAGTCGAGCTTATCGCTCGAACCGTTTGCACAGTTTCCCTACACTCCATATCTTCGCCAGTTGTCGATATCGCTTGAATTTGATGTGAGCACGGAATATGTTGTGGAGGTATTGAGTCCCGAGCGGTATTAGATGACTGTTGGTAATGAAGATATTGGAAAAGTTGACAGTCAAAATCGTTTTTGTTATGATTGGGCTACATTTTCTGCACCTTAGCCATAATAATACTCGTAGCAACGCAGAACGTCAACACATTTTTTCGCACCCCACTTACACAACACCGCAAACTTTTACTTAAGGGTCGGATAATCACCGTTGACCTTGGCCATACAAAAGCGCGTCGTACCGCATAGTTCGGTTTCATAGGGAATATTTATGTATAGTTACGAAAATATGAATATTTAAAAAAAAACACTGCAGGAATTATACACATATAACTAGCTGACCCGTGCCCACTTCGTTGGGCGGAGTCTTTTAATTTTTCGGATTAATATATAGCCTATGACACTCACAAAATATAACGTGGCTTTTTATGGATAAAAGAATTTTCAAAATCGGTTCAGTAGATCCAGAGATTACCCCCTACAACCTCACAAAGTCACAAACTTTACCTCATTATAATGTTATTAAAGAGTATAGATAAAATGGTCTGTTCATACAAAAGAAAACCATGAAAAGTAGTTTTAAAGCAATATCGTTATTGTATGCTTTGGGTAGGCATGATTTCCTGAATTTCTTTCATAAAGTATTTTACTACAATACTTAAATATTCATAATTATAGAATTGATGTGTATGCGTTCTAGTTTAACATACATGTTTTGCGTAACTTAATTACTTAAAAGAATAACAGATTTAAAAGTCACTAAAATCATATACAGCATGCCGCTACAGTGGCGACATTAATTTAACACACGTATACAGTTTCGCCTTAACGTTTTGTGAAAATATTTTAATTTCATTAGACATTCATATTCATTGATTTATTTACAATTTTCTAAAATAGCACCCTGGAGCAAACTGTACTAAAATAGCGTAGCACAGAGGTAATTAGCCGGGGTCATGGATCATAACATCGAATTAAAACAAATAACGTGCAAGGAGTAGGCGAATGGAAAAAAAGAGAGAGCTTTATTATTTAGTTTGCTTGTTTTTTTTAATTTTTCAATGTATAATTATTTATCTTAATATAATAAGTACCTATATGAAAAAAAAATATAAAAAAAAATATGATTACTGGCCACTAGCTCTACCAGTGTGTCAAATTAATGTCGCCACTGTAGCGGCACGCTGTATTTGCGCCTTAAACAATACAAGTTAAAAACGTGACTTGAAGTCGAGTACGGAGTGGACTCCCAGTGTTAAATAATAATCTTATAAACTCATTATCAATGCAAGAATCGTTGAAACAAGGGCGGGTTTACAATTAAAGCGTGTCTCGTGGGATATCACTCTTTGGAACTACTTTGTTAATTTATCTAAACCAATTAAGCAAGTGCGCCGCAACACCGCTGGGAGGGCAATTCTATTATTTTATTTATGCTTAAATGAAACCGTACGGACGTAAAAACCATTTAAATACTATTGCATGTTTTAAAGCAACCACAATATTTAAACTTCAATAATAATAATTAATATTTTATTTGCCTCGTTGGGAGGAGCTCGTGGCTAAGTAATAACTGCCTCACGGGTCAATCCATCAGGTTAAGCTACGCTTGCCGGGGTTGGTCTGTGGATGGGTGATCTTTACATACCGAGACTCCTCCGTGCCTCGGAATGCACGTAGATTCATATGGAGAAGAACGAGCAACAATGGCCATTCTTCTCCTTAGGAATCTACTACACTTTGGAATGGTCATGAATGATTGTCACATTATGAATAATGAGTTGTTACCAAATTAGAATGAATTTAATACAATTTACTTAATTGCATAAATTTATTTAATGCATGCACAATCCAAATTTATTAGTATTTATAATAAATTTGCACGCCGAAATTAATGGCAGAATAAGAGATCAATATACTTATCTTTAAGAACCTTCTGTACCTTATTTGCGCAAATAAATGATTTTGTTTTTTTTCGATGGGCAACTATCTTAATCTTTCTGACTGATCAAGTCCTTGACTAGACTTCTTGGCGGGAAAGTGAAGCGTCATGTTCAGCAGTTTGTTTAATTTTCCAAAATTAGTGTTTAGCCGAATATTAATGTGTAATAATGGTGGATTATTAACCATGAAGTGTTCGTGAACGTGCATTAGTGTAGGCAAATGAAACAAAACAGTGCAACTTCGCTTCAAGTTCTCTCAAGAAGTCCGCGTGAGGACTCAGTAAAGTGCCACATCTTTACTGAAACTCAAGGGGAGTAGGCGGGAATATCATCATCATGCATTTATAATTCATTTCATCAATATTATACAAGAACTAACTTGACATTGGCTAAATGCACAAACCGTGCGAAGCCAGAAGGAACAAAAAAAAAAAAAAAAAAATCCTTGACTAAGATCCACGAACGACAGTCGTTAAGCGTCCTCAGAAGCTCGAAATTCTGACAACCTTTCCTACCAAGGGGTATTACCCAGTTACTAAGTGGTGGAGGTCAGATAGGCAGTCGTTCCATGTAAAATACTGGTATTTCGTTTTATCTGGTTAGACTGGAAGCCGACCCTAACATAGTTGGGAAAAGGCTGGGCTGATTGATTGATTTTATATGCCTTGTTGCCGCGTTGGTTCGATTGGAAGTTTGCTACTGCTGCATGAGATCCTGAGTTAAATTCCCAGGTCTGGCAAAGTGTTATTGGGTTTTTTCAACTGGAATTTCCTAGACCGGAGTTTGGATATGTGCCCGGTTGATGGCAATAGGCTCGCCCCCTATTACATGGGACTTAAACATAACTGGCGAAAAGTGGGTAGGTAGGTATATAATAGACACACCTGTGCCTCACTCATCGGGGATTTCAGGCGTGATGATATATTTTGTGTAATATTTAAATTACTTGTACACTGATGTCGTAACCACTAGTAGTGAATCAGAATCAGAATCAGATGATTCTGATTCACTAGTAGTGATTGTTATGAATAGGACCAATATGATCAGTGTGTCTGTCAATAACATTTTTTCAAATGGCAATGACCGAAAACTACAGGTACCTACCTAATTGACTAACTGCAGTGAGGCAGTCGGGTATGAACACCATTTCGATTATTGAGGGGCGAAATTAATCGCAGGATTAGCCACGGTCAGTTTGAATTTCAACGAGAAAAAAAGGGACAAGATCTCTTGGCAAACGAATCCCTATCTATATTTTTTAGAGATCCGTACCCAAAGGTATTTTTTTAAGTTCAAATAACTTCTCCCGCTCTGGGCGGAATGGGAGGGCGTGTCAGACTTTTACTAACTAAAACCCACCCGTGTTCCTTCAGTTGCCTGTGTGCCAGGGCAACGATATCCTTTTTGGACCAACCCGCAACCCTGGCAGCACCCAAAGGGTGCCAACGGGACCTATTACTAAGGCTCCGCTGTCTGTCTATTTATCAGTATGTCACAGGGCTGTATCATTTGAACCATAAAAGGTAGGCACTTGAAATTTTCACAGAGTGTGTATTAATGTGGCCGCTATAACAAAAAATAAAATAAAAATAACGGCATATACACCCCATACAAGAAACGTGTTTATTTTTAATTAAAGTATGTATTTAAAAAAAATTGGCAGTCATGGCGACTGCCGACAGAACTGAAAACTGAAAACTTTGGAACAACATAAATATACCTGTTCAGAATTAAAAATAGTTTTATGAGTTGAAACAAATACCAGTGTTATTAGTTATTGGTATTAGAACGGAATAAATCAAACCATTCAACATGATAGTGGTTGACTGGTTTGTTATGGTTAGATATACCTATGGTCTATATATTTTTTCTTTTTTTTCAACTCAATACCAGATTACCACCCACACCACATACAAAAACGCAAAAATTCACCCAATAGTTAAGTAATTAAGTATCTACGATAACATATCATGATCAAAACTAATTTGTGACTTCCAGCGCCTGAGCACCGAAATCCTACAGAGAACAGAATCGGTACGTCGTCGTGTCGTTGGGGAATTTTCTAATTACGATTTCAAAGACACCTCGTTTGTAGAACATGTGACATTTGGAGTGAAAAAGGTCACGTATAGAAAATTGGAAATCCAACTGGGACGGGCCGTGGACGTTACGGCGCCAAAAATTTGCCTCCAGACTTTCCTATTAACGAATCTCATTTGTCGGATTGTCGGGAATTGGTCTCAGTTTTTTTGGTGAACGTTTAAGGGTTTTTTTTTGTGGATTATGCTTTTGAATGCAGTGGTAGGTAGGTACTTACTAGTGGTAGATACTTTGTTTTTACATAGTACGTCAAGCACACAAAATTACAGAGTCGGACTTAATGCCATAGGCATTTTCTACCACTCAACCTTTGGGTGATGCAGAGACAAAAAGTGGTAGGTGCAATCACGAAAATTTTTGGAATTAATATTTATTTAAACATAAAGATACCTACTTGTACCTATATCAAACTATAAAATATATTATCTATATACCTAATTACATATAAATATAAATAAATACACGAATCTACTAAACCAAAAAAAACAAACAATGGGAAAACATTAACGTTGTGATGATACGGCCGGTTTCTTACGAATGTGCTCTCGAATTTAACTTTAAAGGATAATCGACTATCGGTAATTTGTTTTTTTTGTAAAATATCTTGTACCAGGATGTTGTATACCTACTTGTAAAATGGACACCATGTAACGTGAGTCCATAAAAAACAAGATAGACAAGAATTCGCAAACCCCGAAATTAGTAAAGTCAGCACTTGGAGAGTTTAATTCATAGACAGGTACTAATTATTCCTTCATGTCATAACGTAGCCGAAGGCTTTTAGATTTAAGTAAAAAAAAAAAGTTCAAAAAGCTTTAGGTAAATTGATTCTAATGAGAAGAGTGATTCTTCAAATCTGGTTGAACAATTCTTCTTAATTAAGAAGAATGTCAAGACAGTTCATCGATATAAAAGACCTTGCAATTTAATTAAAATTTGCTAACAAACTTTGTCACTCTGAATTTCCTCTTTGCCCCGAATTCGGGACACCATCTGCGCATCTCTATTGCAAAATAATTAGTCTAAAGTAAATTATGCACCCTTTAAACTGCATCAAATTTAGGCAAATAAAGTCAGTTTAAAATATATATTAGAGGGCCACATGGTATGTGTTTTAAAAGACATTTTCTTATGAGTTGCATCACACTTAAATTAGGGGAGGGGTAGATAATATGACATTGTACAGAGCTCCCGGCAACGGTTTTTATTATGTGTGTTAGAAGCAATTTTAATCATACTTATTGTAAATTATTATTATTGTTTATTGGGTTGAACATTTTGAAGTTCATTTTAGGGTTAATACCTATATTTAACTGTAAATGGAATGCAGTTCTGTCTTAAATATACAGGACCATAAGAATGTTATTGTTGTGATCTGAGGGGCAATTCCCGTATTTTTAAGAACCTAAGGACGCATTTTAATCTGTCTTACGCCCAGTTTTTGGAACGAAAATCAACACAATAATAAGCTAATCAATTCTCAAGCGTGCGGAAACTACTGTGATTGGTTGACATAATTATCAACAGCCAATCACATCACTTTACTTGGGTTTAATATTTTCGTTGCAGAAACCGGGCTGTTCTCATCTGTCAAAAAGCCATTTTAATTTACTAAAGTTATTGACAGGTTCTTGACATTGATTGTCGCTAAGATGTAATTGTGACTTGATTGTTAACGTACCTACGCGAGTTTGATTGTCTTGCTGTTTTCTTTTTATTTTAGCTATTTTACGATTTTATAATTGTTATAATAGGTATATAAATACCAGCAACACCACGATTCAATGTCCTCAGTTTTAAATATGGGAGCCTCAAAAACTTGTTAACTTCACAATCATAATATTCATAAAAAAAATCCCCACGAGATATTTTCTCACACATCCCGCTCCCAATAAATTCGTTTCATACATAATCGTCGAAAAATTGCGTCACTTTTCTTTACAGAACGCCAGCAAAACACTCAGAATGGCGCGTGCCGGTACAATTGACCGAATGCTCACAATTATTCGTACGGCGGAAACTGTGGGGCTGCGGGTGTGGAAAAAAAAGAAATATTTATTCACCGAGTGCAATCATGACGAATAAAACGATTACATGCTACGTTCGTGAATAGTTTCTATTGCAGCTATAGAATAGCATTGTTTTGGTATAATTGATATTAGCGATAGGTGGATATAACTTTGATGATAAAATCTCAAAATAAAAAAATCTAATAATATAATTGAATAATACATGTTAAAAAGGTGTTACAATCTATTTTATTAACTGTCATAAACACTTGCCGCCTTATTACAAAACAAGATTTATATTTTGACATGGCTTAAACCATGGAGCCAGTTTTTGTAATAAGAACGTAACAGTGATTGAAATACCGTTCTTTATACAAAACTGAAAACTTAGTTCGGTACTAAGTTGTCAGTTTTGTGTTTAGGAACTTTACCATAGTCGGAATAAAGTTCGAAACTCAATAATGCCTCCATGGTTTAAACCTGGGTCTGATGATAAACTTTGTTTTGTAATAAGACATTAACCCCCTTATTACAAAACAAGGTTTATCATCAGACCCAGGTTTAAACCATGGAGGCATTATTGAGTTTCGAACTTTATTCCGACTATGGTAAAGTTCCTAAACACAAAACTGACAATTTAGTACCGAACTACGAGTATGTTTTCAGTTTTGTATAAAGAACGGTATTTCAATCACTGTTACGTTCTTATTACAAAAACTGGCTCCATGGTTTAAGCCATGTCAAAATATAAACCTTGTTTTGTAATAAGACGGTTTGAGGCTAACCTAATGCTAAGCCAATAATAAATATTTCAAAAATAAAGTGTTGCTAGAGATATTTTCTTTGAGCAATAAAAATTGTATTAAAGAAAATATTATGAGTGGGAGTTAATTCACTCCTATAACAAAAAATCATAGACTCAATAATATTTTCATTTCTACATTTTCGAAGGAAAACATTACACACCAGATAAATTTTAATGTATGTTTTACCAGTTTTCCTCTAATATTCGTTCTCATAATAATTTATGGAATTTATAATGACTTGACCCACAACTCATTGGAAAATTTTAACACAATGTAATGTAATGAAATCATTTTACACATCAATGGATCACCCTTTATTTGTAAAACACACATAGAACGGTTTGATTAGGATAATAGAAATTCAGAACCAATATTTTTCTTAGATAAATAGAGAAAGCAAATGATTGAAATTACTATAAAATGAAAGAGTTATAGTGTAATAGACGATTTGATTGCTAATGATGACAATAATAGAAGAAAGTTTAGAAGTAAAATCCGACTCAAGAAAGGCTGGGATCCGTAGGAATCTCGTTATAGTACACTCGATACTTCACATAGGGCTCGTATGGGGCATAAATTCCATCTGAGCAATTACTTTCCTTTTAGGCAAATGAACAAGCTGACTGTAACCATAGAAATTCAATCCGACCAAATCTGTATGTAAATGTATTGTAATTGTGGGGCCAATATTCGAATTACAATTTCTATGTTGATTAACCGTGTAACACAGGAATTTATGTTCGCTCCTCCAATGCCTGTTTCTCTAGCATAATTTTGTTTGTACGTTTTATACCACAAGCGGTTATACGCGGGTTGTATGATGTTGTTGTAAATAGAAAATACATCGCATGTATATTTTGGATATGTGTTACGAAAAATGGTTTGTTGGAAGAGTAATTTGGGGAAGAATAATATTTTAAGGTTACAAAAAGTTTGTGGCAGTTTTTTTAAAAGGTTGGTTAAAGTGGTTGAACATATTTTTTTTTCTACCTTTAGATAGGTTGAAATATATTATTAAAAAAAATCACGACACGACAGAGCTGTTAGATAAGCTCCAATTTAGGTCGTGTCGATATTTTTACACCTCGATCTGCATCGTCAGGTAACTTTTATCTAAAGACTATTTGATATTTTTTCCATATATAAGTTGTCAAACCGCCCAAATCCTTCAGTTAAAAGTGATTCAATGAAACCAGCTCTTAGTTACAATAAACTTAAGATTTTTTTAAATTTCACACTGTGAACCTAATTCACCCTAACTTAATAACTCTCGTTCATAATCTAGACCCTCATATCGGAAAAGGTCTTTGCAAAATCCCTAATTAGACATATCTATTGATAACGTTATCAGAGCCCTACCGTCATTATGTTTTACGACTGGTTTTAATTCTGATACGGCAAGGTCGTAAGCTTTTGTCTGACGTCATAATTAAGTTGATCGTTATCTGGGATTATACTTTATCTAAGTACTAATTCTGTGTGTGAGGGATATTTTTACTACCTATAATATAAAAGAGGTATTTTGTGAGTGATGTAGGGGGTAATCTTCGGAACTATTGATCCGATTCCGAATTTCTTTCATTAATTGGAAGCTACAGTATTGCCAAGTCTCATAGAATATATTTTATGTTAAAACAAAAAAAAATACGTGACCGAAAGTCGCGTGAAGAAGCTGGTGATTTATATTTTGTATGAGCACCATACTGCAATCGCCAAACCGCCTGCCAAGCGTGGCGATTATGGCAAACCACCCCTTTGGGAGAGGCCTATGTCCAGCAGTGAACGTCTTTCGGCTGAAATGATGATGATGAGCAGCGCATAGGAGAAAAATATTTGTTGAAACAATTAATTTTAATTACATATTTGGTAATTTGAGGAGTCTTGATAATTGGCATTTGGGTAGGTAATGCTTTTTATCACCCAAACACTTCGGCCCTACACCAACGCCTCAAAACCTATAATCGCTGCCCAGTCGAAATTGGTCTGCTGTCACACTTAAAATAAATTACTGTCCCCGCGCAATTTCACACCCCTAACCCTCCCACTAATTGAACCAAAATACACTTAAATTTTCTTTGTGTCTAGTGTAATTTTAGCTCAGATGGGGTCACATAAACCACCCCATGGCAATTTAACGGGTTGAACATTCTCTTCCTGATGTCAATTTGGAGTTTCTTAAGTAAAATGAACTGAATATTTGACGCAAACTCGTGTAGATTAATTAAAATTTCGCCATAATCGCTTTTCTCAGTCTACGTAAATATTGAGTTGTTCCGTTGTTTGAATGAAAAGAGAAATTCGGCAGATGAAAGTTTAGTTTAATATAGTGTTAAAAACAACCACACACACACACATACATACATACACATAAACACATACACTTATACACATACACTTAAACACATTCACACAAACACATACACATAATCACACACGCACCCACACATAAACACACACACTAACAGACTAAATAAAAGTAAAATTAATAAATAAATTAATGTTAACTTTTGTTTAATAACCTTTGTTTAACTTTTGTTTAATAACACGTTACACTAATAGTAAGATATAAAGGAGCGGCGCCTCCTGGCACAGCCATCTATATGCTTAAAAGAGGACGCCACCAACTGTATAACGTATGTAAGTAACATCGTGTAATATTGAAATAAACATTTTTGTATTTGTATTTGTGTTAATAGTAGGTAATTATTCTATTTACGAGAACTGTTGAATAATATGCTGCTAACCGGCGAAAATAAAACTATGAAGCTCTAAGAAGACACAACTGATGCTGATCAAGGTAATGAAGGCTGGCGAATGTATGTAATCACAGATTATTAGAAGAACGACCACAGTCGAGAGAAGAACATGTGGCGGCATCTACATCGCGCCATGCGAATTATGAATCACACTGACGTCACGCAAAGTCCTGCATCGCACAAGCATAGTTTACCGTGCGACTAGCCTATAGACAACGACCTGACAACAATCGTCGGGCGGATGCCCACTAAACACAACACAAGTCTGGTCGGAGTATCCTCCCTTTTCTATAGAGGATGAGTGGACTTTACACCCTGTTCCACATACCTCTATAAACATGGTATAGATCGTCCATCTGCCAAGCGTGGTGATTTTTGACAAATTACCACATAGCATTATCAGTCTATAATGTTCCTACTGTTGGAGCATAATCTAGGCTAGGCCTAGTGCGGTTTGGTGGATGACACAATTCTTTGAAATTCGGTCCCAGAATTTTGGACATTCGCTGGTTTCCGATAAAGGAAAACGTCATGAAGATGGTTTCCTCACGTTTTCTTTCACCGTTTTGAGAGCAGTTACATAATCAGCCTATAATGTTCCCACTGCTGGGACATAGGCCTCCTATCTGTGAGACATGGCCGTTACCAATGGGCCACCACTGCTCCTTTGAGAGCAGTTAATTACCACTTAATCATCATAAATGGAAAGTGGACGACTATTGACTGATTATGATGAATATCTCTAAATGGGTAAATGGTATCTCTATTGCACACCTGTGTTATGCAATTATATAATACAAAAGCAGGAGGAGTTTATGACATAATTATGTTCGTTGTGTGACAATAAATTTAAGATGTTTTATTAAGTAGATGAAGTCTACTCTTATACCTATCAACGTAAGGTCCGTCGACACCGCAGTTAATATACTAAAACCTGTACAACCAAAGTACTTAATTTATAATCCGAACAAATGAAACAGTTCGTAGTTCCCACTAATTCTGTTGACAGTACACTAATCATTACATCAAAACGTGATGACGAATGAAACACGGGACATGAATAACTGAAATGCGACCTCGTATGCAAGCGTAGATGTTACTGTAAAAGCTTGAATATAGGCTAATTGCAGGGCTCGAGGAAAATCCTGAAAGTGCTATTGAAATTGATAGTATAAAGTTGGTAATGCGCAAGAAGATGGTTGTAAAAAAAACAATAAACTTTATTGTAGCTCGAAATAGGAGCTTACCTAAAGTGCACCTCGACATCTATTCCTCAGTCTGTTAAAGCGACAATCTCATCATCATTCATCATTTCAGCCGAAAGACGTCCACTGCTGGACATAGGCCGCCCCAAAAAGGGGGGGGGGGGATTTTCCGTAATCGCCACGCTTGGCAAGCGGGTTGGCGATCGCAGTATTATTTAAAAAAATGCATAGAGAACGCTGCTGCCCGTTCTCTAGTAAGTCCCTTAGTCGCCTTTTACGACACCCACGGGAAGAAATGGGATGGTGCTATTCTTTACGTCCGGCACCAAACGGAACAACCGACAATCTACTACAACACAGACATTCCCGATTTACGGCCGTCAACACTTGAAGACTTATCTATCTGCTCCAATAGCTCCTCTAGGAGATATGGCCTACCCACTGCCAGTTTAGCTCAAATTTATTAAATGTCGACTACTGACAGTTAATGCGAATGCAAAAGATGCAACTAGACTAGACTATTTCAGGATAAGCTCCATTTCTAGCTTCAACAGTAACATTGTCACAGTCACCGCACGCGTTGTGAGGACCCAACGACCCGGTTGCATAAATTCGTATTGTGACAATTATACGGGACATTATCTCCGCTGCCGTTGTCTCCCGGATTTTTGTACTGTTTTCATTCGCGGTTTTTTTTAGTTCGTCCTGTCTGTGTGAACGTTTACGTTAGATGAGTATACCTATTTTGTAATGAAGTATTCAATTGATCCTAAAATATGGAAGCCTACTTTTAATTAAAAATCCACAAGATTGTTAATTTTAAATACCACATTTTGCCAATAACAAAATATATCGATTTGAGCATTTCAGGTTTAGATGACAAAATGATTGATTATTATATCTAATCGGTTATTCAAAGAGACGTCAGCACCAATTGACGGGGTCCGAAAGGGCCAATGCCTGCCAGGGTTACGAGTCTGTCCGAAAGGGATATCGTAGCTCTGGCACACAGGCATTTGAAGGAACACGGAGGGTTTTAGTCAGTAAAAGTCTGACACTCCCTCTCGCTCCGCCCAGAGCGGGAGAAGTTATTTGATGATTTCTCACCCAAAAAAAAAAAAAAAACCGGCCAAGTGCATGTCGGACTACGCACAATGAAGGGTTCCGTAGCTGGGATGAATTTATCCCAAAAACAAACTTAACATTGTAGTTGAAAAACATGCTCTCCCATACATCGATATACGTTACGGTCAATTCTCCAACTGCAAATTTAAGTTGGTCGACTATTACTCGTTAACTTGTGAAGCCTACTTAGCTGTGATAGTTTTCCTTTTAATTTCGTTATATATGCTATTGCCTTGAATTTTTTCACATATCCAAAACCAACCATTTAGCTGGCAGGGGAGGGGGACACTTGACTCTAACAAAAAATAGCACTTTAAAGCTTAATATTACGCAAACGGATCCCTTAATTGAAAAATGTTTTTGCTAAACCCACAATATTTTTGAACGGCCTATCCAACGATACCCCACACCATGGAATAGACTAGAAAAAAAAATATCATCCCCATTTCACGTGCAAGGGAGGTACCCTAAAAAAAAATGTTTTTCATAATTTTATTTTACCATTTTTTCGACATGATTAATATGTATACCCATGCCAAATTACAGCTTTCTAGGACTAAGCGTCTCTGAGCTAAGCTGGGGACAGACGGACGGACGGACAGACAGACAGACAGACAGACAGACGGACATGGCGAAACTATAAGGGTTCCTTGTTTACTACGGAACCCTAAAAAGGTGCGTAGTACTCGCAACCGGCGTGCGTGTATGACTAGATGTATGAACATAGGCGAAGCAAAAGGAGTATGTAAGGAGCGTAGCAAGTGGCGTTCTTTAGTTTCTGCCTACCCCCATGGGAAGAAGGCGTGAGTTTATGTATGTATGTATCGATTAGGATCTTTAGCAGAAATTTCTAAATTAGAGCTATCTGCCTTAGATGCGTAAGTCACAAACATACAGAAAACATTTTGAATAAAGCATAAATACATACAGTTGTTCTTATACAAAGTACTTCATATGAACACTTAGCAGCTGCCTCAACACTAGACCAATGCAACACCGTATTCAGACATAACATAAAACGCGAAATCATAAAATTGTGGTCCGCTCTCGTATCTACATTTATATGGGAGGTCTGGCTCACATTGTCGGTTACAGCACCATATGACGCACTTGTGTAATGGTCTGTACAGCGTAGTTGTATGTAAACATTTCTTCTTTATGTATTTAATTTGAACACCAATGGACGCACGCATAATGGCGGCAGCATGTCGCAGCGGTTTGGCGAATGGACGCGTCCGGATATACAAGGATATTAAACTGGATGTACCAACAGTTTCATATGTTACGTACCGCTTTTACTAGCGAGTTGGACAATATTTTGGAATGTTTGGTACAATACGATCGTGCGAATATTTGCAGCTGAAATCATTCTAGTCTAGGACTAATTATCCAGGCTACATCAAGCACTACTGTTACCGGTACTACTAAGTACCTAGTATCTACCTACATACTGTTCAGAAATCCTATTATATTAAGGTGACTTTCCGTTCTGATTCTGCTACGGGACTTGAAAAATGTCTTAAAATTGCTTACCTGTCTTCGTTTTTGAAACCCCTGCTACCTACCTTTTTTACCGTTAGAAACTTTTATCTTACGAGTAAGACGCAGATATATGCCAGTGACCTTGAGTGGTTAGCTTGCGTGTTCTGTACTGAGCTCACGCAACGCGTCGTACGTTCAGCCATCAAGGAGCGCTGTCCCCAATTTTACGCATTATTAATTTATTATACACAAAACAAAAGGTATTTGAATAAAACGCGTCTACTAAAAGATCATTAATTAAATTATCTTTAAATCGGTGAAGGTTTCAGAAAAATACGCTTGGTAGATTTTGCGCCATTCTCAGTTTTTTATCCAATTTAGACATAACTTTACAAATTAATTTAATTAAGTAATATAAACATAATCTAAAATATTCACATATTAAGTTATTGAGAAAATGCTCTTATTTAACATATATTTTTTTCAAATAATTAACACTACTCGTTTAGACGTGATCTTCAGTATAAAATCATTAAAAGTTGGTTATCGTCGCCTTAAGAGTAGAATAAATTCCATAGGTACCTCTTCCAGAAGTCTTAGTTTCTAACTGTTCCGTGGTGTTAGCACATAGTTACGTTCTATAGAGGTGCTACGTATAGAATAGCCAACGTACTATGTGGTTATGAACTGGACAATCTATGATTAAGAATTCATATGCTTATACAGTGAGTATTTTAATGGATGCTGTATGATAATAGGTAGTTCTGTTCTTATTGCATTTTACGCAAGTGCAATGGAATATTCAAGTAAAACTGTTTTTGAAATAATAACTAAGAAATAAAATAAAAATATTTTGTAATTTTGATGTAGGTACATATTACGCTTCTTCATCCACCTGGACTCAAAAAGACCTCATATAGCTTCATTAATTCTCAACAAATGTCTCCTCGGTCATTAGTCACGAAAAAATAATCGATAAAAGCTGCACCAAAACTCATAAAATAATCACCCGTGAAATAACGGAACACTTTTATCCCGTAAACTGCAACAACGAAATTAATTAAAATCTCGCCCGGTACAAATTAAACGGTCTTTCGGTTGCACTTTACGCTGCTTTTCCGGCGGGCAAACAAACATTTTGATTAACAACTTGCGTCGAATCAATCAATTTAATTGGTAGGCGACCAGCCCTGCGGCAATTGCCTTTTTCATCATAACAACAATGAATAACATCGTGGTAAAAATATCTACAGCATGTATCAGAAAGTGTGATCATATTTAAGTACAGACCATCAAATTAAACAACTTTCTCCATGGGACCATCGTAATCGCGAAAAAATAATCAGCCGTCCCATCCATTTGTGTCGAGTGGGTATTGAAGTTTTGTATTCCCATACAAAACTTCAAAATACGATGTAGGTCCCATGGAGAAAGTTGTTCAATTTGAGTGTCTGTATCACATCCTAAAATATGACTACGGTACCTTTCTGATACATGCTGTATACAACATTATTTTTAGTATATGCGAAACCCGAATTACGTGTCTAGTATTTTTATATAAAGAATCTATGTACAAAATTTCAAAACTGTATCATGAAAATTCACAAAGTTATAAGGTCGTTATGTAACCATTGTCCGTACAAAAACATGCTAACGGCGGCGGCGCCCCCGCGCCTCCGTGGTCGTCTTGCGCTCGTTGATAATAATTTGGCAGTAGGTACCTAATCGTACGGCGATTGTATTGTAAGTAATTAAATGGTGATAACATTTTTCCATCACACTTAAATATATTTTGGAAAAAAAAACATGGTGTAAAAATTATTGAAATCGATTCAGTTCCTTATTCTGAACAAACTAATTATATTCAGGTTTCGCATATACTAAAAATAATGTTGTATATGGACGGCACTTCAGTTACCCTAACAAAATAAAACTTAATGACCAAAAAAGACGTAATGTCATTGTGTATCACCACGTTTTGGATAATTGATGAGTCTACTAACTCTTCTCTTCTCTTCGCTTCATATTTGTAACTGACCAACTTCTTGACAGTTCAAAAGTCTGTAAATGGTTTAATTGAAATAAATGCTTTAAGTTTGAGTTTGAGTTTTTACCTGAAATATAAAAATAATCGGTAATCGGTGTGGTTTAAAAGAACATGGTAGTGACAAAAATCCAAAAGAGTATGCTTAGATGGTTTGGTCATTTTGAGAGGATGAATGAAAGGCAACTAACAAAAGGTATTTACAAGGCAGGTGAGTAAAAACACTGGGAGAGGACGCCTTAGAAGGAGGAGGATATCGACCTAATTGGTGATGTTCTTCAGAAAGGTCAGGCGCGTAGTACTCGCAACCTGCGTGCGTGTATGACCAGATGTATGAACGTTTAGTAAACGAAGCAAAAGGTATATGTAAGGAGCGCAGCAAGTGGCGTTCTATAGTTTCTGCCTACCCCCATGGGAAGAAGGCGTCAGTTTATGAATGTGTGTATTTAAGGTTTGACAGTCGTTACTGGAAGTCAGAAGCCCGAAAGTCTGACAACCAGTCTCACCAAGGGGTATCGTGTTATCCAGTAACTGGGCTGTGGAGTCAGATAGGCAGTCACTTCACGTAAAGTACTGCATGTAGATTCTGTTAAAATCTCACCGTGAATTCTTGCGTGGAGTGATCGTTCAGTGTCATTCCACTAATGCTAGGGATTGACCAAGGATTACATTTACAATCAAAATCGAGATTTTAATAATATTTTTTTTGCTAATTCTATTGACAATTTTATATTATTTCAAAGCTAGTATTTAAGTGTCTAAATGTTACTAATTAGGAGGTTTTTAAATAAAATAGCACAACAGAAATAAAGTCAGACAGCTTAATTTTGTTTTTTTCCATTTTTTTCCTAGACTTTAGTTCCTAGACCCTGAAACATTACTATGTTTAGACACTTAAATACTGGCTTTGAAATAATATAAAATAATCAACAGAATTACCATAAAAAATATTATTAAAATCTCGATTGTGATTGTAAATGTATTAACTTGGTCCATCCCTAGCATCAGGTGGGATGACACTGACAGCTTAGTTCACTCCACCTAAGTTTTCACGGTGAGATGGTTACAGAATAGCACTGCTGGTATTCAGCTGCATCCGCTTATACTGACAGCTGACTCCAGCACAGTTGGGAAGAGGCTGGGCAGGTTGATTTAATAAA
Organism: Tiliacea aurago; assembly: GCA_948098905.1. Taxonomy (NCBI): domain Eukaryota; kingdom Metazoa; phylum Arthropoda; class Insecta; order Lepidoptera; family Noctuidae; genus Tiliacea; species Tiliacea aurago. Next base: position 17,350,413 of record OX402587.1, on the reverse strand, counting down.
GATACAATTTAATGATTTCCTGATCACAGTAAACACTGACTTATCTTTCGGGCACAGAGTACACAATGAAGGTGTGGTTAAAAGATCTTACTCGTACACATTACAGAAAGAAACACAGTTCTCTAAAACTGTGCCAAAAAGCTTGGTAGGACAACACGCCATTAAGGGAGAAGTCTGCGGTCTGTGGACGGTAAGCGATGGGTAGCTCACCGTCCGATAAGGACCAGGCCCAGGTCGACGGCGCTGTTCTACGCGCGCCTCAAAGTGATGTCAGCACGAAGTGACGGGGTTCATTAGGGCCAATGCCTGCCAGGGTTGCGAGTTTGTCTGAAAGGGATATCGTGGCCCTGGCACACAGGCAAATGAAGGAACACGGGTTGGTTTTAGTGAGTAAAAGTCTGACACTCCCTCCCGCTCCGCCCAGAGCGGGAGAAGTTATTTAATGTTAACCCAGCTAGAAAAAAAAAGCACAGTTGGGAAAAGGATAGGCAGATTGATTTAATAAAGGTACAATTTAATGATTTCGTGATCACAGTAAACATTGACTTATCTTATGGGCACAGAGTACACAATGAAAGTGTGGTTGGAACATCTTAGTTGATACACATTAGAGAAAGAACTGAAAACAAACACAGTTCACTGTAGAACAGTTCTCTAAAACTGTGCCAAAAAACTTGATAGGACAACACGACATTAAGGGAGAAGTATGCAAAATAGGGCACTTAGCGTTGAATTGGGTCGACTGGCTTAAGCGTTGGGTAGCTTATGCGTTCTCGCAATCTTTAAATCCTGAACATTATTGTTATCTTCAGGACTTGGCGCTTTTTTCTTATTTAATTCCTGTAAGAAGTTGGAGATATGGACAAGAAATATCACTTTCTTCAATCTTGCTCTCATTTATTTCTTTCTATGTACCCAAAGACAGATATTATATTCTAAATATTACTGTATCTTGAAAGAGTTAACTTACTTGTTTAGACAAGTAAGTTAGCCACTGTTACAATAATGATTTTGTCCCTCTAGAGGTAAGGGAACAAAAGCCCTGATGTAAGGAGGGTTGGTATCAGAATACAAGGAAACTAGCAACTGTCTCAAACAATTTATAAATTTATAAAAATATAGCATAACCTAAATTAGGTAGGCGACAACAACGGTAACCTAAGGTATGCCAGCCAGCTTAGATTCCAGTTGATAAGAACTATCTAATTTAGGTTATGCTATATTTTTATAAATATATAAATTGTTTGAGACAGTTAGTAGTTTCCTTGTATTCTGATACCAACCCTCCATACATCAGGGCTTTTGTTCCTTTACCACTAGAGGGACAAAATCTTAGATGTAACAGTGGCCCCAAGGTGGGCGCCACTGTTACATCTAGCTCTAGTAGAGACACACAGATGGATCTAGTACAGTATAGTCTACCTATTTGTCTATATCTGCAAATAAACCCCAATCACAATAGGCTAGTGATTTGGGGCTTGTATATAACACTGCAACTGCAAAATTATTACATTAATATTTATAAAACCGACCAAGTGCGTGTCGGACCACGCACAATGAAGGGTTCCGTAGTTGGGATAATTTATCCAAAAAACAAACTTAAAGTTTTAGTTGATAAACATGTTTTCCCATTAGTTTTTTTTTTTTGGATGGGAAATTATCAAATAACTTCGGGCGTGTCAGACTTTTACTGACTAAAACCCACCCGTGTTCCTTCATTTCCCTGTGTGCCAGGGACAAACTCGCAGCCCTGGCAGGCATTGGCCCTAATGGACCCCGTCAATTCGTGCTGACATCTCTTTGAGGCGCGCGTGGAACTCAACGCGCCGTCGACCCGGGCCTGGTTCTTATCGGACGGGGAGCTAAACATGTTCTCCCATACAGCTGAACATGATATACCTAAGCCGCGGTCAATTTTCCAACTGCAGATTAAGTTTGTAATCAAATTTGTTTGTTTTTTATGTGATAAAACTACAAATTAACAATTTTCGGACTTTTTCCTTTGCTTGTGATGTGAGCTCTTGCTTCTTGCCAAATTTCAAGATTCTAGGTCAACGGGAAGTACCCTATAGGTTTTGACTTCCTTGCGAGTATTAAAATATGTCGCATAAATCGCTGTATTTTTTATTGACACACAGACAGACAGACGGACAACGCAGTGATGGCAGTTTTTCCGTACCTATTGAGGTACGGAAAAACTGCCTACGTAAGAAACTCTATAATAGTACTGATAGCAGCTGTCTTAAACTCAGTGAAACGATTCGTAGTCCAAACCACGAGCAAAGCTAGCGTTCGATACAATCCCCGTAAACGTTCAATTCCATATTTATTTCCGCTAGACCGCAACCGTATCCATCTAAAATTCAGTGTAACGCTTTCATATATATCTTAATAACGTCGTCTATTTCAATAAAACCTAGTCCAATTCATGGCGAAACAACCAAATGACGCAAACAAACGTAACCATTCCACGTATCGTCATAAAGGCTATTTTTATTGCTTACAGTTAACATAAAGTTTATCCGGCTTCATCCCCTAACGTCTCTAAATGCAATCCAAACGCAGTGGAACCAGGAATTATACCAGCATTTACTTTCAACGATGCACTCAAGATATTTTCAAGTGTGGCGAAGTGAGGGTTAAATGTGGAGTTATTTTTATTTCAATAATATTACAGTTTTGATGTGAAATCTTGGATTCTGTACCAGGTATTGAAGTTTCATCTGTTTCTTAGTGTTCGGTTTATTTTTGAATTTCATTCAGTAGCAGACTGAAATATTTAAACAAACTGGCGAATCAAATAAATAACATGAAAATTCACGTCTTTTTAATTGCTTAATCCGTGAAAATAATTGCCTTAAAATTATGTACGGAGCAATTTGCTAAAATGTTCCTATATTAACGTTTAAAATTCTTCTGGATCGAGAATAAAACGTCCGAAACGACGTTACTTAAAATAATTTTCTTCAAATGGATACTTTATATGCTGCGCTCGTACCTCTGACCTACTCGTTTCACTTATTTCGATATTGGACCCCACTAATTTTGTTTACTTATTCATTAAAATGGAGAGAGATGGCGAACTCGGGCGAAATGCTTTCTCTATTAGATTTTTATGGAAAACTGAATACGTGAAAGTGGATTTTAAAGGAGGAAACCTTTTTCTTTAACTGCCCTGATGAAGTTATATCGATAAATTCGTTCTTGCTATTATAGGGAGTAGTAGTAACAACTTCTGTAAGCTAACGTTATTGAGGTTAAGAGTATCATTGGTACAAGATACTCGTAGTATTTCTCTCAGTTCCGTCCACCACTGCCGGACGTAAAGAATAGCACCATCCTATTTCTTCCCGTGGGTGTCGTATAAGGCGAATAAGGGACTTACTAGAGAATGGACAGCAGCGTTCTCTATCCATTTTAACACCATACTGTGATCGCCAACCCGCCTGCGAAGCGTGGTGATTATGGCAATCCTAAATCATAAGTCAGTTATTTTTTTTTATAAAAAGTTTTTTATTTTCGTTTTAGTGGGTCAGTTTTTAATGTATCTAAATTACAATAGTCTAATGTCAAATGCTCTTCACCTTTTACAAAATATTGCTTTTCCCGATGCTGGGACGGTAATTGTTGATGAGGTCTCCTTGTAAGAACCAGGAGAACTGCCACTCACCATATGCATTGTAACGAGCATAAATTGCTTAGCAACCATATTATAGTACCTAATCAAATCGCATCCCGTTAAATACTTATTATTATGTTGCTCCGGTGGCCATCTGTGGTCTCATCATCAGTTCCCCTTCACCAAATGGTGATTTCCGGGAGCAAATGCACGAGTTACTATAAAAAATACCCAAATCACTATAGGTTTGCCTATAACATTTGAGGGTTTCCCTCGATTTCCAAGGGGAAATCGAGGGAAACCCTCAAATGTTATTTGGGATTGTTTTATAGGAAACAGAATCTGACGAGGGGATCCCTTGATCTCCTCGTCAGATTCTGTTTTGGTGGCAATGGGACCACCTCGGGATCATACACTTTCTTTCAAAAAAAAAAAGAATGTTCAAAATCGGTCCTTAGTCGACGGAGATATCGGTGAACAAACAATAAAAAAAAACATACAGCTGAACATAATATATAACTTCCTCCTTTTTGGAAGTCGGTTAAAAAGTCACATCGGTGCACACAAAGCATATTCTATCTATCTTTACCAAAATTACCTATATTTTGGCACAACTTTATGGAACACTACAATAAAATGTGAAACCAAAAATTCAAACACGACAAAACGAAAAAGGAGACAAAATGGGAAGACAATTTAAAAGCAACCAAATAATAGCAGTAGACAGAAATCCAGACATGTGTCGAGCATCAGAGTGGAATGTAAAACAGAAAGATGAAGAATATTGCTCGTGAACACGTCATAAGATATCCTCAGATATCCTCAGATATTACTGCAGATTTACGTAGAAAATGCAACGGTCTGGGAACCACTTGACGGACTGCCGATTCGCATCGTGAATTATTCATTCGTTCCCCAAAAGTTTACCAAGACGGCCGCATTGAACATTGCTTTGTTTTATAGTTTATGAAATTTCGCTTCCTCTTTTACACGGGCTATGGTTTATGTTGAATGTTTTATTCGGAATACAGTTTTGTTGGTTTGGAATTCATTTTTGATCATTGAGTTATAAAACTATGTTCGGGTGTATTTTGAGGATATTTTCTATGATCAGCTTCAACCAATGTTCTGATATTTTTTCTTAACTTTCATTGATTTCATATCCTTACCTCCATAGGAAACTATATGGTTTTGTTTATTTCCGGATTTTTTATCCATGAATTTCAGTTTTAAAACAATGCATTAGAACTTTCAGGAAAACCAATGTATTAAACTATAAATCTTCCACCAGTTTCAAAATAACAAATCTCTATTACCATTGACAGTAACAGATTGTTCTATTTCAGTCTAATTCACTAATAGACTTCAATGAGCGTCGCAATAAGTCAGTGTAACAATAAGTCAGCCTGTTCGGCCACGTGCCTCTCTGCAACATCCGTTACCCATACTACGACGCACAAATCGGTTCGTTTGCGAAGACAAATGGCAGCCGTCCTGCTTGCTAACATACACAGATTGTAAATTTTTTTAAAAATTTCAAAAATTTCTCGAAAAAGAGTTTGAAATCCAATATCGGGTGCAGGCGCAAGCATGAATGCTGTCGTATTTTTTACACGCCACCAAAATCACGATTTGAAACCCTAAACTGTTTGTAACAGAGTATATTTTCTGTTGTCCTCCACCAACCCAGTCGGCATATGAAAAGTGATGCTCTGATATTGATATTCCGTTTAGCATTGTCGTCGCGCTTCAACCGTGTCACCCTCTGTTACCACATTCTACTTTTTGTTTAGCAACAATAGAATTTATTACTATTATGCCGCAATTTAGGTATGTCATGCCCATTGTTCGATTAGCGATCGGCACCCATCGCGTTTCGAAAGTATTCTCCCTGTGGTATTTAACGCCGACGGTGGCATCATAAGGCGCTTCGTTAGCTCTCTGTTTAGAATCCAAATTGTGGTATTAAGTAGTAATTAAGATAAATTAGTGTCGATAAGAGTTCGGGACAACGACGTGCCAACATTGTCGCCATGTCTAAACGATTCGATGAAACAAGAACTTGAAAACGTTTTAAAGATCTGATTTATAATGAACTTTGTTTTGCAAACACCCAAAATAGTTAAGTAGTATTTTATTCTCGATTGTACTTCTTCAAATGGCGATTGTAATTGCAAGAATTCAAAGTTCTTCAGGGCGTGTTGTTGTGCGTCTTTTACATCAAACAAATTGTTTGATGTAAACGGTTTTTTGAATCGTTTATTATATAAACAATATCAACACATAAATCTTTGTTGTCAAAACGCTTATGTTATGGAATGGAAAATTCAAAAGAGGACGTAATAATCCGAAAGTAATGGTCTGACACACGAAGCAGATAGTCTTTCGTGGGGAAGGGAATTTAAATTGAGCGTCGTACAGTCATCTCAATAAGCGGCTTGGCTCTCAACACGGCTCGTAAATTCGACGCCAATTGTTTGTTTTCAACGTAGAACGTTGCGAAGTTGAAAAAAGTGAGTGAACTTACGCAAGGCATGGATAAGGCTTTTGGTTTTAAACAACGTGATGCATAATATTGACCAGATCTGGAGATATTTGTTTTCGGGCAGATATTATTACAACGCTGCTATTTTTACTTTTAAATTAGCTACATGTTTATTATTTTTAAGTTTGGCAACTAATTTTTTGCAAACAATTTAATTTCCGTTTGATCGTGTTCCAATTACAGCCTCATTTACTTTATGTCACAAAAAGAGCAAGTTTTATGTGTCTTCTTAATAATTTAGAGAATAATTATTATCCATAGCAACATTATCTTCGTTCATATCCACCGCTACACCTCCGTTCGGACATCTACAAAGCTGTTTCGAGTATACTTCGTAAATCTTAACTTTTGTTGGCTATATCCGAGTGTAAAATTGTTTAGTGTTGATACAAGCTACATCAATCTGTAGGCATCGCCAATACATCGGGACTCGGTAGGTGCGGTATCGCTGCAAAAGCGGTAGTGATTTGTTCAACGCATCTTTCTGATTTATTCGTCTGGCCGTAAAGTTGTTCAACTAAATCTTTTGAGAGAATTCCAACAGTTTTACGAATGAGTAGCTTTTTCATTTTGTTACGCACTTTTTAGTACTGTTATATTGAATATTGGATAGATAAGATTAACGTTTATGTTTTCAATTACGATGGAGGATTTACGATTTAAGAATTTATTGACGGAAAACTTACATGTCGTAAGCTTTTTTCTTGGAACGGAATATAAAATATTATGAGCATCTTTGAGAGGAAGTGAATGATTCTTGTTATGAATAGTAATTTTCTAGCAACAATAAATTTAATGTATCAATGTTAATTAATGCAGTCATTAACTCATATTACATACTTGTCTTTAGATAACTAATTCTGATCGAAATCTAAGAATTACTGTTGCTAGAACGTCCACACTGTTTTAGGCGAATGTATCATAGAGCTGTTTGTACGGTTGCAGTACACCTATTAATTGTGTACCCAAATCTAGATAATTTTGGTTGACTGCACCAGATTAGACTAAACAACCAATCTATACTTCTCTCATGTTTAATTCTACACCTACCAAATATTGATATAAATTTTAAAACGATTGATTTACATACCGCATATATTTTACATATAATTTATGAACCCAAACAATGGGTAAACATGCGGGCTTTTATTGACAGCTAATATCTGTTTAAATAACTATTGGATCGTTTAATTCCATTGTAAATCATTGTTAACCGTTTGTTTGGTTTTTCACTGATATTTATTACGCGTACAATTCATGGTAGCTACACTGGTATTTCTTGGTGATTCAAGATTTAGTTTTTTATGATTTTACAGTGGGCGATATCACAATGATAATATTGGATTTGTTGCTTTATTAAATTTAAATTCCTTGGATAAACCTTTAAACGAACGTTTCGTTTCGTTCATTTATAATAAACATATATTCTTTCTTTTTTAATTGCAAATGATTTGTAATGCTGGAAGCACAATATGCATACCATACCTAAATCTCTTAACAACCTAAATTCCTTTAATTTCACTTTCCTTCGTTTTTCTTTATCTCTTTTCTTTCTTTTTTCAATTTTTTGTCTATGACATCAATAAATCTTAACCTCTAGGACACGTTACGTCTACGGAGCGTAAAATCTATAATTTAACAAGCAAAAAGAACGGAACTTAAATGTTGTGATCGACAAAAATATAACTTTTTATTATCTTTCGAGATGATTTCCTTCATACCTACATGGATCGGATCGTAATCGTCACATATAAACCCAGACTTTAGGAACTATCGTTTGGCAGCACTCCAAGTACCGGTGTCGGATGTACTTGTTTCACACTTGCCTGTGCCGACCTACATATATCGAGATCTGTAAATAAACTATACTCCTACGTATACTACACGTAGGCTACCTAAATGTTATGTCTCACCCTTAGTCTTCAACTTAAATATTGTAATGTAATAGTTATTTATTAAACTTCATGAGGACATTATCATAGAGATAGTTTTTCTTCATGGATCCTTTCTCTGAACCGGATAGATTAAATTTGATTAGATTGTATTTGGCTTATTTTGTTTTTCTGCATGTGCAAATTTTTGCAGGCGTACTGTTGCTCTCCTGGACTTCATAAACGGAATTAATACTGAGTTTTTAAATGCAATTATGGATGTGCATTTCCGCAAAGTAACGCTTATTTTCATGATTTCTATAAAACCCATCCATTATCATGTAAAATAAGAATAAATCCGACGGCAAATTTTAATGTGCACATCAAGTTGCACCACATCAGCTAAAGCGCTGTTTGTAGATTTCATATAGCCGAAGTAGGTACCTACATGTAGGTAGTTAAGTGTTATGTTAACGCATATGTATGGCTTATGCTTTACCCTTTAATTAGAGTGGAGGCAATCAGCAGCGGCTCCAATAAGTAGCTGTAGTGCCACAATTACAAACCACGTATATTATTGTACCAACTTAAGTGTTCGTTAACGTCTATTGCTCGAAAGCTGGCTTGATGCAATGTTTTGATTTATTAATTAATTAATTTATTGGTCTATCTCAGCGTTACACTGTTTAACCAATTAACACAACATACACGAACAGTGCACAATATTAAGCGATGGACACAGCATGCAAAAAACAATGGTATATCAAAGAAACAAAAAAATAACAATATTGTACAAAAATTACACATAATTTTTACACAAAGTTAACACGACAATAATATTATATAGTTGACAGCAGTTGGGGTAATCGTGCATTAATCTATTTTGGTGGACTTAATGGCGCTAGAATTTTTGAAGTGAAGTGCAAAATAAATTAATCAGCGATATCTCTCTAATTAATTACCTTGATTAAGGGCCACATTCGAATAAGTTCCCGTAAAATTACCTGGCACTATTACAAAATAATATTTCACACCAATTCAGTTTATAGGGTTCCGTACCAAAATGGTAAAAAGGAACCCTTATGGTGAGACTAAAACTGTCTGTCTGTCACACCTGGATATCTCAAGAACTACTAATGCTATCAACTTGAAATTTAGAATAGTTTTTAGATGACGTTTGCCCAACTATTTTGCAAACATGAAAGAAATAAAAAAAAATATCTTTTTTTTTATTTCTTTTATTTCATGTGGGGTATCATATGAAAGAGCGCTGTTTGCATATTCTCAAACATTTTATTTTTAGGCTGCATAGTTTCCGACTTTTGATGCAAAATTTAAAAAAAATACCGTTCCCCCCCTTATCTCCGAAGTTTGCATTGATAAAAATCTGAAATTATTCTACGTGATAGAAGTTTATGTAAAGATTACAGGAAAAATACAACTATGTCTCTAAATAGCACAATTTTTCAGAAATCATCAACATCATATATACGTACGGAACCCTCGGTGTGCGAGTCCGACTCGCTCTTGACCGGTTTTTTTATTTATTAAGTAGTGGTTATCATCACACCATGAAACAGGTCCTAATTCAATCGATTAATTAATTTCTTGATAAAAAAATCTCTTTTCTGCTCCAAATAACCTCTTCCACCGTAACCGACGTAAGGAAACTGTCTGCGATAACCTATGCATTCGACTACAACTCTCAACGGTCGTCCAATCTTACTCAAAAGTAAAAACTTTAAAAATATCGCCCTAAAAAGGTTCAGGCTTTAATTTTATAAATCGGCTGATCCTTGGCCTGTGCCCGCACCCTCGTGTCACGAAACCCGATCCCAAACGGATCCGTCACGCTCAGCTCACAATGAAATCTGTTGTTTCATATGAGATGAAGCTAAGGTGGGCCGTTGTCGATGATTTGGATATCGAGCTTTATAAAAAATGGCTCATGATAAATGTTTATCTGCATCCATCCAAATAATACGATTACGATTTCTATATATATCAGGTTAAGTTATATTTATATTACACTAGCTGACCCGGTGAACTTCGTACCGTCTTATACCGACAGCAGCGCCTACCGGGTCCAATTTTGTTTTCAAACCATCCAAGAACCCGTTGAAATATAAATACAAAATTTCAACCAAATGGGTCCAGGTTTAGAAGGAGTTAGTTGAGAAATACACGTACAGAAGAATTATATATATATTAAGATAATACCGAATAGGCTAGAATTTAATGTGAATAAAGTGTCACCAAACGTGATACTTTAAAAAAGGAAAAAAAAAGGCAGTCATAGCGACTACCGACAAAAGTGAAGGCTTCTTCTCTCAACGCGCTTAAACAAGTTTACACTTCATTAAATTAATGATTATCTAAAACACAATATATACAATGCACAAATAAAACCTTTCAAGTCGTCAATTTATCTTCACTTACTGCTACTACAGCATGTCAGCGCGGGTATATTGGTGACGCGAACTCAAGTGTTTCCCCTTCCAAAAAAATCGTGGTTGTAGGTCGTGGGTTCGAACCTAGACAGGAGCTTTACTTTGTGTAATTAATTTCATCACCACTGCTCTCAAAGCAGTGAAGGCAACATTTTGAGGAAACCGGCATGTCCTAGAACCAAAAATACTCACAAACCGCACTGGGTCTGCGTGGTAAATTACAGCCCACTCTCTCTCGAAGAGAGACATTATACAAACCCAGCAGTGGTAACCGCTGATCCTTGAGCTTAGCAGTACCAATGTCGGATGTCATATTGACGGGTAAATATAAGTTATGCTGACGACAAGGTATTGCTGAGCCCATCGATCGGATAATGATAATGTTGTGCGGTGAATATAAATATAACGTCACAAAGAGCGAACTGATGATTTTCTAAGCAGGCAGCGTGACCTAATTGTGTATTACTCATGTCGCACTGTGTGGAGACTCCCTCCGAAGAGTGCACAAGTTTAAGTATCTGGTCCACTGGGTCACTGAAGATCATAAAGGTAACTGTTACATTGAAAGGGAACGTAGGTCGTTGGCTGTTCGTTGTAACATGCTGGCCAGTGGCCCGCAGGTTTGCACTTTTCAAAGCTTACTGTCACTCACTTCCACACGTGCAGGCTGTGGGTCAACTTCACTCAGCGGGCATACAGTGACTTACGTGTTCAACATAATAATACACTGACAGTACAACTGCGGCTGCCGTGGCGTTGTAGTGCGTCAGGGATGTTTGTGGATATTTGCATTGATGGTTTTGCTTCCATTATTAGATATTAGTTTTTCATTATTATCATCCCTGATGTCGTGTGTTCGCCGCAGCACCAACAGTATTCTCAGTGTGTTCGCAGATCGATGGGATTCCCCGATGTTGTGGAGGTGGATCCACGCTGAATTTTGATTTTAATTGTATGTTAATCTGAGTCTGTACTAACACTAGTCCCCTTATTACGGTTTACCTTCAGACCCAGGTTTAAAACATGGAGCCATTATTGAATTTCGAACTTTATTCCCACTATGGTAATGTTCCTAAACACAAAACTGACAACTTAGTACCGAACTAAGTTTTCAGTTTTGTATAAAGAACGGTATTTCAATCACTGTTACGTTCTTATTACAAAAACTAGCTCCATGGCTTATGCCATGTCAAAATATAAATCTTGTTTTGTAATAAGGCGGTATATGTTTGAATCCTATGGACTTTGTCTGAAAATAAAAGTATTATGTTCAATAGATCATACTTTTTTTTTTACATTGAATCAGCCTTTAATAAAAGGCTGATTATGCTATTATTAACGTCACGCATACACAATAGTGGCGCATATGCAGGTGGGCGTGGCCTGTCGTCTGTAGTTACTTTCAATAGTACCACACATGGATCCGAATATAATAGTTCCTGTGGGCGCTGACAAAACAGTTGGCCAATCAGCTCCCGTTCAAGATAAATCTTATTTCTTTAACAGGTATAGTCAAAAACATAGCGTATTTACGTTGGGGTTAGGCTACTTAAACACCGCGCGGTAAAGAAACCAATCAGCCTATAATGTTCCCACTGCTGGCACACAGGCCTCCTCCTCTTCGAGAGGGTAGCTGTAATCCACCACGCGGGCCCAGTGCGGGTTGAAAGATGTCACATGTATTCGAATTTTGGTTCTAGGACATGCCGATTTCCTCACGATGTTTTCCTTCACCATTTTGAGAGCAGTGGTGTTGAAATTATTTACACAAAGTAAAGTGCCTGGCTGGGTTTGAACCCACGACCTACAACTCGTAAGTCGGGGCCGTTACCACTGGGCCACCCTTGCACAATAGCAATTGAAGGACTCAACAACACCATATCATCATTTTAATAGTGGTGCCCTCAATAGTGCAGCCGAGTTCAGTGTTACTGAGACCCTCGAGCAACTCATTGATGTACAGGTTGAAGAGCCGAGGGGATGTTTAACCATCCTGTCTTACATCACACTCCAACCTGTACTCATCGGACACAACTTTCGCCCCCTTACAACATTGATTTGGTTGATACACCAGAAAATTGTATCAAGAACATTAATGATTTTCACGGGGAGTGAGGTGGCCCTCAGTTTCTCCTAAAGATGTTCATAGGGCCCAATGGAAAGCTTTCGACTAATCAAGGAATTCCTGTCCGTGTAGCTGCACAAATGCAACTGCAATATTTGTTGTTGTGCAAATGTAAGTTAGCAATTGCAAAAAAAACGTTAACGATTTTCGGACTTTTTCCGTTACCGTGTGCTGTGAGACGTTGCTTCTTGCCAAATTTCATGATTCTAGATCAACGGGAAGTATCTTAAAGGCTTCTACAGACCAGCGCAACTGGCGACGCGACACAAAGGCACCACTAGTCGCGTGACACGCGGGGCCTTCGTGTCGCGTCACGTGTCGCGCCAGTATGTAGAAGCCTTAAAGATTTTGATGTATTTGCGAGTATCAAAATATGTCGCATGAATTTTGTTTTTTTTAGAGCTCCAAGGGGCCGTAGACCTACATATTTGATATTAATTTCAATTTGATTCCTCCACGCGTTCCTGAGAAAAAGGGTCAAGTGACAGGCAGACAGACGGATGGACAACGAAGTGAGCCTATAATAAGGGGTTCCGTTTTTTCCTTTTGAGGTAGGTACAGAACCCTAAAAACAATAAAATGAATATTAATAACTTACCTTAACATTGCTTATGGCACTTGTACCTACTCTGCCGTTGACGAATGATAGATATAATTTTTTTATATTACATTATATTACTTATATTATTACTACGACCTAAACTTTGGTTGGCGATTATAGTAACTCATTCTTCTATCTTGGAATGAAGGCTCGTACAGACTGGCGCGATATAGCGGGCGCGAGAGGCAGCGCGACCCTTATCACGCCCGCGATATCGCACCAATCTGTACGAGCCTTGAGTCTACAAAAGCAGTAGCCTGCGATCAAAAATGTATTGTTTTTAATGAACCGAAAATCATAAATCTAGGATCTTTTTGTGCTGGCTACGCTAGGAATTTTATCGACAACAGCTCTACTTTAAGCACATCACTAAACATTACGGCGATCCTTTGTCATTAAACGGTTGGTTTAATTTGATTAGTTGTCGCCTCGGCCAATGGGGACACCGGGTCACTGGTCAACTTTAGAATTTTTAATATACGGCTTTTAAATTATGGTTTAAAATTAAATTAGGGTACCTACTATTTTTATTCTATTGTTAAACTATAAAATGTTGAAAAGCTATGAGTAAGCTGATATTACCTGCGGTGAATGTTGAATGTGAACGCTTTGGTTAAAATGCTAAGGCATTATAACTAATATTCTGATGACGTTAGTTAAATAAATAATTATAATAAAGTTGCCTGTGAATAAAGCGAATACCTTTAACTCACCATCAGGATCTGATTAAATTACCTCTTTTGAGGAACTTAATAAAATAAATAAAATTAAAACAAGTGACTTAGTTAATATCATTTGATACGATAAAAATATTTAAATTGGATAAACTTCTTAAATACTAAATTCACTAAAAAACTATTTAAATAAGTAAAAAAAAACTGGCCAAGTGCGAGTCGGACTTGCGCACAAACGGTTCCGTACCATTATCTATAAAAATGGCAAAAAAATCACATTTTTTGTATGGCCCCCCTTAAATATTTCTTTTATTTTAATTTAATTATTTATTTTTAAAGTGAATATACAACTAAATATTCTGTGAATATTTCAAGCGTCTACCTGTTGCTATTATCAATATAGAGCAAAATCGAGCAAAAAAATCACGTTTGTTGTATGGGAGCCCCCTTTAATATTTATTTTATTCTGTTTTTTAGTATTTGTTGTTATAGCAGCAACAGAAATACATCACCTGTGAAAATTTCAACTGTCTAACTATCACGGTTCATGAGATACAGCCTGGTGACAGATGGACAGACAGACAGACGGCAGAGCCTTAGTAATAGGGTTCCCGTTTTACCCTTTGGGTACAGAACCCTAAAAACGGACAAGGGCAAGTAGGACTCGCGCCCTAAGAATTCCGCCTCTAACCTATGGGCCCGGCTGCCCGTGACTGTAGTTCAAGCACAAATTTAAAGATATGTTTTTTTTGTGATATCACTTCAAATTAACAATTTTTGGATGTTTTCTCTTGCTTGTGCTGTTAGACCTTGCTTCTGGCCAAATTTCATGATTATAAGTTAACAGGAAGTACCCTGAGGGTTTTATTTTAATTTACTCACAAAATATGTGACATAATTGGCCATATTTTTTTATTCCTTTGACTAAGTAGCTAGCCATTTTTACAGTTTCAAGGTAACGTAGACTTTAGTATTTGATATCATTTTAACTTGGTACTTTCACGCGTTCCTGAAAAAAAGGTCTTGATAGATAGACGGACAACGAAAAGATTCTATGTGGGTGTTGTTTTATATTTTGAGGTGCGGAACCTTAAAAATAACAGTAAAATATCCTAACTTAACTAAACCTATTAACAAACTAACATAGGCGTCGATAAATTCCTCCGCATCGCTGTTGACTGGTAATATTCCCAAAAGACTAACTTAGAAGTTAAAAGTTAACTAACTTATAAGTGATATAATGGTCAAAAAAGACCCCAACCTCATAACATTGACAAAGATACAGCAACTGGACGAAACATTGCAATATTTCAGCGAGCAAAAGCCACAAAATTTATGACGTAGTATCGACATATTTATGGTGTCTGTCAGCCAGGTAATGGCATGAAAACACCACAGAGGCTTACTTATAAGTTCGGGAAAAACACAAATAGAAGTAAGTGAAGTAACACAATTGAGGGACCGACCCTCACTTGAAACTCGTGCATAAGTAAAAGATGTAGGAGTATGAGATGAAGGCAGATGAGTGTCGTCAATATAGGGACGTTAATAAATTAGGTTGTTTATTTGGTACATGTTATGTTTTTCGGTTAACTTAAAAGGGAGACTCGGGAAATTCCTGTCCATAGCGGAATAGGGTATTTTGACTGTTATTTTTTATTTAGATTTTTCGAAACCAACAAAAAAACTATGTCACAGTAAAACAAAACTGTTTTATTATCTCAAAAAATGCCGAAGATGTATGCGTTTTAAAGTCAATTTTGACAGAGACAGCACTGATGCGATGTGACGTCACAAAACAGGTACGCAATAGTAACTTTGCGCCATTCAGTACAATTATATTTTGCGTGACGAGGAATATGGAATAATTTCAAAAGCGTGAAACTTCTCCATTTTTCCACCGATTTTATTAATTTATTCACGAATCGGTAGTTTTTGCTAGCATCCAAATACTCTACTGGTAGCCAAATAAATATCAATATTTACTCAATCATCCACGTAGAAATTTCTATGACATAATCTCACGGGAAATTCCCGTATTTTTAAGAAGTTTCACATTTTCAAAAACACCTCTAATTTTCATAATTTTTGACATATATTGTCACTGGTGTGAGATTGTGACTAGATTTTGAACCATTTTAATTACGGAAATTGGCCTTCGGGTAATCACATTATTTCGTCGTATGGCAACAGTTTTTGTTAAATTCGGTTTCTGATTACACAGTTATTACAACAAAGGTCTTATGTATACATTTTAGTCGAGCTCTATGTCCTACTAATGAAATTGGTGTACAAATAATAGTAGTTTTTTTTGTAATAAATCTGAATCTATACAATACAAAGCCACGATCACGTAAATAATGTCAATTAAATGTATTTTTAATAAATAAATAATTAATTAATGAATTACCTACTTATAACTTATTTTTACATGCATGTCAATGGTAAATTTTATTAATGTCATATTTCATCATTTAAAAAATCTTCGATGGAGTAGGTACCGTCTTATCTATTAGAGATAAAAACAATCCCACCAAAAATATTTCCTGTAAAATGTTGCCAAGACGACCACATAAGGGTTGCCCTGTGAAAAAAATATTAGATCTCATGTATAGCCAAGCTTCTGAATCTACACGGCCTAACTCTACCGACCCTAACTTCACAAATTCTACATAACAGTAAAAATTTATGGCTTCGCCGTTTCGCTACCATCGTGGAGGTGATGCGAATATTTAGTTAATGCTTGCTCAAGGCTGTACAGTCGGCACGGCGCTAATAATCCATCCTATCCCAAGGGCACGTCTTCCCTACCATTATCGCGCCCCCCGGTCTACTCTTTGATATGCAATGGTCTCTGTGGTCCCATGAAACATGAGGCTCCAGGGGCTAGTGTGAATCTTTGGGTTCATTCGAGTAATCGAGTCTGGTCAAACCACGCTGGAGTCGGTGCATTTCATTCATTCATTCATTCATTCATTCATTCATTCATTCTGAAGTAAGTAACGAAACAGCCAAGCCATCAAGCCATACATTTTACTGATATGTAGAATTTGTGAAGTTAGGGTCGGTAGAGTTAGGCCGTGTAGATTGCTGAAGCTTGGCTCTACATGAGATCTGATATCTTTTTCACAGGGCAAACCTTATGTGTTTATGTCGTCGTCTTGGCAACATTTTACATGTCATGTTTTTGGTGAGATTTCAGTTCTTTTTATAAGTTGCTACAACATTTTGAAGTCTCATACAAACTTCCACCCCCCCATTTTAGGGGATGGGGGGCGAAAATTATAAGTTTATGATTTTTTTGTTGGTTGTATTTTAAACTTAGATTACATACCAAATTTCAGCTTTTTACCACTTCAGGAAGTAGCCAAACATTTTGATGATCATCAGTGTGTCAGTGTATCAGTGAGTGTGTCAGTGACGAAATCGGTGTATTTTAGATATCAATAAAATCTAAAGTATTAGAGCTATTCAATTGAGACTTTGTATGTTTAATTAGTCTATTATTGACATCATATCTTGAGAATATGAACTATCTGGTACATCGGAAACCAACTCCATGAGGGTTCAAAAAAACGACGAAACACTTCGAGAAAAGGTAGGTAGTGCCCTTGCGCTTCGCTTGGCTCGTCTTGGCGGGGGCACTACCGTGCCCCCAGATTTACTTCTTTTGAATTTGCGGACATTATATTCACTCCTTTTATATTTTGGTAATTTATTGTAGACCTTTGGACCAATTACAAAAATACCTACTTTTTCTATGAGGCCTTTTCTTTTCAAATAAAATAAATCTGAAAACACGCTTATCATGTCAAAACTTCAAAATTTCAGTCATAAATAAAAACCGACCGCACATTTTGTAAAATTATCTACACACATTCGTATTCTAAACGCAATCTATAAGTTCTTCATTACTTATCTTCAAACGCATCGATACGCTACATTTATTACGCTACCAATTGCAAACTTAACCCTACAGCCCTGAAAATTATCAACAAACCTTATCGTAAGGAATTACAGACTATAATTGAGGGGCCGGTTGCTTCGTTGTGTGAAGTGTAAGGTTGTTTGCGAATGTCTAGAGCCGTTCTATCACGTCAAAACAAGGAGCAGGGGAACAATGTATTGCAGTTGGCAATCTTAGTGCCCTTTCCACAATATCTTTAGTGTGACGCCCCTCAATATGAATAATGTGTCATACGATCGCGCCCTTTTATCTGCACTGAGGGAAACACACTGAGATTTTGTAGTAATATCATTGGGGTGGAAACATTTTGTGTATTACGATGTTTTCGTGATAAGATGGTGAAGATTTTTCTGAAATTTGAATTTTGATTTTACAGATTTTAGAAACGTGTATGTGATAACTAACAAAAAATAAAAATCCTCTTGGTCATTATAGGGGTAAAAAAAAGCATTTATTTGAAAACAGAAACAGAAAAGTTAATAACGACACAGACATAAAGCCACAACCAAAACAATAACATAAACAAAAATAGCACACGACCAATTGATAACACCAAGATTTGGCGATCAAATACCGCTCTTCATAGCTTTTATTTTTAGTTCCGTAATAAAATGTTCCTGTCATCGTCATAAAGGGGACAATCAACTAATGGTAACGCTGAATATTGGTCATAACTCGGCTAACGTTAATTACAATCAACAATTTACTAAGAAAGAAAGAAATAAATGAATAGCATTTCATTCAAACATTCAGCAAAGAAATGTGTGGTGAAAAGTAAAAAATACTCCTCTATCATAATTCCAATGAAGTATTTCTAAAAACTTTGATGAAACTCTCGTTATAGAATAAAGCAATGGATTCCATACAGTACCTACACACGGCATCATATCAAGCTATACATTTCCAGTATAAGCTGACCTCTCATCATTGTAGCCGAAACACATCCACTGCTGGACATAGGCCTCCCCCAATGGGGAAGGGGGGGGGGGTTCCATAATCGCCACGCTTGGCAGGCGGGTTGGCGATCGCAATATGGTGTTAAAATGCATAGATAACGCTGCTGCCCATTGTCTAGTAAGTCCTTAGTCGTCTTTTACGGAACCCACGGGGAGAATAAGGATGGTGCTATTCTTTACGTCTGGCACCACACGGAACTGACCTCTCGTACGGAAATCCTATACAATGCGAGATCAGCTTATACTGGGAAGATATAGCTTGATATGTAGCCGTGCGTGTAGTTAACGACCCTAATAATAAGCTTTGACTTTTGCTTTAGTTCCGATCTTCAAGTTTTTTTTTTAAACCCATCGATAGGTACTAATTATGAATACGAAATTAACTCTGTCTGTTACATTTTGAGCCCTAAACCACTGAACCCATCGTAATGTTTGTCAGATGCCTGGGACCTGGAGAAGGCTATTTTTCATCCTGAATATTTGTATTAAAAAATAATATGAAATACAAAATACACGAGGACGAAGTCGCAGCTAACGTCTAGTGTCGTCTACAAAAATCAGTAGGTAGGTACACAGGTCAATTAAAACAAAAAAAATAAGGCTAACTCTTTCCGAATCGTTTTTGCTATAGTTTATATAACACATTTGATTGTTGGAACATTATTTATAGATTCTGCTTATATTTCATTGCAATTTCAAACTTTTATTATTCCTTGACTATAACTGTTTTTGTAAATTAATTCTCAATTCGTTATTGCATTCCATATGTATTAATAGATGGTATAAAAAAGTAAAAGATCAATATGGACCCTGTCGGGCACAGCAAAAAATAGGAGAGAGGAAGAGGGCTAAGTAACAATAAAATTCAAGCAATTCATTATTATTATAAATTATTTATATGTGTTTAGTTGGGTGCATAATTATGTGTAGGTGTATATATATATATTATTAGGTTTGTATATACAGGTATAGTAAGTATATTAGTTATTTTTGTTTTATCTATTGCGAATAATGTAGGTAATTATTATGAAATTATTATTATTAGTTATTATTATTAGAAGTATGTTCATTTTTATTTATGTATTCATATTTTAATTTGATTTTCTATAATCCTATTTATTTATATAGATTTCATAATGTTTGGTTTTTATGGAGAATTAATTTTATTTTGCAATAGTTTTGTCATCTAAAAACTCATTTACTGAGCTTTTAGACTGACTTAGATTCCAGAAATTGTTTCAATTTATTAATAAATATATTTGTTTTGGTAACTTCTCTAATGTCATTTGCCAATTTATTATACATTTTTATAGACATAACTAAAGGACTGGTTGAGTGCATTTTGAGTCGGGATTGAGTCATGTTTATTTTGTTTTTGTTTTGTCGAAAATTGTATTTTGTTTGTGTTTCTTCGCAAGTGGTGTAAAAATGTGGGTGTTTTCTGACAAACGTACATAATTCATAAATATGTCGTGGAACGATATTGTTTTAATAAAAAAAATTGCTCAATTGATTAATGTAGTAGAGGGGCAAACGCCGTGACGTTATTTTGTAATGGCGGCACGTGGACAGAGTCGTTTTGGAAGGTGGGGATTGTCGAACGGGCACTTCGCATCGAGACGCGGACCAAGTCACTTCTCCAAAACGAAACTGTTGGTTTGCCTAGTTAAATTATTATCACTCGTTATTATCTATCTAGTTTTCTGATTAAAAGTAAGGTAATATTACACTTCGTATTATAATTCAACGACACCAACGAAATGGACTCTTTACCACCGAATCAACATGGTGACGACCCTATCGCTCCGCCGTCGTTGACGTCGTCATCAGAAGTGGGATCTGAATCTCACTGGCGCACAATGTTCGAGATCCAGCAGCGGAATATGATGCAGTTGATCGAGGCTATCAGAAGACCAGCGTCATCATCGAAGATCGCTCTGCCAGAAATCAACCCAGAGTACCCAGATTCTGATCCACGTGCCTGGTGCGCAACGGTTGACATCTGCGTGGATGAACATCCACTGGAGGGAGCATCGCTCATCATAGCTCTCAGCAAGGGCGGCGCGTCCTCTGCGGGCCATACGGTCTGTAGCAGCGGAAGGGGCACCGTAGCCGAACGGCGCGTCGACAACTGCCAAGTGGCAGGTGTTTGCGAGCAATTGTAACAATCTGGTGAGTCGTATTTTTTTTATTCCGGTGCCGAATGCTCTCTTGTCAAGCAATCTGTCAGTCGTAATTTCATTGGTGAACGTACATTTGCGATGGTACGTATACAGGGTATACGAACATTATTGGTTCGAGCATATGGCCAAATAGTTCGTAAATTTGTCGATGGATGCTGACGGATGTATAACTTGTAAACTGTCAAAATCACATTCAGGTCGTGTGCAAGCCTATTTTCATCCAATCCCTAAGATTAGTATACCGTGGTATACTGTGCAAGTTGACATAACTAGCAAACTTGGTGGCAAAAATGATTCAAAAGAGTACGTCATAGTTTTAATCGATGCGTTTACTAAATTTGTCCTTATGTACCATGCTCTTCGAATTAAATCTGGTCTCTATTTGGAGCTCCGGCTCGAGTTATTGCAGACCAGGGTCGATGCTTTGCCAGCATGGAGTTTAAAGATTTTTGTGAGAGTCATGGTGTTTCTTTACATTTGATCGTTTCGAGTTCAAGTCGCGCCAATGGCTAAGTTGAAAGGACGATGAGCACTTTAAAAAGTATGCTTACGGCTGTAGAAACGTCAGATAGGTTTTGGCAAGAAGCGTTAGAGGACGTTCAACTAGCTGTGAATTCCTCTGTCAATCGTGTAACAGGAGCGAGCCCACTTTAGCTTCTGATAGGACGTGTGGCTAGACCATTAAATCTTCTAACTTTGGATGATACTGAACCAGAAATAGACATTGACAAGATAAGAGAGCAAGCGGCTACGAACATAGAAAAGTGTGCAAATTTATGAAAAAACTAGATTTGAAAAAGTAAAGCTAAAGTAATTAAATTTTATGTTGGTGATTTAGTTTTAATTCAGAATGTAGAGAGAAATCAGACAAAATTAGACCCGAAATACAAGGGACCATTTAAAATTGTGGTTATTGCTTGATGATGATTGTTACCTATTGAAAACTTTGAATGGTAATAGAACCTACAAGTACGCTCACGATCGTATACGAAAGATGCCTCTAAGTAATGTTCCTAATGAGTTAAACGTAGACGACGGTGATGAAAGTACCTCCACCGAGTAGTAGACACATACCATGGCTATTTGGTCGCACCTTACGCACTAGTCTGTAGTCGTAATTGCAGCTCACTTGTGAGCTGTTCAGGGGGCGATGGGCAGCTGGTGGTACGGCGGGGACCTGGGTCTCAATGGAGACTATTGTTGTTTTGGTCTTGTACTGACCTGGGAGTCGCAGACTCTATGTGATGTGTGTGGTCGTATCACATGAGGTGATGACGATATGGGTGGCATAAGTGTCACTAGCTGCTGCGGCAGCTGGGCCATGAGCGTTGTGTGATCGAAGTTGATTTAGTTGCTGAGTAAATATGATGGAGACTTAGAGGAACCTTTTGTTTGACAACTGTTATTTTCAAGTTGTGCTTTTCCTTAAATATGTGGTCAGGTTGACCGAGCCTGTACTGTTGCTCCAAATTTGTGTGTTTTCTTTTCGAGTTTTGATAATTGTGAGGCTTGGAGGAACCTTCTGTGTTGAAGTTGTTAAAATGATTTAGAAGTTTGTTTGGTTCATGACACGTGAGTCTCGTATTGAATAGTCATTGTACTTAAACGTTACGGTCAGGTTGGCCGAGTGCTCGAAAATGCTTCAAAGTTGGTTATTTTGTTACAGATCCACACGAGGACGTGTAACTCGTCAGGCTGGCCGTGTCGTGGAACAATATTGTTTTAATTAAAAAAATTGCTCAATTGATTAATGTAGTAGAGGGGCAAACGCCGTGACGTTATTTTGTAATGGCGGCACGTGGACAGAGTCGTTTTGGAAGGTGGGGATTGTCGAACGGGCACTTCGCATCGAGACGCGGACCAAGTCACTTCTCCAAAACGAAACTGTTGGTTTGCCTAGTTAAATTATTATCACTCGTTATTATCTATCTGGTTTTCTGATTAAAAGTAAGGTAATATTACACTTCGTATTATAATTCAACGACACCAACGAAATGGACTCTTTACCACCGAATCAACATGGTGACGACCCTATCGCTCCGCCGTCGCTGACGTCGTCAAATATATAAACAGGGAAGTGTGGAGTATTTTGTGTTTTCGGAAGTGTGGTTTGCAGCTATCTGTTTGATCTATGTTTGTGATTATTATTCTAATTAACTTCTTTTGTAAAAATAACATGTCCTATCTATGAGAGCCAGGTGATCTGTAACTCAGGACCCTCCTACCTCAGACACCTTTCTCTATTTAAGATGGTACATTTTATTAACCAGTGCCTGTAATATGATGTTGAGGTAAATAAAGATTTATGATTATTATTATGATTATTTCTTTTTATTTGCTTAATTCGACACTTAAATAATCACTTTTCCACAAATCATCATTTTGGGATTGATTGACGCAAAGGCGTGTTTATTCTCTCCATTTAGATAAAAAGTCAGTAGATAATAAATAGGACTCAACAATTTCAATAAATTCTCGTTAACTCTGACGTCGATTTTATGTTATCGTTCTACGATAAGCACAAAATGCTACTATAAAATAATAATACTATTGAATTTTAACTAAGTATAACTACCTACTAAGACAAACCAATAAAAAAAAAAACGAGCAAGCCAGTACAGTAGTCGCATATTATGAACATATTATGATGTGTAAAAATCTGACTCTTTATACGGTGATTTTTAATTTACTGTTAACCTTTCAAGGGGTTAAAATATTTATGATTATAAACAACTTTCACTATAGGACCAACTACGAAAAAGCAAAAAAAAAAAACTATTTCATACATTTTCATTGGGTAAATATTGCATTTTTTTAAGAGACTTCTGATATTTTTTTCGATATTTCAGAGTTGGTCTCATAGTGAACGTTGCCCATAATCACGAGTACTTTCACGCCCTGAAAGGTTAACAGTGAATTAAAAACCACCGTGTATAGTACTTATTAATTCCATGCTATTATAAAGTACTTACTAATTCCATACTATCAAAAAGTACTTATTCCATGCTCAAGCTGTCAGTTCCTGTTACGCACTTTCGTCCTTTTCACGAAATCATTCCTACAGAAAGTGAGAGGAGAGATGTCACACATCACATCAGTAATTGCGTAACACACAGTTGTAGCAATGGGTTTCATTTTGACAGTTCAACAACATTCATTGCGTTATTTACGATGTTGAGCTGACAAATTTTTCGAACATATGAAGCAATGGTTTAGTAATATTCTTCAAAATCATTCAGATTGTGATTGACGAGCTCCGTGTGGTGCCGGACCTAAAGAATACCACCATCATATTTATTCCCGTTGGTGTCGTAAAAGGCGACTAAAGGACTTACTAGAGAATGGGCAGCAGCGTTCTTTATGCATTTTAACACCATACTGCGATCACCAACCCGTCTGCCAAGCGGGGCGATTATAGCAACCCGGGAGCGGGGGTTCTTTTGGGGGAGGCCTATGTCCAGCAGTGGACGTCTTTCGGCTGAAATGATGATGAATGTGTTACGCAATTATTATTTATTTATTTATCAGATAACATGATCCATTACGGTTAGTAACAACAGGAGCTTATAAACTATGTTAATAGGTAAATAATTTGAATATAAATAACAATTAAAACATTTTATTTTACCGTCCCAACCGCGATGCTTACCCAGAGCGATTGTATCGGATACTGATATTTACCCGAAACTATCTTAGAATAGAATAGAATACTCTTTATTATGTACACCATAAAAGTTACAGATATAAATGTTAAAATTTTACATAGGGTGACACAATGGGCGGTCGACTTATCGCTAAAAGCGAAACTATCTTCAGAATGATGAAGATAAAGAAAATTCTTACATAATTAGTAAGTTTATCATCATCATTTCAGTCGAAATACGTCCACTGCTGGTCATAAGCCTCCCCCAAAGGGGGGTTTGCCATAATCGCCACGCTTGATAGGCGGGTTGACGATAGCAGTATGGTACATGCAATGCATAGAGAATGCTGCTGCCCGTTTAAGGTGATACGTAAAAAAATAATCATACTCGTAGTGAACTGGGCGGGCTTATGTAAGTGACAGAGTCAATTACTTCCCCATGCGATAAAAAGAGAGCGCAACAAAGCGCTGGAACCAAAATAAAACCACGTAACAGCGCCAAACCAAATAAAAATTGTTTAAAAATAAATTAAGCTATGTATCAAAAATATGTTCAGCCAGAGTTTTCAATTACCTAATACGCACATTTTGAATGCAATTTTGCAATGAAACTAGGATTTTGGAATTACAGAAAAAATATAAAAAAGTAGGGGTCTTATCGGAATTAATTTCTATCGATGAAATTGAACCAATTGCGTTTTCCTTCAGCCAGAGTATTAATCAAATAGTCCATAAACATTATATCCAAAAATGAAATCCATACATGCTGTAATAGTGAAATAAATGGTTACGAAAGAGTCCTCAATTTATTTTGGTATCGCCTTAAAGGCTTCTACATACCAGCGCGACTTGTCGCGCGACGCGACACAGCACAAAGGCCCCGCGTGTCGCGGTACGAGCGGTGCCTTTGTGTCGCGTCGCGTCGCGCGACAAGTCGCCCCGGTATGTAGAAGCCTTTATACGTTCATTTGTAGGTAACTATAAGGACTACTTCATTAGCATTGGAATCTAGTGCTAACCTTGTATGTAATTTATGCTTATTACACGAGAGAAGATGAAACCGAAAAAGCCGTTTGTTTTTTTGTCTGTGTAGGACTGTAGGTGCTAAAAGTGAATTGATTAACTGATTATATCGAATGGTTTTTTGCTCTAGAAAGTAAGGACACCAATTAGGACAAGATACTAAAGAAAATATTAAAAGAGATAATATTTAAAAGCCCTATAATAATATTTTACGGGACAAGAAAAAAAACATATAACGCGCATTATGGCGTATTTAAATGAGCATTCACCCTACGGCATAAAAAAGTGTGAGTACAAATACTTGTATTATTTTTGTGGGGTGATTCTTAGGGGCAGGAAAAGCCAATGTTTTGGCTTGATACGCCTCCGTAAAAAATGCATGGGTTCGATGCAATATTTTAATATTAACCGTGTTATGGGGAGCTGGGTGCATTCTTGGGTTTTCTAATAACTGTAAGGATTAGTGTAGGTGTGGCCTTGTACGATAAATGAGACAATTTAGTAAGTTAATAAATGGATGTTGTGCGTTCAATAGGGATTAAAGCGTTGTGTATTATACTATTTTAAAATAAACAAAGAAGTGCTATTTTCCTCAAACAGTTTCGAGAACTATTAATTTTTTCAGCTGGTATTTCAAGTACTTGACAAAGTTTAGTGACACTTTGAGGGGAAATTGATACCTATTGATAAGCTTAAAAGTAACCTTATAAAGTCTCATCTTTGTTCAAATATCGTGTATCTTGTAACTCCCAACTACATTTATCCAAATCAAGTCTACCACAGAAGTATCCACACTATTGTCGGCCATTCGTCCATAACTTCATAAAAAAGCTTCCATGCACCGACTGCACACTGAGGGTAACATCGGTTTGCACTCCCTGATATTAGACTAATATTCAGCCCTCCGCTTTATTAAAAAACCAAGAGCCATTTGTACGTATTTATAGTTCCCAAACATAATGGTCCGATGTCAACGGTAATATCCTCCCTATAGATTAATTTCGTTAAAACATTTTGCCTATCAATACTTCTTTCTTTGAGGTCTGGGGTGCTTAAGGGCCTCGAGAATTCCACCACTCATGTTCTTTTATTAGGTGCAGGCATGTTCGAAAATTGAAACGAGGTGCAGATATTGCCATTTTTAAAATGAAAAACTTTTAGAGAGGGCACGTGTTTTTTCTAAACAAGGGGTAGGTAAGGAAATGTATTGAGTGGTTTTTTATTAAAAAGTTTATTTGACTAGTTTATTATTTTCCCTCACATAAAACAAGGGACGTGTGCAAAAAAAGTCCTAGTAAAAAAAAATCGTTCATTATTATTTTACCGTATAACACAGTCGCAGCTTTAGCGCCTAAGGGCAAGTTAATAGCAGAAAAAAGCGTATCTAAAAAGAATACAGTAATATTTATCGCACGTGCGATGATATTCCTCTATAAACATCCGTCATGGACACACCATAACTTCGCCCTAGGATGCAATAACAGATAAAAAGTGGAAAAACAACGAACGAAAACATAAAACGTCTCTGACGTTTATTGCAATCCCAGTTTGTGGTACCGAGATATTGCTATCTGATGTCTATAAATTTGAATAATAGTTTAGGCAACTTTATGCACATTCACGTAGCTTGTTTAAATATTAAGTTCTTTATTGCACTTGCGTTGTAAAAATGATAACAGCTTGCATAGTTGCTTAATTTTAGTGTCGTTTTATTGTTTAAACACTTTTAATCGGTTTTTCGGTAAAGCTTTGCGAGTTGTACCTAGATAGAAAAATTTGAAAAAGATTGCCTTGTTAGTTGTGCCTCAATTATTGTCACTTACATGTCATTATGTATGTAACTTCTTATTAGGGTAGACATCAGTCATTCAAAACATTGAAAATCAAAAATCAAAATATTTTCTTTCACATAAACTTACATGGGCTTATGAAACGTCAGAGGCTAGGTGCACGGTTCCAATTGGTCGTTTCCGTGGAGAAGAGCCGGCAAGAAACTCCACGGTTACTCTCTTAGAAAATGGTCTACAAATCTAATCTATTAAGCCTAAATCGTTCTCAAATTTACAAAATATTAAAAAAAGAGTCTTTGTAAAATATTATTAAAATAAAAAGGAATAAAGTAGTAAAAAACCTTAAACCTCACCTTACAAAGGACCTTAAAAAGGTGGCTGGGACAGACTGGATGCGGAAGGCGGAGGACAGGGTGTCGTGACGCAGCCTGGGAGAGGCTTTTGTCCAGCAGTGGACTGCTATAGGCTGGGTTGAAAAGTAGTAAAATAAAATAATTAAGTCAAAATCATTATATTCTAAAGATACGGCGTGGTTTGGAAAAGTTCTGAAGATGTGAAGAGGATTCACTCTTCACATCTTTAGAACTTCAAAATGTTCTATTTAATACGTCTTTCTCTGAAAAGCGTCTTTAACATTTAACTGAAAAGAGCCCAAAAGTTTTATGTAATGTTTGCTATTTCTAGGTCCTTTTCAAAAGTCTGTTTAAAACAGAAGTGTATCCATCACCGCCACGCCGTCTCCAGGTATGTTAACAAAACGCCCAACGCAGACGGTACTCCACTTCGAATACAGATTAGGATCCTAAAAATAAACAATTCCTTCAGAGAGAATTTTAATAAAATAAAGGTAAGAGAAATCTTCAAAAGATGAAGGTGGGAACCGATGAAACGGCACTTAGCGATCCGAGTTTAGCAGTTGACAAATTGGCCAATTTTTTCTGCTCCCTCTCGTGATAAAGGCGTTTCATAACAGTCAGACGGTGAGAGCTTATTACGGGGCGTCCGACTCTTATTGACTTTAATTTTCTACTCTGTTGACGTTTCCAATGATATATATCTTCGACGGAATGGTGGAAGTGGCCCTTCGCTTTTTCAAATAACAAGCGTAGCCCCATCAATCGTTACTGTCATTCATTTACGCGGTCCATTCTCGTGAAATATTAGTGTTATCTATTGAGAGGAATCACTGTAAAAACTACTTCGCCCTTCCGAAAATAATATTTCACTGTGATTGTTTTTCTATTGTAAATAAGGGCGTGAGCTGTTCTTGTTTGATGGGCGCGTGATAAGTTGCAGGCTTTCTCAGATTTTTTTTTATTTGGAAACCTATATTATGATGTTGTAATTCAACGGGATTCGGGTAATGATTTATTTTAGTAGTACCATATTTTTCTATTTTTCCAAAAAGGAGGGGGTTATATGTTCAGCTGTATGAATGTTTTTTTTTTTTTTTTTGCCGATTGTTCTGTCAATTGTGGACCGATTTTGAAAATTCTTTTTTTTTTTGAAAGGGTATGCTCCCGAGGTGGTCCCATTGTCAACAAGTCAGAATCTGATGAGGGGATCCCATGGAAATCAAAGGCAATCCTCAAATTTTATAGGCACACCGATATTGATTTCAGTATTTTTTATAGTAACTCATGCATTTGCACTCGGAAAGCACCATTTGGTGAAGTGGAACTGATGATGAAGACCACAGATGGCCACCGGAACTATTTAATAATAAGTTGCTGTTGCGATTCGATTAGACACTTTAATATGGTTGCAATTTATGCTCGTCACAATGCATATGGTGAAGTCACCATCAGTTCTAGTTGTCCAGGTTCTTACTAGGAGAACTCCTCAACTATTGACGCCCCTGCATCGGGAAAATCAATATTTTGTAAAAGGTGATGAGCAGTTGACATTAGGCTATTGTAACTCAGATAAATAAATTGCAAACTTACCCACTAAAAAGTGAAAAATAAAAAAACTTTTTACAAAAAAAAATAACCGACTTCCAAAAAAGAAAACACTACAAAGTGAAAAATAACCTTAATTTCGGAAGTCGGTGGCAAAATACTAAAATAGATCCAAAGACACCGACTTCCGAAATTAATGTTATTTTTCACTTTGTAGTGTTTTCTTTTTTGGATGTCGGTTATTTTTTTTTGTAAAAAGTATTTTTTTCTGTGTACGGTTCTAATAATAATTATGACTGGTTTGATGAGATCGCGTTTTTACACTTATACTATGGCTACATTGTCGCGATAAAGCGAACTGACTTCGCGCGCTCTCTGTTTCTCCGAGAGTGAGCGTGTGAAGTGTAGTTCGCCTTATCGCAAAAATGTGGCCCCAGCATTACAAGAGTGAAGAGTATTTTATGTATTAAACCTACGTAACTATCTTTCATAAAATAAATACCCGAAGTCTTAAAACTCAGCTGTATGCAAAGCCTGTGTGTAAATTATTTCATCACCATTGCTCTCAGAACGATGAAGGAAAAGATCGTGAAGAAACCTATATATTACAAAAAAAAATATATTGAAATATTCTTGAACCAAAAATTCAAAGACATGTGACATTCACCAACTCTCACTGGGCTTGCATGGTGGCTTACGGCCCACTCCCTTTTACAGAAAAAGGAGGCCTGTGTCCCAGCAGTGGAAACAATAAAGACTATGTATGCAAAGTCTTGACACTCACATTCTACATTGCTGAAAAAAGTTTCATAGTTGAATAATCACTCTTAAATTCCAAACAGAAGGGACGAAATTCCCAATTAGTTCCCGTTTAATACCTACACGTGATACAATAGGGTTGACAAAGCATGCTAGCTCAAAGAGATCACCCTCCTGATGGCTGGATGCCAGCGTAAGTGGTATTGATGTAGGCTATATATCGGCTTTTACCCTTTAACTAATGTAATAAGATTACAAAGGGCTGTAGACAGTACGCGACACAGTACAGGTATGGATTCAGATCCGGCACACAAGCATTTGAAAGAACACGGTGGGTTTTAGTCAGTAAAAGTCTGACAGGCCCTCCCGCTCCGCCCAGAGCAGGGTAAGTTATTTGATAATTTCCCACCAAAAAAAAAAAGGGATTAATCTGGAAATGTCGGGCTTTTTGGCCTTCCGTCCAGATTTTTGACAAAGGGGGATTCTTTTTAGAAAATAAAAATGTTAAATGACTGTCTTCTGAATAAACTAATATTAAAAGTTACTTAGAGATTAACTACGATAATATGGCACGCCCCCACAATTCAAAACGGTTGAAAGTATTTACAAAGCGCCACCAAGACTCACGACGCATGTTTGCGTAATGAGACGGCCGAAAAAACAATAACGAATCAAGGCTTCTACATACCGGGGCGACTTGTCGCGCGACGCGACGCGACACAAAGGCACCGCTCGTCCCGCGACACGCGGGGCCTTTGTGCCGTGTCGCGTCGCGCGACAAGTCGCGCTGGTATGTAGAAGCCTTCACGGATTTGTTGCTCGACTAGCGGCGTCATTAATCGCTCATTATTATTAGTATGGCGCTGCACTGACGTACTCTATGAAAACGATACGTGCGTTGTCTTGCGTGATCGGCTAGTTATGATTTATTGACCAACAGATCTGGTAATAAGTGAGATATTACGAGTACTGATTGCACAAAAACTATGAATAAATTCGACGAATACGAAGACGAATACTTACAACTACATACAAACTCTTTCGTAAGGATGTGACTACACACATTGAAACAGGAATTTGGAGGGGCGCGCCATGTTATCGTAGTTTATCTCTAGTAACTAAACAACAGCTGCGTATAGTTATACAGCACCTACTGGCCATGGCTACAGGTCATTTAATTTATTTCTCATCCACAAAAGCGCCTTACATAATATGAAGATTATCATCATCATCATTCATAATTTCAGCCGAAAGACGTCTATTGCTGGACATAAGTCTGAAAGGGGGAGGGGGTGGCCATAATCACCACGCTTGGTAGGTGGGTTGGCGATCGCAGTATAGTGTTAAAATGCATAGAGAACGCTGCTGCCCATTCTCTAGTAAGTCCCTTAATCGCCTTTTACGACACCCACGGGAAGAAATAGGATGGTGCTTTTCTTTACTTCCGGCACCACAAGGACGATATCTCTCAATTTATCTATTACTTATTATAGCGTAAAATGTCCGGACTTTTTTGTTGCAAATGAGTTTACAAATCTAGAAATCGTAATCCTAGGTCCAGGTGATTCAGTCTAGTTAATTACATATTTGTTCAAATTATATTACTGCAAGTCCACACAGTCAGCGAGCAGCTGATACAGTATTCTCCATGAAGGTTGGCAATCGTGGTGATTATTGACCCTCAATCGTTGATCGCTGCAGTTTTTAGGATGCTCATGTTTAACAGTAGGTACCCCAATCTAAAGAAAGAAAGAAAATATATTTATTTTGCACAGACTAAAGGCACACAATATAATATAAGTACAGCAGACAAAAATAAAAAAACCTTACCTACATTCACCAATGGTGCTGATTATGACAATAAACCTCCTTTAATTTTGATTGCCGTTGTTTCAGGAGCCTTATATTCAGCAAAGTCATTTTTAGGGTTCCGTAGTCGACATGGAACCATTCGTCATGTCCGTCTGCCGAATCTGTCTGTCTGTCCCCGGCTTAGCTCAGAGACTTTTAGTACTATGAAACTGTAATTTGGCATGGGTATACATATTACTCACGCTAACAAACTGGTAATGATAATATATTTATGAACAAAATCCTGAAACAAAAAAATAATCGCCCTTCTCGTAAAGTGGGGATGATATTTTTTTTTCTCGTCTATCCCATGATGTGGGGTATCGGTAATTAGGCCGTTCAAATATTGAGGGTCTGTGAAGACCGTTTTTCGATTCACGAATCCGTTTGCGTAATGATAAGCTATAAAGTGCTAATTTATGTTAGAGTCAAGTGTCTCCCCCTGCCAGCTAAATGGTTGTTTTTGAATATGTGAAAAAATCATGGCAGTATCTAGTACATAATGAAATTAAAAGGAAACCTACCACAGCTAAGTAGGCTTTACAAGTTAACAAGTAATAGTCGACCAACTTACATTTCCAACCCATTCCTACCATTCCATTCCATTTTCAACTTACTTTCTTTCATCGCACTTTATACTTTTTAATTGTTTTATTTTTTATTTTATCTGGTGTATCCTGCGCCCTTTACTCTGTGCTAAATAAATGTATTATTTCTTTCTTTTCTTTCTTTATTTACAGTACGAGAATTGACGGTGGCGAATATCGATGTATGGGAGAACATGTTTTTCAATTACAATGTTAAGTTTATTTTTGGCATAACTTCATCCCAACTACGGAACGCTTCATTGCGCGTGGTCCGACACGCACTTGGCCGGTTTTGTTAAGTACATTCTGACGTCATGAAATAAAAATTGGATGCCTTTTCATTTGAAAGTCCAGCTCCAGCCCGGGTTCAGTGGTTTGTACCTACTGGCTACCTGATAGCTGGTAAACACAGTTATCACCACGATTGGCAAACTTCTTGTTGACCGTGAATCCAGTAGGCAGAATTCGCATAATTTTTAACAATAGTAAATTAATTTGACCTGCAGACCTCCTTGTTATCAAGAAACCACCAACCTTCAGAAATATTATTTATTACTAAAAAGGTAGACAACACTCCAAGTACGCCTCTGTGCTCCATATCGAATCGCCACTGACGTTTTGGCGAGGCGTTAACTGCCGACCCCTAAAGGGGTAGGGGCGCTATATTATACCCATTACGGACAATCGTTTAGTCGTCTGCAAACAAAATATCTTCACGGTAAAAGCCGATCCGTCACGGAACTATATGGGATCAATGAAGTTTGTGCTGTGTTGTGAACTTTTGTTATGTCGAGCTTTGTTGAGCTTTGGTAATATTTTGTGTTATGCCCGGAGTTAATTTATTTATTGGTAGGTAATAATAATATTAAAATAATATTACCTAACCTATACTTACCTACCTACCTTGACTGGTAAAATGAAAAAACAAAAATAATATTTTGTAAGTAGGGACCTAAATAAAAATAAAAACGGTGAATAAGAAATTGAAAAGAGAAAAATACTATTAAGTCTAACTAGGAACCTTAAGTTAATGTAAACTAGGTACCTACGTACTAATTTTAACTCCATGTCCGAGTTAAGGGATATCCAATAAAAAAAAAATCGATCAATCGGATTACTCTGTAAAAAGTTATGCATATATGAAAACTAAAATAAGTACACGTAGACTTGAGAACCTCCTTATTTTCGTCGGTTAACAAAGCGTAAACGTTCTCTGTAATTTAAATTATACTTAAAGTAGGTAGGTACCCAATAATGTCTGTATTTTTCAAGATCTGGGCCGATAAACAAAAGAAAGATAAAATCAGTGAAACTAACTACACTGCTTACTCCTATGCACAAATTGCTGTCGTGATTTTTTTTAACTTATGACAGTGACATCTATTGAATTGTATGTGTATCATAAACATACTGATACAGTGCGCACATTTGAAAATGAGAACCAGCTAGTCGGCCTGCTTGGTTAATTTTAATATTACGCCTGTTCTCAAACATGACGCTGCGTGTTAAGCAATGACCTTTCAGTTGTTTAGTACAACTAATAGATGGCGCTAAACCAAAAAACCTTATTTACCGAAACATTATTTTCATCACTACAGCCACAAAAAGTAATAGAATACCTATTTGCAAACATAATCAATTTCATAGTATGAATACGTAAAAATGGTTTTTTTTAAATAGGTATTAAGAATATGACATATTTTTCAGCGTTTCCATCAAAGTAATACAAACATCTCCCTCCAGTCACTTCTTTTTCGTGCTTATTATTGTAAAATCACAATAATAATATAATGTTCCAGTCTAAGTGACTGGTAAATAGCTAGCAGAAAACGATTTTAACAATACATAATCAAAATAAATATTATGTTCCTACTTGGAAATCATGCCATCTATTAAGCATGTCAAACGTTTCCGCTGCAGCTCTTGCTCTGATGTTTCTTACGCGGTTTTGGTTCGTCTTGTTACACGCAACCTGTAACAGATGGCAGTATCTGTAGCTTATATTCTTTGAGGTGCTCTTTACTATTGACAGGGGGCGCTTTTACTAACAACCAAATCTTCTACGGGCTGATTTTTATTTACCTTTTTGCCAACTGCGGCGATGTCGACTATTCTGCCGGCGCACGGTGGATCGAAAATGTGTGTTTTTAATATTTGGGTTAATAACATATCGAACTTTTTAACTTGGACACTAAAAGGGATCGTTTTACATGTAAAAATAAATAAAAATATTTTGACGATTTTTTAAAAAAAAACGGCATTAAATTTTTCGTCAAATCGGCAACCAAAAAATCATAAATAATTAGCACTATGACCAGGTGGTCATAATCATCAATCAAATCAAGGATATTACGGTTAAAAATGCCGTTTAGGAGATAATTCGATTTTTCATACTAGCTCCATACATTTTTTTCTTATAAAAATTATAACTCTTCCATTTGTGCACACAATTACTTCATATGACATTTTATAGAACAGTAATGATCAGCATAAGTCATTTCCAGCAAAAACAATAACATTTAAGAAATCGAGATCCTATGTCTTCTACAGCCGATTTTCGATCCACCGTGCGGCGTCGTGTAGTGAGTCAGGTGTCAGGTGTTTTTAGGTTTTATCTGAGGACTAAATATGACAGTCAGACAGTAAATAATACGTCGAACTGCCAAGTAATATTCAGATACTTAGTCTAAGTTATTTACCGTCAATCGGCAAAGTCGGCCCTCAATAACATACTTAATTTTTTTAATTTAGTTATCAATATAGGCTTAAAATAAGTAGGTAGTTGGTATTACGCTTTAGAGCAAACTGAACGAATATTTGAAAGTCTTGTCGCATGTCAGCAAAAAATAATTGGGTAGGTAGGTACCTACCTTTTTTTTTACGTAATGATAAAAAGGATTTTTTTTCTGTAAGTAGGTTTGTACAAACACTTTTACGTCAATCATATTTTTTAAACTAAAGTCCATTTCACGAAAGAAGTCCCGCGGAAATAAGTGGAACTAATTATTATTATACGCTAAGTTAGCAACATTCCTAAAATAACCCATGCCTGCAGCGCCACGTCTGCGGGACTTCTTTCGTGAAATGGACTTTAGATGAGGACGGCGTTTCCTATCTGATTACTCTCCGAAACAAACTCAGACGGTACCTAATACATCATACTGCTCATTGTAACTAGCTAAAACTTTATTTTTCCAAGAAAAACTCGTATCTTTCATAGAATCTTTGTTTGTCAGCTCCTCTAAAGAGGTAATTACACATCCGGGCCCTATTTAATTAACGACAATGTAAACAACATTAGGGCAGACCTCAAAGGGTCTAAAACTTTGGACCTCATTGGAACGTGACGGGACCCCGGACATACTTTTGATTAATTAATAGTTTAGTACCTACCCACATACGGATTAGACCAAGACTGTTACCCCTTGAGGTTTTTAGACGAGAATTGTTAATGTCACTATAAGATAATAGTTTTGGGTTGTATGTATGCGTTTGGGTTATGATGTTTGAGGGATAAAAGCCCACCACCGGATACTGAAGTGAAGGGTCGTGAATATGAGCCCTGCACCTGCAGTGCTATTCTGTAACCATCTCACCGTGAAAACTTAGATGAAGTGAGCGTGGAGTGAACTGTCAGTGTCATCCCACCTGATGCTACGGATAGACTAAGGATTACATTTACAATCTTAATCGAGATTTTGAACAGAAACTCAATTTTGTTTTTTTACATTAAAATTTAATTGAGTTTGACAACATTTCTGTTTTGCTATTTTATTTAAAAACCCCTTGAATAGTAATGTTAAGACACATAAAAACAAGCTTTGAAATAATATCAAATGATCAATAGAATTAAAATATAATTGAAATCTCGATTATGACTGTAAATGTAATCCTTGGTCAATCCCTAGCGTCCGTCAGTGGAATGACACTGACAGCTCAAAAATTCACGGTGAGATTTTTACAGAATCGACATGCTTGCTGCACTGTTTCTCATAATTTCCCTACCACATAGCAATCAGATAGTAGGTAAATTCAACGACAGAAAACGATTAACACTTCAATTTTTTAGGGTTCCAGAGTCAACAAGGAACCCATATAGTATCGCCATGTCCGTCTGCCTGTCCGTCTATCTGTCTATCCCCGGCTTAGCTCAGAGACTCTTAGCAATAGAAAGATGTAACTTACTATGGGTATAATAAAATTATTAGTCACGCCGACAAAGTAGTAAAACAAAACTTTTAAAAATACAATGTGTAGGTACTTCCCTTACACGTAAAGTGAGGATGATATTTTTATTTCTCGTCTATCTCATGATATGAGGTAACGTTGGATAGGCCGTTCAAAAATATTGAGGGTCTGTGAAGATTGTTTTTCAATTCAGGGATATGTCTGCGTAATATTAAGTTTTAAAGTGCTATTTTTTGTTAGAGTCAAATATCATATATACCCCCCCCCCTGCCAGCTAAATGGTTGTTTTTGGTTATGTGAAAAAATTCATGGCAGTAGTACATATCCTAACGAAATTAAAAAGAAAATGATCACAGCTATAAAGGCTTTACAAGTTAACGAGTAATAGTCGACCAACTTACATTAGCAGTTGGAGAATTGACCGTGATATACGATGTATGGGAGAACATGTTTTTTCAACTACAATGTTTTTAATCTAAATTATCGTGCTAAATATTTAATTAAATCGAAACAGAAGTAAAATTCAAAGAATATTAACTAATAATTAGCTATTAGGTAAGTATATGAAATGCTAAAATATGTATCGAATTTGTGTCAATTTAAATGATGTGTCATTTCCAAATATTAATAAGATTTGTAGTGATTTTAAATAACTATACATAAAATTGAGAGTATGTGATTTTCCTCAAATAATTTTAGGATCAGGGTACCTAGTCATGAAGTTCAAAAGTACCTATCTCATTTGAAAGTTACCGAAAAAGTACCTACTGGTTTTTTAACAGAATAGAATGGCAACATTTTATTTGGGGCGTCACGTAGTTGATAAGTCAATTCTCTTCGAGCCGTGGAAACTGAAGGTTGTCTACAGTCTGTACGGATATTATATTAAGTACCTAATTAAATTATTCATTAAATATTGCAAGTTTGAATATAAATACAGACAATTCGTACTGAAAAGGCGTTTCAATAAAGATGTGTAGCATACTCGTAGATAGCTGTAATAATCGACTTCTGTCGCTGACCGTACCTACCAACTACTCGTAACTTTTGTAAGTTGAATGTGTTCAAACCGACATTATGAAAGTTTGTTTTTTGAATAATTATATTTTTTTGCGGTTTTAGTCAATATTCGATCACTAGCTGTAAAAAAGAAATGAAGTGGAAGTAACAAATTTTTATTGAACTCTAAACACGATATAAAAGTTTATAACAAAAACGGAGTTGAAAACGTAAGTTTGTTAAGTTTCCACACAATATTCTGAGGACTTTTACATAATTAACACTGAGCTCCGTTTACACTAGTCTTCTATGTAAATATGACGGAATTAAACCTGTTTACATGCATACTTAGTTACGTACAGAATATTTTCTCTTCCTACTGGGTGGCTCCTGGAATGAAAATCCGTAGAGATAGAGGCGTAAGTACATTGGTGCTTTTTATTTAGACCGTTTCGCTTATTTGGGGCTTGATTATTTAATTTTAAGCGTAAAATAGCTGCAAGCCTATTTAAAACAAAATCTGAAAAATATGATGTAGTCAACGCAGTGAGACATTCGGTCTGCCCATCATACTCTTGTTGGATTCTATAGTTGTCGGATTGTCCCCTACCCTCCCTGATTTCTTCAAATCAAATCAAAAGTATATTCAAACCAGGCTGAGAATCAGTTTTTGAACGTCAAAATTACATAAGGCAATTCCTCAAAACGCCCGCCCTTCACCACTTCCTAGTGCTTTAGCTGAGAAGAATTGGTGCAACAAACAGCAGTACCTAAGCTCAGTCTTCCTTGGTCTAGTGGTCGACTTCAGAGTTTGTACACACATCTTACCTCTGTCTACCTTTTTGGAAAATACAGTCGTAATCTTAAT
The DNA here is from genome assembly GCA_948098905.1 of Tiliacea aurago. Lineage (NCBI taxonomy): Eukaryota > Metazoa > Arthropoda > Insecta > Lepidoptera > Noctuidae > Tiliacea > Tiliacea aurago. Next base: position 17,311,813 of record OX402587.1, on the reverse strand, counting down.
TTTACTTCCGCATTCACTACAGTGAGCATAATATAAAACATTATTTTTAGTATATGCGAAACCCGAAACACGTGTCTAGTATTTTTATGTAAAGAATCTATTTACAAAATTTCAAAACTGTATCATAGAAAATGACAGTTATAAGGTTGTTATGTTCAAAATCAAAATCAAAAATATTTTTATTTCACTTCACATAAGCCTACATGGGCACTTATGAAACGTCAGAAGCTAGGTGCGCGGTTCCAATTGGTCGTTTCCTATGGAGAAGAGCCGGCAAGAAACTAAACGGTTACTCTTTTGAAAAAAGTTGGCTTTTACAATGTTTTCAAATTACAGTTTTGATAAGTATGAGAGGACAGCGGTTGCATGTTACCGGGTTGTCCGTATAAAAACATGCTAACAGTGCCCCCCGCGCCTCCAGGGTCGTCTTTAGCTCATTGATAATAATTTGGCAGTAGGTACCTAACCGTACGGCGATTGTACTCGTAAGTAATTAAATGGTGATAACATTTTCCATCACACTTAAACATTTTTGGGACAAAATATAACATGGTGTCAAAATTATTTAAATCGATTCAGTTCCTTATTCTGAACAAACTATATTCAGGTTTCGCATATACTAAAAATAATGTTGTATATGCAACTTAAGCTCCCCAACAAAATCCACTCATAATAAAATTATACTTAGCTTTACTAAGGAGAAGTTGAAACTCGAAGCACAGAAATTCGCTCCAAGTGATAAGGTGCTGAGTAATTTTTATGGGTACATTTGCCGTAACAATAATAACAACTCGCTACTAATTAAAACCGGGACACGAACTGGTGGAGGCTTCCTTACCTTGGTAAAGTGACGTTTGCAAAAACGCTACCCGTAAGGAAATGTTTAGGGATTTTTTTCCTTTTTTTATTTGGGATTATTTGTCGATGTGGGGTATGATTTATCATAAAATTGAAAACATGACATTTATCTATTGTACATTTATTAAAATAGTAATGAAGTCAAAACTATACATTGAATAGGTATTTAAAAAAAAGTGCTAGGAACGATTTTGATGCCGAAACTATAGTTTTTAGATTATTTATCCGTTTTTATGTAGTATGTATGTTCCGGGTTAGGGCAAAAACGGCTGAACGGATTTGGATACAATTTGGCACACAGATAGCTTATAATCTGGATACACACTTATAGAGTAGATACTATTAATGTCGGTAGTACGTTCCCGTGGGATATACACCGACATCCACGCGGGCGAAGCCGCGAGCAATAGTAAAATTAAAATACATTTATGGTTTGTGATAGATTCACACTTGATTTTGGATGATTTTTTAAATAATATTGTTTTGTGTTGGCAAATAATGCTGATTTAGTTTGAAGGTGGATCTTTAAATATTTTGGAACATCTTACTTACGTGTATAAGAAAAGCATTTGTCTTAATGTAGATGGAAAACAAAGACAAATATAAAACTAAGCGCACACTACAGGAGCTAAAAACTTTGTACAAAAAAAACAGCTTCCAAATAAAAACAACCGAACTCCAAAAAAAATCCGTGGCAAAAATCTAAAATACAGATCTAAAGACACCGATTTCCAAAATTTATGTCTAGTGTTTTTTTTTGGAAGTCGGTTTTTTTTTGGATCATTATTTTTGTAAAAAGATTTTTATTCTTGCTTTTGGAAGTCGGTTAAAAATGCGCCTGGCGAGTGATACGCCACGCGCCATGCCACACACTGGTCCCGAATGATAAAAAAGTGGACATTAAGAAATTTTTGACAGAAGGTCAACGGATTCGGCTGATTTTTTTTTTGTAGACAGCTGATGCAATTACAAATCACTTTTATAGATTGAGTTTTTGCCAAATAAGCCGTATTTTCAGAGAAAAAAAATATTGAAATATTTTTTGTATGAAAGAAATCCTAATTTTGTCTTTATCTTCCAAGATTCAAACGTATTCAAAATAAAACTTAGCGCAGCTTGTAGAGGTGCTAATTGCTCACCACTTTGTCATAGACACTCTTCTGCGATTTTGTGCTCCTTTTGAGTTACAGGCACTTTAAATATTTTTTGTATAAAAAAATTCTAATTTTGTCTTTATCTTCCAAGATTCAAACGTATTCAAAATAAAACTTAGCGCAGCTTGTAGAGTAACTCTTACAAATATATGAAATTATCAGTATCAAATAAACAAACAAGGAAATCTCAAAACGTGTTCAGACATGTTTATGTACAGGTAAGTTATTGTGTGACTCGTATGTAATTTTTTTTTTGTATAGAGTCATTGCTTAATTACCCTATAAGTGACGATTTCGGCTCTATTTGGTCATCTAGTCGAACGCGTCGAAAACGCTGAATGATGAATAGGTATATAAATTGCAATTAAAAATTCCCTTTGTAGTTTTGCGGTATTTATGTAGGAGCACATCTTAGTATGTTTTATTTTCTCGTGACTCATCCAAATTGCAAGAATATTTGGCTCATTATCTAACTACCCCATTAAGTAATGAGGTAGTTAGGTAATGAGCCATTATCTAACTACCCCATTAAGTAACGGGATAGTTGGGTAATGAGTCATATATCAATAGTATAAGGGCAAGCGGAACCCGTTTTTGTTCATTACGCGTCTTGTGCTCGTAAAAACAACACAATTTTTTATCAACTATCACCACATTGTAACTTTTATTTATTTGCCTGTAACATTTTTGTATCAAAATGACTACATTTGTGACTAATTTAGACATTTTTTCTTTTTTGAGTAATAGTGGGTGCCTTAAAAATAGTGATTTACTGTGTCAAACCATTATAAATCGTATTTCAAGTGAAATTCCAAACGAAGAGCTCAGTATTATCAAAAAGTTTTAAATTTGTAATTGTATAATAAAATAGATAATAAAGTTTAATAAAGTTTAATAATAAAGTTTGTAATTGTATCAGCTGTCTACAAAAAACTAGTAAAGCTCATCCGACAACGAAAAATTTAAAGTGCCTGTAACTGAAAAGGAGCACAAAATCGCAATTGAGTGTCTATGGCAAAGTGATGAACAATTAACCCCTCTACAAGCTGCGCTAAGTTTTATTTTGAATACGTTTGAATCTTGGAAGATAAAGACAAAATTAGGATTTTTTCATACAAAAAATATTTAAAGTGCATGTAACTCAAAAGGAGCACAAAATCGCAGAAGAGTGTCTATGACAAAGTAGTGAGCAATTAGCATCTCTACAAGCTGCTTTAAGTTTTATTTTGAATACGTTTGAATCTTGGAAGATAAAGACAAAATTAGGATTTTTTCATACATAAAATATTCAAAGTGCATGTAACTCAAAAGGAGCACAAAATCGCAGAAGAGTGTCTATGACAAAGTGGTGAGCAATTAGCCCTTCTACAAGCTGCGCTAAGTTTTATTTTGAATACGTTTGAATCTTGGAAGATAAAGAGAAAATTAGGATTTTTTCATACAAAAAATATTTAAAGTGCCTGTAACTCAAAAGGAGCACAAAATCGCAGAAGAGTGTCTATGACAAAGTAGTGAGCAATTAGCATTTCTACAAGCTGCTTTAAGTTTTATTTTGAATACGTTTGAATCTTGGAAGATAAAGACAAAATTAGGATTTCTTTCATACAAAAAATATTTGAATATTTTTTTTCTCTGAAAATACGGCTTTTTTGGCAAAAATTCAATGTACAAAAGTGATTTGTAATTGCATCAGCTGTCTCCAAAAAAAAAATAAGCTGAATCGGTTGACCTTTTGTCAAAAATTTCTTAATGTCCTTTTTTATCATTTGGGACCAGTGTGTGCCAGTGCGTTGCGCTGATGCCCGGTGCGGCTCGCCAGTAGTGTGCGATGGTTCTTACAAAATGTAAGACATTCTCCTTCGCAGCATTTCAAGTAAGTACCTACCTACTTATAAGTAGTACTTAGGTAATTGAAATACTACGAAGGAAAGTTAATTAGAGAGGCTAGTTGTATTTTTTTATAGGAATCTATGTCTAATTCCTAAATCTATATATAATTATTGCATTATTACAAAAATAACTCTCTTTTATTTTTTTATTTATTTAGCCAACAGTTATTTACGTATTACCTAAATTTAAAATAATTTCCATAAATTACGTTAATAAGCGCAACAATTACTTACAGACTAACACAACATGCACCATTTATGGTTTTACATCCTACTAATATTATAAACGCGAAAGTTTGTAAGTATGGATGGATGGATGTATGGATGTTTGTTACTCTTTCACGTAAAAACGGCTGGACCAATTTTGATAAAATTTTGTATCGAGGTAGCTGATACCCTGGATTAACATATAGGCTACTTTTTATCTCTATATTCCCACGGGATCGAGACTTACGCTGGTGAAACCGCGGGGCGCAGCTAGTAATATTATAAAGCCAAAAAGGATATTTACAATTGAAGTTATTCAATCAATTTTGGTAATTCACACGTAATAATAATAGTAACAAAAGTTTAATTCATAATAATAAAAAAAAACAGATTGATAACATTAACAAAAAATATACTTAATAAAAATTAACATTCAGTAAATTAGTGAAAGATTATTGGTTGTGGGAATAGTACTCAATAATTATTTTATAACATTGTCATAAATATGCTGTCATGATGTAAAACAATCAGTAAGATCAAGCAACTGTTTAGATTTTTACACAGACGAGAAATGGGTAAGTAGCGACCAGAACCTCTCATGAAAACGTCACAACTTTATACCCTTTATACCCTGTCCCTAACTGACCGCATAAATAGGCTTAAGGTGTTACAAAAAAAAAAGAAAAACTTTTTATACGTCTATTTCTGCCGACGGTACCAAAAGACGACTTCTAATTAGCAAGTTGGGAGCTAAATATTACATTTATGATATGCAAATTTCGCGGAGCCAACCAACGGCTAGCATAATCTGGACTGTATTTTTTGGTTCCGAAAGTTGTGTTTCCTTTGAACTGTCTTGAGACGGTAAGTTTTCTTCTTTATAAGGAGACGGACTCATTTGTATTATCGCGCTTATTTTATTAGGTGTATTTTAAAAGATATGGCTCTTTTTAAGGGAATAATAAAGTAGATGTGCAGGTACAACTGAGCATTATTTAACGCGCGGGTTTATTACCGTACTTAACGTTATAGTTAGTAAAATTTTATCATAAAGAAAGACGTTCTTCACTCGTCTTGGCATCTGTAATCGAAAGATTAACCGGCCAACAGTTGATAGCTGAACAGTGCCAATTTAACCAATGAAACTGAACGTGATATGCACATTTAAATCGCGTTCAAAAGGTGCAATATCATCTTTGTTTTGGAATATTGACACTAGCTGTTGATCGCAGTTTAGATGATCGTTTTCTATCCGTGACATCACAGCGGGCTCTATCAGAATAATCAGGGCTGCGACACTTATTTTTAAAATGTCGCAGCATCATGCTAAGATAGAAGCCTTTTGGCCTCCTACATGACTCTCTGTTTTTATTCTTCTTTGTTTCCTTGTTGTTTTTAGGGTTCCGTACCTCAAAAGGATAAAACGGAACCTTTATTTATAGGATCACGCGTTTGTCTCTCTTTCTGTCCGTCTGTCACAGTCAATTTGCTCCGAATTCACTGGACCGATTACGTTGAAATTTGGTACACATAATGTATTTCTATGACCCAAACACGGATGTGTCGTAAATTAATGAATTTTGAATTTAAGGGTCACTTTTGGGGGTAAATTACAAAATTTAAAAAAAAGTTTTGGTAACTGTATCGTGTGACATATTAAATGAAAGGGCTTCTTGTAAGGATATCAGATATTTTTTTTTTATAATTTAAAATAAATACTTTTAAAATTATTAAAGAAAATATAATTATGAAAATTGACCACCCCCTCCCCCCTTATCTCCGAAACTACTGAGAATAAATTTTGAAAAAAATGCAGACATAACATGGTAAATCTCTCAATATTGTCCGTATAACAAACTTACATTGCAGTTGGGGAATGTATGAGGGAACTTGTTTTTCAACTACAATATAAAGTTTGTTCTTAGGATAAATTCATCCCAACTACGGAACCCTTCATTGTGCGTGGTCCAACACACACTTGGCTGTTTTTTTATGTTCCTATGAGTGTGTTTAATTTTAATTTGTGATCTCCTGTGCGAGTCCCAATAAATACGAATACGAATGTAGCTTAGACTTCGACACAGAAAGGTTGGATGTCACAAAATCCGCCACAATATAGAATTTAACCATATTTGACAATTAACATGTAGAATAGTTTGAGAATGCAAAATAAAGCTCTGGTCTAACGAGGCGAATCTGAAAATTCGAGACGAAATTCGCTCGCGACGATTGTGACATCTAACTTTGAATTTGAGGTGAGTCGAACGGCGCAAATAGCCGCATGACTTCCTTGTCACGTCATCAGATGGTGCTCGGGTTTTTCGTCCCAAACTGAGACGCCTCAGATTGAGTAGTCCTTATTTATCTATTCTCAATTTTCAGTTTTCAAAATAATCACTGTTAAAGACTTTAGTAAGTTTTTAGTCCTTCCAGTAACGAGTCACAAAGAAGAACAAATAAAAACAAACAACATTTATCACCGAATTTTCTGTTCCATCATAATATTATATATAATATCAATTGTTTCCTTACATCTTTGATTGTCCTCACTTCATGCGTGTAACAAAAACAAAGGAGATCGTAAAACAGAATACATCAACCGTAAACTATGCTTGTTCCCTTATCAAAGATTGAGACGATGTTAGTGTTTGGATGTACAGCTGTTTGTACAGTGGGCGATAGTTGGGCAACATTGTGTTGATGGAAAAACGGGAAAAAGTTCAATAATATTAAAAACTGGCTTCGCCTACTTGCGCTATTACTTCGTTTCTGCTTAGCTTGACTTTTTTTCTTTTTGCTCGGCTCCTAAGGGTCCTAGCGTGTTATTAATAACCCAATAAGCCTTCCTCAAGAGTTGGGCTATAAAATGCAAAAATAAATTTTGAAATCCGACTGGGAGATCCAGAGATTACTTCCTACTAATAAACTTACAAACAAATACATTTTACAGCTACAGCTAAAAATGTATCATTTACTTACGGAAAAAAAATATCTCTAAGTTCATAGAATCCTATTGAATGACTATTTATTGAAATAGTCATTCAATAGGATTCTACGAAGAGAGTTAGTTGTATTGCTGATTCTAATGAATACATTATTCTGTAAAGCCATACTTGTTACGGTCGCAAATCATATTTATTATTTTAACTGTTTATGTACACATATATAAACAGACAAGAAGAAAGGAACAGAAAAGTACGTACAAAGGTGATGCTAATTCCTAAAAAAATCTCTTCCAGCATACCTGCGATAGGAAAGTAGACAAAGAGATGTAAACAACGTGTGTAAGAGTAGAAGAGAAAACAAAATACAAAAAATTAAAATAAAAACTTAATAATATTAATAACTAATCACCAACTTATAATCAACATCAACCTGAGAAAGACCTGCAAACTGCAAAAAACTTAGAAAAATTTGAGTTTCGGGGGATATGCTAAGATAGCCCGCATCGGGGGATGTCCTAAGATAGCCCGCGAAATTAAAATTTATTAATTAAAGAATCATGAAAATCATGATGTAACATATTGTATCATTATTATGATACGTGTATTACGATACGTGAAGCGAAGAAATTGTACCCCTTTTAAAAAAAAATACGCGAATGGAGGAGTATAAGTCACAGTTAAAGTTCATATGGAGGAGGAGAGCAGAAAGCTAATATTTTTATAATACATATAATATGCATTAGAAATAAATTTAATGAATAAAAAAAATACACACACTACCATGCGTTTGACATACACGCATAGAACCAGGGTCTCATGACTTGAAGATAGATAGGTGACAGAAGTGACAGCTTGAGCATGGAATTATTAAGTACTTTATCGATTGTAAGACTACTGAGACATATCAAATTGTTATTGGTATGTGCAGTGTTGTTAGACATTTTAAATATAACTATATAATTATCGAATATTTTATTAACAATTTTTTAAGATGAACACGATGAATATATTGAAAGAAAAAGCTGTTTAATAAAAAAATATCAAGCTTAAACTGAAGGTTACATTTAGGTGCCTAAAGCACCTATGGAGTATGGTATTACAGACTCACGCGATATCGCGGGCGCGACAGGCAGCGACATAGAAATTGTGCGATATCAAACCAGTCTGTACGAGCCTTATCTTTGGTTGATTTTAAACTCAGTACCTATGTTTACTGTCATGAACCTGTCCTTCTAATTCGACAAAAAAAAATTGGTTTCTCTAGATGTTTATTTATGTACTTACGCAAAAATCAAAATCAAAAGTCATTTATTCAAACTAGGCTGAGAATCAGCACTTTTCAAACGTCAAATTACATGAGACAGTCGCCCACCCTTCACCATTTCCTTGTGCTTTAGCTGGGAAGATGAAGTGGCGCAACCAACTCCCCAGCAGCACAGCTGTATGTCCAGTTAGAATACTTAATTCTATACAATAAACAGTATGTAAAATAATTTGCATTACGCAACACAAAACTATAATTAAATTATTTGCCATTGCCACGATCATAAAAAGGAAAAAAAAACCGTTGAAAACTATGCTCAAGCAGAAATTAAAAAAAAACTAAATAGGCATAATAAAGCTATAGTTGTAACTCGAAATCACAAATGATAAACTAGCATAAAATGATAAAATAATTAGATGCTCAACAGTGGCGCAACGTTGCTGGCAACCTGTTGCTCAACAAAATTGTTCGTCTAGTGAATTAGCAGCTTTAATATCTATACGAGGAAAGAGCGTACTGTATCGTTTTCTACATGATTTGTTACGATAATTGATGTAGTCCTGTGGCCTCGGTGTGTTTTTTCCTCGTTTTATTGATTATATGACAATACGGGTTGTATTTAAGGTATCAAAGCTTGGTAGAAATACATAAGATCAAAAATAACTGTGTAGTACTCGTAATAATCTTGTAATTTACAGGCAAGTAACACTTAGAATTAAGACGGATAATTGATATCTGTTTAAAAATCGGTTAAAAAATCGTTATTAAAAAGGGTACCTACAGAATTTGTATCTCCATATAAGTTCGGTTCGCTAAATGTACAATCAAACAAAAATTTATTAAGATACCGAAAGAACTATTTGTTTGACGTATGTATGTAATCGTTGTCTGTGTGGTGTCCGTGTGCCGTAAAGAATAGCACCATTATTTCCCTTGGGTGTCGTAAAAGGCGACTGAGGGACTTACTAGAGAATGGGCAGCAGCGTTCTCTATGCATTTTAATACCATACTGCGATCGCCAACCCGCCTGCCAAGCTTGACGATTATGGCAAACCCCCCCTTTTGGGGAGGCCTATGTCCATCAGTGGACGTCTTTCGGCTGAAATGATGATGATGATGTATGTAATAATTCATTAGGTAGGTTAGATAATTTTACAATCAATAGAACATCTAATATACACCGTGGCATTTTAATCGTCTTACAACGGCAGCCCACTTTATGTATCCAATAACTACTAATCATGTAGTAAAGTAAAAAAAATATTTATCAACATTAGAATATATATATATTTTTTATATTATTAAATATGACGCATGATGTAGTTTGAAACACCCTGATACGAGCGCGGTGCGAGCCTTGCGCTCAATTCCGCGCCGCCCTTGGTACGCAAGGCTTGCACCGCGCTCGTAACAGGATGTTTCAAACTACGAGTACGTCATGCGTCATAATGAATAATATTCTTTTTTAATTATTCAAATGTTAATAAAAAAAAATACTTTCATGATTGATTAGTAGTCATTGAATAGGTACATAAAGTAGGCTGCCGTTATAAGACGTTTAAAATGCCACGGTGTATACCTGCCTAATAAACCCGGGTAATTGCGTAACACACTAACAGTTTTTTTGCAATCCCTTTCAATTTGACATTTCGACAACAATCATTGCGTTATTTACGTTATCGAGCAGACAAATTTTTCAAACTTATGAAGCAATGGATTAGGTGCTGCCTTCAAAATCCATCGAATTGTGTAAGAGTGTTACGCAGTTGGGGAACAACTCCTGGTATTGTTTTATTTTTACTATTTCTAAGCACGTGGCTAAGTATTAACATCCGCACGGGTCAATCCATCAGGTTAAGCTACGCTTGCCGGGGTTGGTCCGTGGATGGGTGACCATCTTTACATACCGAAACTCCTCCGTGCCTTGGAAAGCTCGTTAAGCCATTGGTCCCAGCTATCATTCGTGAATCTTTGACAGTCGTTACGGGTCGTCAGAAGCCCGAAAGTCTGACAACCAGTCTTACCAAGGGGTATCGTATTACCCAGTAACTGGGTTGTGGAGGTCAAATAGGCAGTCGCTCCATGTAAAATACTGGTATCAGCTGCATCCGGTAAGACTGGAAGCTGACCCCAACGTAGTTGGGAAAAGGCGGGCAGATTGATTATTCAGTAATACGGCACCCATATCAAGCAACACGCCAACACTTATAGATTTTCTTGTAATAGATAAGCAAAGAACTGCTCTCAATCGGTCCAGTAGATTCGAAGCAAATCAGCTGTGACAGGTGGCAAGACAGACAGGGACAGCACGAGTGATCCAATAAGGGTTCCGTTATTCCTTTTGCGGTACGGAACCCGGAACAACACTGTTGTGTGAACGACATTTTTTGGCACCGACAAGAAGAATGGTGTGAGCTTATCTTTTGACAGGAGCCACACAAATAGCTGCTTACCCAAATGCACTTAACTAAACATTACGTACTTTATGTTCAACCATAACCATGAACTGTTTCAACAATTCAACATTAAATACAATTGAATTAATTATGCACAATTTGAGATGCACTTAAGTTTATCTCCTACTCATCACGGATGCGTTACCATGTCCATTAGTACAGGATATCCTAATTTGAAGTTGTGAGTACATCGTAAAGGCCAATGTCGTCATATGCTGCATTTTTAGGGCCCAATATCTGTTTATCTGGTCGCGACATCCGGGTGTAATTGTCGTAATTTGGAAGTATTAAATCCTTCGTTTATGGTCTCGAATATAACTGTCTTATTTTTCATTACAGGAATCACGGGGTCTAATTGTCGTCAATGCGGTGGAAGATTGGATTCCAACCAAGGAATTAAGGCTTCTACATACCGGGGCGACTTGTCGCGCGTCGCGATGTGACACAAAGGCACCGCTCGTCCCGCGACACGCGGGGCCTTTGTGCCGTCTCGCGTCGCGCGACAAGTCGCGCTGGTATGTAGAAGCCTTTACCAGGAGATATAAAGACAACTTTATAATCAAGAGACACTAAAGAAATCATTTCTCAAAAATCAAACTGCAATATTCAAAAGCTATACGAGGTTTATGGCGAAAGCCAAATAAAAAAACACCGGCCAAGTCAGTGTCGGACCACGCACGATGAAGGGTTCCGTAGTTGGGATAAATTTATCCCAAGAACAAACTTAACATTGTAGTTGCAAGACATGTTCCCACATCCACACATACATTCCCACTGCACTGGATTCCAGTGTATATTGCATGACATCTAAGATTTATAATAAACTGCCATGCTATATTACAGACATTGACAACTTGCACATATTTAAGCGGAAGTTAAAGGAATTTCTAACTGATGAAGTGTAGGTATTACTTACTAAAGAATGGGCAGCTGCTTTCTCTATGCATTTCAACACCATACTGCGATCGCCAACCGGCCTGCCGAGCTTGGCGATTGTGCCCCCCCCCCTCTCTCGGCTGAAATGACGATGATGCAAGTGTATTACAGTGTGAAGGAGTATCTAAAAGGGAATCCGTATGGACAATTTTAAAAATTTTAGGCTCAGTAGTTACGGAGATAAGGGTATACGAAGATAATGGTCAATTTTCATCTATTTTCTTAAATCACTTTAAAAGTGTTTATTTTAAAATTATAAAAAAATATAATATATGAAATTCTTACAACAAGTCCTTCCATTTGTTAAGTCACACGGTACAGTTTGAAATTTTTTTTAAATTAAATTTTCTAATTTTCTCCCCAAAAGTGACCCCCATGTTCATAACTAATTTATTTACGTAACCCCGTAGTCCGTATTTGGGTCACAGAAATTCATATGTGTACTAAATTTCAACATAATCTGTCCAATACATAACCAGCCTATACAGTTCCCATTGCTGGGACACGAGCCTCCTCTCCGTGAGAGCGAGTGGACCGTAATCCACCCGCGGGTCCAGTGCAGGTTGGTAGGCTAGATGTAACATGTCTTTGATGTTTTCCTTCACCATTTTGAGAGCATTGGTGATGAAATAATTTACACAAAGTAAAGCGCCTATCTGGGGGTCAAACCCACGACATCAACTCTTAAGCCGAGGCCGTTACCACTGGGCTACCACAGACTGCTCTCAATCGGTCCAGTAGATTCGGAGCAAATGAGCTGTGACAGACGGCCAGACAGACAGACACAGCAAGAGTGATCCAATAAGGGTTCCGTTATTCCTTTTGCGGTACGGAACCCGGAACAACCCTGTTGTGTGAACGACATTTTTTGGCACCGACAAGAAGAATGGTGTGAGCTTATCTTTTGACAGGAGCCACACAAATAGATGCTTACCCAAATGCACTTAACTAAACGATCACACAGGAAAAAAGCACAGATGATTCACGATAAAGTATTACTCACTTCGTCTCCCTGGAATCGATTCGATCTGGTTATTACTTTGATGAGGCCTATATAAGGACATTTTGTCCAATTAGTGTTTAGTCCCACATAACTGATTAAGAATGTGTGACGTGGTGTGATTCACTGAATACTCAGATGTCGTGCGATGGCAGGTGTAATTATATTGATAGGCGAAAGCGGGAGCGATTTTATAGAATAAACTGACTATTTAAACTGTATCTTCAGCTCACACAGTAATACTTATCTACATTATTATTTAGGAGGTTATGAAAATAACCTATCTCGTGTATTAAGGGTCAGATAATCGCCGTTGACCTAGGCCATACAAATGCGCGTCGCACTCACGCCGCGCCACCATTAAACTTTCATAGGGATAAAAAAACACAAATAGAATTATAGATAATAAAACAGTCTATTTACACAAAACATAACATGAAAATATCTTAAGTAGTTTGAAAGTAATATCGTTTTTTATGCTTTGAGTAGACATTACTTCCTGAATTTATTTCTTAAAGTATTTTACTACAATACTTCATTATTCACGTGTAGAATTGATTTTTTTCGCATAACATACTTGCATTTTATGAAGGCGTAATAACAGATTTAAAAGTCACTAAAATTATATATCTGCGCCTTAACTCCAGAATAATTGTTAGCTTATGGAAAATCTTACTAACTAACACCATAACTTTTATAAATGATAAATGATTTATTTTCTGTTAGTAGGTTTGTACAAACACTTTTACATGTCAATAATATAAAAAAAAAAACTAGATGAGGTCGGCGTTTCCTATCTGACTACCGGTGACTACTTTGAGAAAGTTTATATATCCATAATAAAACGTCTACTAATTATAGGTTTCTAATAAAATTACCTTTAAGTCTGCCTTTGACATCAAGCTCACCAAATAACGAATTTTTATTCCTAGCAAATACCTAGGTTGAATGTTATTGCCATACAGGAACTCGTTGCCCATTTTAATTTTTTTTTTGAAAACACAGTTGATGTCGTAATTTTGATTATCAGCTTCTGGACTCGTGTCCTTTATCTAGTAAGTGCCTTACCATAAACAACTTACTGGTATAATGGTAGTTCGACATACTCCAACGAATTCGTAATCCCATTTACGCATAACTCCTCCACCACAAAAGTCACAATCAACATTTTTATCAAAAGAATTTTAACAATACTTCCGTTTGCTACTTTAAATCGAAACACGAGCATTCGTCAGCAGTTCACCTAAAAACACGCAACCGTTCACACATTAGCATTAATTATTTAAAAAATCCTCATTAAAATATTTATCCTATTACGTGGAATTCCTTGGCCGTTTCCTTTTTTACGGTGACTGACTTTTGTGGAATAAAAAAGATTTTGGGTCATATGATACTGGTATTCCAAACACTATGCCAGAGAATTGTGTCTTTTAGCTTCTATTACTTAAGTTAGAATTTAGTTTGCGGCTCTTCTAAAGGTGTGTAATGGATGGAGTGACATCACAAGATCTCGAGTGTCAATAACGCGACATTTTTGCTACAAAAAACTGTTCTACCAAGAAACTTTTATCAAGATCAAAGTGGAAGCATTCAAAACAATTAAACTTATCAGGGGCGATTCATTAATAACGTCTGTTGGGCAAAAAATAAATGTTTTGTTTACATTTATTAGGGAAGTGGCGAGGTCTCATCCATCACCGGGAGGAAGACGAATTGGGATGAGAGTTATGTAGCTACACAACGACACTGTATTAGCTTGATGCTCATTTACTTTAATATACTCTCTCCATTCTAGGAAAAACATTTTGATTATTATGAGAAACGTAACAAGAATAAATATAGGTAACAACTGTATTTATTCTCGGACAAATAAAGATTGTCGTTGAGCGAATACTTCTTTTTTACACAACTAAAATTAATACCACAGAAAAGCTTTTATTTAGAGAAACTTGAAATACAGTTCCTTTTTTTTCGTCTACTATTTTAATATTAGCGTTTCTTAGTATATAAAGGTCAAAGTCAAAGTCAACGTAACAAACAAATTAAATAGGCACTTTAAAGGCACTTTTGGACATCAAAATTAACAAGAAAATAGTGTTAGTAAGTAAATAGATTCTAGTTGCCCCTTCCAAAATGTAGTTTTGTATGGAGTAGAATGGGCAAGAAAGTTAAAACAGCAAAAAAGAAACGACAAAGACTGGCACGAAGTTTCGTATTCTACGTCTTTCTAATTAAAAGCAATTTTTTTACTAATATTCAAAAGTTTCAAAGTACAAAAATGTTGGAATATGAATACTAAAAATTTAAAAAAGTATCCCTTATTTCCGATGATATTTTACCACGAAACACCCCCGTATCGGAAAATAAGAGTCACATTACTGGGCCGCTACACCGAAACATTATTAGAGGAACATATGCCCCCTAACGACTTCTAAAAAATTACGTTTTTTGTAACTGTCTCGCGACAAAAAGTGCCAAATTAACTTTTTAAAGGAAACGATCTGTTTTTGAGAACGCCACGTGTGACATCGCTGAGATGGTGACGCATTCTATTTCTGAGGTGACACCACATGTTACTGTTGATACTTTGTCGTCAAATAATCCCTCATCATTGGGGTTAAGTATCTATTTTTATCACTACCCCGATTGATGACGCCAACTTTGAGCGCTTAACTTGACTTTAACATGCCTGTGATATATTGAACCTCGTTACAGACCTGACACATTGAAACCAATTCCTTTTATGAATTATTCCTTCAGACATTATAAATCTTTCATATTTCACTTTACAAACTTTATTGTTACAGGCTTAGGGGAGCGGTCGAATTTGAAAATATAACGCCTCAATCTGTATTTCATTTCACAAACAAATATATTCAATAGTCAGAATAGGAAAAGACAAAACAGTTTTTTATATTGTTTGCATTCACAGAAAAGCCCTAGAGGAATATATGCGAAAATATTAGAGAATAGAGGTAGAAAAAACTCGCGAGTGTACGGGCAGATAAAGGGAAAAAAGGAATGTTCTTAACTGGTTCCGACATTATATTCGCATTTGTGAAGATCAAAGAGCATGTTGTGACACACGGGCACGGAAAAACTGCGGTCGACGGTGGTGAGGTGAACAACGCTGGAGGGCTCTCAAGTAACACCATCCTTGAGGGAGCTAGGCTTTGAAACAAAATGCGTTTGCATACATTAAACTGTAAGAATGTTGGAGATAGGGAGGGTAATACCGCCGGGTCCCTAGGGGAGTGTGTTTCGGCGATTACGCGGACGGAATTTCTCAACAGTAAGTTGCCTTCTTGGCGAGATAGTTTGCACGTAACACTAGCCTCTTTGCGTATTTTCACAGTCAAAGCCGCTCTCTAGAATACTTCTGTGTTTCAAAGTATTTGAAAGGCAAATTAGGAACATATCTTGAGTGAGTTCCTTGAGAGCCACGAGCACTGCTACGCTTGGGACGTCGTAAATATTTGAACATAATGAATTTAAGCCGAGTCTTGGTTTGGAAACACATTTTAGGTTTAAGATAAAATTCTCTGGAAATGTGCTAAGAACGTTTTGCATGCTTTGCTCCAGCAAAGAGAAATTATAATTTTGTTTTTCGTATTTTAATTCCTTCAGAGCAAGCTTGAAATTCAGAACTTGTTTTCCTGTGTGAGATGGATGTATTCCAAAATCTGCAATAGCGAGTTTGAAACTTTATCTTAAATTACGCGATATTCGAGAACAATTTATTTATTTAATACTTTATGCACACAAATGTACAGAGCCGGACTTAATGCTATAGGCATTTTCTACCAGTCAATCTTTGGGTGATGCAGAGACAAACAGTGGTAGGGGCAATAGTGAGAATTGAGGAATAAATATTATGTAAATATAAAGATATACAATCATATACCCATCAAAACTAGAAATATAATATATACACCTAATTATATACAGGAAAAGTTTTTATCCACTGCGCAAATTTTGACAAGTTAAACTTAAACGAGTTTTATTAAACATATATTTTTTATTTTGATACGTCTTACTACAAAAAAACAAAAAATATCGTTAACGAAAGATGTTAAAAGTGGTTGTATGGCTACCCGGCGGCGCGCAGCGAAGCGGAACGCACGAAAGTACCTACCTATCAGCTGTGCGCTAGCTCGATTCGCCGGCGTAGGTATTTACGTGGGTTACAATGTACTGATCGCTAATTTTATCAGGTTAGAACTAGACTTTTTTATGTTTAGGCCGTGACCTGTAGTTATTTGAAGAGTATTTCCAATTTTTCCTTCATACTTTAATGGGCTTAGGATGGCTTCTTCGATTTCGATCGCCAGTCGGGGTCTGCCAGACCTTTGTGCATGATTCGGGGTTCTGAACTGTCCGTGATCAAGCAGCCTTTGAGTGGCCGCTAAAATGGTCCTTTCATTAGGGACCGCGGGGTTAAGGATTCCATGGGCTCGCATTCGAGGTATGCTCTCCGTCGCATACATTCTGCGAGCTGCTCGCAAACTTTCATCACTCAGTACATACACTCGTAAAACTCGCGGTTACTGAAGTCCAACATCGTGACCGGTAGCACGGCACACGTGCGGCGCGGCGCTTGCGCGGGAATCGATTAGACGCGACGTCACACAACAGCGCGTGCGATGAGCGAACTGTCGAGTGTCGGCCACAGCGCCCGGAGCGCCCTGCCGCCCGGGAGGGCGGGTTTCACCCCCGTGCAACACCGCCGCTTGCGCCGGCCGCCGCGCGCGCCCATTGATATTATTACGAATAGATTGTGTCCATATTTTGCTGATTTAAAGTAGGATAAAAAAAAAAAGTATTGAATAAATAATGGAAATGTATTCTGTTACTGATATTGAACCACCAAAAAAAATTTGCGCACTGGTTAAAAACTTTTCCTGTATATATAAATCTATGCACAAATAAACATACATAAATATATTAAAATAATCAAGACAAACAATGGGAAAACATTACCGTTGTGATGATACTGCCAGCTTCTTGCGAATGTGCTCGCGAATGAGTGCATAATCATGTTTAGCATTAGATACTTTAGATAGATCCATGAACCCAAAAAAATAATATTTAGATATTTAGAAGACTCTATATTCTTAATGGGCTTAGTCTCGTTTAATCTGATAACAATATAGTAATGATGATGATGATAATTATAATGAAAAAAGGCAAAGTAAATAACTCCCCCATTTTACAAACACAATTAAAACACCGCCAAATTCAAAGCACCAATAAAACAAGATGGCAAACAAAATTAATGATACAAAAGTATTAACCCCATTAACAAACAGAGCGGTATGTTAGTAGCCAAGTTTGCAATCTCTGAGCAAACACATAAGGCCTCTGGGGATTCCCTCAAGCTGGGATGATGCACGCGCGTACCGTCTTGAGACACGGCGTAGAAACTTTGATGTGACGTGTGAGCCATTACTAGATTACATATAGCTAAAGTTTTTGATGATATCGGAGGATTTTTTGAGTATAGTAGACTAATTCGTATTAATGTTACTGAAGGATATAGGGGGTAAATTGTTTAATTTTGTGATTAAATAACGAAATAAATAATTTGTCATGATTTGAGACCAACACCAATATACTTACAGTCATATTATAATGAACACATTGTGCTAAACACAGTGAGAGGAACACCACACACAATTAACACAATAAAGCAATGTGACCATATAAAGGCTATTAAAATAATATTAGCATCGTACCGAGGTTTCATCTGCATAAGTCTCGATCCCCTGGGAATATCGGCATAAAATGTATTCTATGTCCTAATCCAGGTCATGGTCTACTCATGTGCCAAATTTCATCCAAATCCGTTCAGCCGTTTTAGCGTGAAAGCGTAACAAACAAACAATTAAAGAAATAAAGAAACTCACTTTCGCTTTTTAATACGAGCCCATTGCCACTAACTAGACACAAACCTATTCTTCGTACTGTTACTGAGAATTTTCAGATGAAAAACACAATAACACTTTGCCTGACCCAGGTATCAAACTCAAACTCAAAGCATTTATTTCAAATAAACCTATTACATGCACTTTTGAATTGTCAAGGAGTTGCTCAGTCAGAGAGATGAAGCTAGTTGCCCATTTCAAAGCGTAGTAGGTTCCTATGGAGAAGAACGGGCAAGAAACTCCATGGACCCAGGACCTTGTAGCGGCATCAACATCGCCACATGCAGGGCCAGATTTAAAGGTGTGGAGGCCCTGGGGCAACTAAGAAGTGGAGGTTCCAAAAATGTATTTAGAACACACAAAAAAAAAACAACTTAAAAATGTACCTTGTGAATGTGATTTTTTTTTCTTTGATACACAATTAATCTGCCCAGCCTTTTCCCAACTATGTTGGGGGCAGCTTCCAGTCTAACCGTATGCAGCTGAATACCAGTATTTACATGGAACGACCGCCTATCTGACCCCCACAATACGATACCCCTAGGCAAGACTGGTTGTCAGACTTTTGGAATTTTTTTTCTTTGATACGCAAGAAGACTCGTTAAACGTCCCAGCGTCGAATAAAAACAATTCAATGAATGAACTGTTTACGATGCAAGTTAACTCGTTGACGAATTTAACTAGTTGATCGACTAGTTGACGAATGTAAATCAACTTTGACGTTTCGATAACGGAAAAACCGTCAACGACCCATCCCTACAAAGGATGTATTTTCTTTCTTATCTAAAAAAATCAAACTGTGGAGGCCCAGGGCTAGAGCCCCTGTTGCCCTGCCCTAAATCCGGCCCTGGCTACATGCGAACAACGCGTCACACTGACGTCACGCAAAATCCTGCATCGCGCAAGCAGAGTTTACCGCGCAACTAACACATATACAACTGCCAGACACAACAACCGTCTGGTCGGCGGATCCTCCCGTTTCTATAGAGGATGAGTGAACTTTACACCCTGTTCCACATACCTCTAAAACCTCATGTTCTATAGTAGCGCTTGCGACCAATAGACCAACGAGGCAGTTTTTTATAAACATGTGGCTGTTATTTGCATATTGTGGCGACTTACGACTTCCACGCGAACGAAGTCGTGCGAAGTTTTTAATATTAGTTAGGATTAGGATGACTTACAGTTACATCCTACAGTTGCAATATGTTCCTATTTTAGGTACTAATTTAATTTATTATTTTTCCATCATTCATTAGCTTTCTTCTTGCAAAGTCTTTGACAGTAAGTAATTCCTCCTTTT
This sequence comes from Tiliacea aurago, assembly GCA_948098905.1. Taxonomy (NCBI): domain Eukaryota; kingdom Metazoa; phylum Arthropoda; class Insecta; order Lepidoptera; family Noctuidae; genus Tiliacea; species Tiliacea aurago. The sequence goes on along the minus strand of OX402587.1, from coordinate 17,291,877 downwards.
ACGATTTATTTCTCTCTTTACCTCTAACAAAATGTTCTAGACAACACCGTCTTCAAACACAAATAGAACATATAAATAATTCCTTTTCCCCGTAGATCAACAAAGTAACAAAGTTTATGTAGCGTTTTTATAAGCGACAGAACTTGCTTATTAACTTATCCTTACTGTTACCACGAAGGTAATAAATTATTACGCGTCTACGATTCGGGGTTTCATGTCTTCAAGGCAGTTATTACTAGGGTTGCGTTTATGTCAAAGTCGCAAGTCCGAAAACGCAATAACCACTGGAAGTCGCAGCGGTGATAAACTTAGTCGAGTCTGTGCGCTGTCATGGGACAAAGGATTTCTACTGGGCAACAAGCAACTGGACTAGGGTTGGTAGGCGGCGTTTTAATTGTTATGTTCCGTACGTCCAGTGCGGTAAAATTGAGTGTTTGATGTGTAAAATAATTCCTCTCGCATTCTGTGGAAGTGATTTCGTGAAAAGGGACGGAAGTTTGTAACAGGAAGTGACAACTTGAGCATGAAATAAGTAAGTACTTTTTAATAGCATGGAATTAGTGTACTCATGTAATTAGTAAGATTGTAAGTAGAGGGGGTCGAATTTCGACCAGTGGGCGACCACTAGTAATGTAAAATTATTCGAATAAATATTTCAGTATCTAGCTTTTTTAGGGTTCCGTACCAACCGTCTTAAAAAATTTAAGTGGGGCTACTAGGGCATGTGTGATATCATATGAAAGAACGCTATTTACAGATTTTTTTTTAGGCAGCATAGTTTCCGACTTTTAAAGTTTGCAGAGATAAAAATCTGAAATTATTCCATGTGATAGAAGTGTATGTAAAGATTACAGAAAAAAAAATTTTTTTTTTTTTTGTTTGTTTTTAAAAAACGTTGCCCCACACTAGGAATTTCTCCTGTATTGTGGGTGCGTTTACAAACATTTAAATTCACATACACGAACAGCCAGACCCGAAACAACTACTTGTAGGTCATACAAATATTTGTTCCGTGCGGGAATAAAACCCGCGACACGCAGCGCAGCAGTCAATCGCTTAACTAACTGAGCCAACCGTGCCGTGCCTTCAATGTCATATATACGTACGGAATCCTTGGTGCGCGAGTCTGACTCGCTCTTGAGCGGTTTTTTTAATTACTGTCACTGCTCAGTTACTTATTAGCAAGGTGACATGTCAGATGTTACACATCGTATGCGAATACTGTAAGGCTTGCTTGTTTTTTTATTCAACCAACGTTTGTGCATCCTTGCTTTAACAAATGAAGACAACTGAAAGTTTTGAGAAGAATTGTCAAGTTTCCGATGGTTCTGCACCTTTACCTATTCGATAATGCTAGTGTGTAATTAAATATTGCGATGGTAAGATTATGTAGTACGCTAAAGGCTTACAAAAGTTTTAAAAAGAAACAGACACGGCAGAAGTATAAGAGGATCTAAAACGTACCTACCTAATCCCCGTACATACACACCCCTGTCGGCGATAATACAAACAAGTCTACAAATTTAAAGCACACTGAATAACAAACTTGGTAGTTTTCCCACATAAAAGTTACTCACCCACTCAAAGTTTTATAACGTTCGTCACGCGAGCGGGCGACTTAAAAACTTTTAGCGAGTTGACAGCCCTGCCTGAACCAATTTAATGCTGTAAATCCACAGGGCACACTCACCTCCCTTGAAACTCATGCGATATTGCGTTTTTTCTAAACCGCAGTGAAGGGGGCGTACCACGTAAGTATGTGGGGCTATCGCTTCATGTCGTCACGAAAATGTTTTACGTGTAAAAATGTTAAGGAAAATAAAAATGTGTGTCGGGAAAGCAGGTTGACTTTTTGTTTTGTTGTGTTTTTAGCGAAGTGCACGAGTGGTTGGTGTTCGAGCTTATTTGAATGTACTCGAAAGAATTTTTGGTCGTTTTTCGTCTGTTAACAATGAGTCAATTCGATTATAGGATTCCTGAGAATTATTTTATAGGTTACCTTTATGGAATGTGCTTGAAATTATGAATAATTATTGGAAATGATTTTAAATTTTATCAAATATTATGAAAATAAGATTTATTACTATGCAACCACAATGGTTGTAGCTTTCTTGCAAAGGATATGTATCAATGTTCTCTACATGGGACAGTATTCCTCCATTATTAGGTACTCGTATAATCTGATAAGATCAAACAACTGCCAGCTCAGTAATTGTTTTTAATAAAATACATCCACGAAAATTTCCTAACTGCAATAATAAAAAATCTTATTAATAAATAACGCGCGTGCCTTCACCCAAGAATTATTGGGTCCCGTAAGTTTCCCAAAATATTGAATCGTTCCCGTGGGATTCCTTCCATTTTTCTCTTAAAACCATAACAAATTCCCAGATTACTTACGTTCAGGATAGTCCCCTCACTATCTCTCTTTTTCTCTATTTATTGCCCTCCACCCTAAGCTAAGTTATCGAAAATATAATCCCTCTTACGCACGGAAACTTCCACAGCTGATTACTACTTGGCCCTGATAACGTTCTGCAATGTTATTGTGGATACACCATCGAATTCCTATCGAATTTTATAAAGCTAAAAAAGAATACCGGCCAAGTTCGTGTCGGACCACGCGCAATGAAGAGTGGTAGTTGGGATGAATTTATTCTAAGAACAAACTTGACATTGTAATTGAAAGACATTATTTCCTCATACATTCCAACTGCAAATTTAAGTTTGTACACACAATATTGAATGATTTTCCGCGTTATTTTAAGACAACTTTATGTATTTTTTTCAAAATTTTATGGTTTGTAGTTTCGGAGATAAGGGGTCAATTTCCATCTATTTTCTTAAATATTAAAAGTATTTATTTTATAATTATAAAAAATATGTATCTGTAATCCTTACAACAAGCCCTATAATTTAATATGTCACACGGTACTGGTTGCAAAACTTTTTTTTTCTAATTTGCCCCCCAAAAGTGACCCCCATATTCTAATTCATTTTACGTTGCACGTTCGTGTTTGGGTCACAGAAATTCATATGTGTACCAAATTTCAACTTAATCGGTCCAGTATATTTGGAGCAAATTGGCTGTGACAGACGGGCAGACAGACAGACACACGAGTGATCCTATATGGATTCCGTTTTTCCTTTCGAGATTCGGAACCCTAAAAATGTTCAATTTCAAGCAAGTAGAACTTTTTACTGCTTTGTTTTGCAAATGTTGCTCGAAAGTTGTCCATATGAAAAGTAATTAGCAGAATTTACAAGGAAAACATCTCTAGAACAAGCCTGGTTACGAATTTAACGAAGAGATAAATGAGTATTTATGTAAAATCTTACAAGCGCCGTTGTAAATATATTCAAGCCAGGCCGCGACCATCGCGAAGTGTTTAGTACCTAATTTCCAGACCACTGTAAGTAAAAAGCCTTAAGCAGATCACGTTTTATCGCGCAACTTTTACACCCGTTAAAGCCAAATGTTCATCCATAAAACAATCATTATACTTTCATTAGAGGATTGCCCATCCACGTTATTATATACGCTGGCGAATAATCTGGGGTTATTCTCGAAGTTCCGAGTTGAGGAGAAGAATAAAATCCAAGTGTAATCCCCGCGAGATTAATATTATTTTATCGCTAACAATAAATAAGGAGTGAATTCAATAGCCGAGCACCAAACGGAATTATAAGTTTTTGACGCACTAGGAGAAAACTTTCACTGAATTCAATCTGCCTGGGATTTCTTAGGAACGCTTTATATTCTGCTGAACAGGTAACGGGTTAAAGGCAAGTTCATGATCAGATCTAGATTTAAAGATGGAATAGCTCGAAAGTTATGTTAGATTCCTTTGAGATCTATGAGCAATGTTATTCGAGTCGAGTTATGATGGATTATTCTATTCGATTGTCTTACTTCGGAGTTATCTAAGAAATTTGTACGAAATACGAATAATCTAATACGCGGTAGAGTAAGATGAATATCAACCGATTTATGAAAAGAATAGTTTCAGTTCGGGTATAATTTGACCTATTTCTATTTCTATTATGGCTTACTTGTGAAGTACAATCTCAGCTTAGATTTGATTTTATCATTTCTGAGAAATTCAGGTTCAACTCGCAAATTGGCATCAATTTATCAAAACTATTCTATCTCAGAAATATTTCATTAACAGACCAGTGAAGTTATAAATAAATTGTGTTTGTAAATGGTTTAAATGAATAGTCTCAGTAGCAATCAATAAAATTAAACCGAATATTACTCAGTAAGGGGTTTTTGAAATGACATATAGTGATTTATAATGTTGTTTGTCCACGCATTTAAAATACATGAATATTGAATAACGTGGTAAAACAAATGGTAGGGAAATATTGACAATAACTGGAAGTGTGTGGAGATTTATGTTATTGGCGAACGATCCATGCGGTGTGCGGTTTGAATTGTTCAAAGAGCATCTAATATTACATTTTATTGATATTAAAGGAGACATTTAAACAAGCTTTTAACATCGTATTCTTATTTTTTTATCAGATAAAGTTCCTTGCGAAGCATGTATGGTATAACTATAAAAATTAAAATGAATGTTAAGCTGAGAAATTAAGGCTTCTACAGACCAGCGTGACTCGCGACGCGACACAAAGGCACCGCTCGTAGCGCGACACGCGGGGCCTTTGTGTCGCGTCGCGTGTCGCGCCAGTATGTAGAAGCCTTTATCCAACTGATATGTGAGCTCAGCAACACCAATATCGGATGCTCCATCGATGGACACAGTATTAATAACATTAGTTACGCGGACGATATGGTGTTGCTGAGCCCATTGATCAGTGCCCTGAGAAGGCTTCTCCGTATCTGTGAGGACTATGCGGTGGCCCATGGTCTCAGGTACAATGCAACCAAGAGTGAGCTCTTGGTCTTTAAGGCGGGTAACAAATGTTATGAAACAGTCCCATCAGTCACCTTAGGGGACGTCCCGCTTGCCAGAGTGACGCGGTTCAAGTACCTGGGACACTGGGTGACTGACGCTTTGTCCGATGATATGGATTTGGAGAGGGAACGCAGAGCATTGGCAGTTAGATGTAACATGCTGGCCCGTAGGTTTGCTCGATGTACAGAAGAGGTAAAAATTACACTCTTTGCATATTGCCAGTCTCTGTACACGTGCGCCCTATGGGTCAGTTATACAAAAAACTCGTACAGTGCTCTGCGAGTCCAATATAACAATGCCTTCAGGGTGATGTTGGGACTACCGCGCTTTTGCAGTGCGTCGGGGATGTTCGCGGAAACTGGCGTGCCGGATTTTTACGCGCTGATGCGTCTGCGTATAGCGTCCCTGATGCGGCGAGTGCGCGATAGTCCCAACAGTCTTTTGGCTACTGTGGCCAGCAGGATGGACAGCCCCATAATGTGGCATTGGATGACGACCCACAGAGCGTCATTCCAGTGCCTTAAATAATTTTATTTATATTTGTGTTTATTTAATTTAACGTGCATGTTATTTTATTTGATGTGTTTTGTGTTTTTATATTGTAATGTTTTGTAAGTTATGGACTATGTGTCTGAAAATAAAGTTTCTATTCTATTCTATTCTTTATGTAATAAGGCAACGGTGCGTCTTAAAGAAGCTGTATTGACAAAAGATGAAAATAATAGGTATAGTCATATCGTGATGGTCATATTGAGAGGATGAATGAAAGGCGACGATTTACAAGTCAGATGTGAGTGAACATGCTAGGATGTAGGATGCCTTAGTTAGAAGGACATAATTATATTGACCTTATTGGTGATGTCTTACTCGAGACACCTACTTCTTCAGCTCCTATTTTTGACATGTAACAAATTTGATTTTCCATAAACTTAAAAAATCGTTCTTCTAAAAGTTTTCTGTTAATATAGCCATAGAAATATAAAAAACAGTGAGCAGTAGTTGTCATAGACCCCTCTAAGAAAATATTACCCTGCTTCTTCTCATAGGTACCGTAAGGCACTTTGTACACGGCACGGTTTCTTTACGGTACGGCGTATAAACCGCACCGTAGAAAAAACGAGTGTGTCTACAAGCTTCCATAGTGATCCATACAAGACTGACGACCGTGCCTACACACGGCAAATAAACCGCGCCGTAGAAATATTCATTCATCATTCATTTCAGCCGAAAGACGTCTACTGCTGAAAATAGGGCTCCCCTAAGCACCGCCACTTAACCGGTTCCGTGCTTCCCACATCCAGCGGATACCTGCGGCCTTCACAAGATCATCGGTCCACCTTGTAGGAGGCCTTCCAACGCTACTTCTTCCGGTACGCGGTCGTCACTCCAGAACCTTTCGGACCATCGGCCATCAGTTCTGCGAGCAATATGCCCTGCCTACTGCCACTTAGACTTGGCAATTCTTCGGGCTATGTCAGTTTCCATGGTTCAGCCGTAGAGGCTTGTGGCTAACTACTAACAGCCACACGGGTTAATCGATCAGGCTAAGCTACGCTTGCCGCGGTTGGTCCGTGGATGGGTGACCATCTTTACATACCAAGTCCCCTCCGTACCTCGGAAAGCACGTAAAGCCGTTGGTCTCGGCTGTCATTCGTGGATCATTGACAGTCGTTACGGGTCATCAAAAGCGTGAAAGTCTGACAACCAGTCTTACCAAGGGGTATCGTGTTACACAATAACTGGATGGTGAAGGTCAGATAGGCAGTCGCTGCAAGTAAATTACTGGTATTCAGCTGCATCTGGTTAAACTGGAAGCAGATGATGACATATGAATCAGCTCGCCTTCTGTACTATCTATTCTGTGTTCACACTAATGCTTGGTCAGGGTTGTAGATCTGATGTTTTGTTATTGTTTGATCGTCGGGAGTCGCAAGCCGATTTCCGGCCACCGTAGGCACGGACCTGCGGTCGGTGAGCGATGGGTAGCTCACCGTCCTATAAGGACCAGGCCCGGGTCGACGGCGCGTTGTGTTCCACGCGCGCCTCAAAGAGATGTCAGCACCAACTGACGGAGCCCGTTAGGGCCAAAAGCCTGCCAGGGTTGCGAGTTACTCGGAAAGGGATATCGTGGCCCTGGCACACAGGCAACGGAAGGAACATGGGAGGGTTTTAGTCAGTAAAAATCTGACATGCCCTCCCGCTCCGCCCGAAGCGGGAGAAGTTATTTGATAATTTCCCACCCAAAAAAAAAAGGGTTGTAGATCTGATGTTTTGTCTAGTGAAGTGATTCGGTATCATGTATTCCTATTTTGATTATCAGTGTAATAAAATGGTGATACTATATATCTAAATTGAAACCGTCTATGATCGGGTAACTGACCTGTTTGTTTAGATTTTTAGTCAATTTTATTGACATCACTATGGAAGCTTGTTGGCAGACACGTTTTTTCTACGGCGCGGTATAAACGCCATACCGTAAATAAAACGTGCCGTGTACAAAGGGCCTAAGGGGAGACGTGTGAGTTATGTCAGGACGATACACTGAAAACTACGATAACCAACCCACCTGCCAAGCGTGGTGATTATGAAAGTACCCTTCACAAAATGTCGTAGAAGTTGCTTGCTCTCGGGGAAAATATAAAGAGCACTCTTGCAAAAGTGTGTCAGTTTTCAAACAACTGCCCAAGTACGGTAATAGAAAATAATGCTACTTACAAATGGGCTATATTCTTAATGATGCTGTCACACTCAACCTCTTGAGTCTTGAATAATATGACGCTTTGGAACAAGGCCGGAAAATCAAATAATTTGTCCTCGAAATAATATGGCACAATTCGCAGCCGACCTTATTATGAAAAATTGGCAATTTTCATGTGTGTCTTTTTTATGTCGTCATAAGATTGAGTTATAAATCAGAAGACTCTTTTCATTTGTACGTATCGTCTAAGCGGAAAATGACACCATTACTTTGTAATTGGAAAGGTCGTTTTTGTGAAGAGCAAATTTTCTTCCAGGTTTTCATTTTTATGATAACTCTTGATCACTTCAGAATCTTTAAAAGATTTTTCAATGCATACGCAAATAAAATTAAAGTTTTATCTTTTTTTGGTACTTTTGACTTAGCAGCCTTTTACAAGCATTGCAAGTGTCATTCGCCTGCCCTTATCATCCTAAATTAGCATGCATTAAACATTATTATAACTTATTTTTTTTTATTTTGTATTAGCGTACGTTGCGCAGAAAACCATAACGCTTTTGAGTTAACGCTTGTATCAATTTCACTCCTCATAAAATTTCCATACGGGGAGCCTTATAATATGAAAATTTTGATTTCGATTCTTAACGAGTAAACTCCAAAAAATGGTTTTTAAAATGGTATGTATTGAAATAAGCACCCTTCTGAAAACTATGCGTGTTAGTTAGTCCCTAGTTGTCGATTTGTTCACAATAAACCTGCTTTGTATCTACATTTTTACAGTAGGTAATAAATTACCACGAAAATCAGAATCGTGCTCAGTTTATTATGACTGTTTTATGTGAGAATTTACGAAGAAAAGTAAAATATGAAATAAAAAGCAAGGAAACTCATAACACCAGCTTATAAATAGTTGGAAATAAACGATTCGTTGCTTACCTACTGTATATTCTCATCATCATCATCATTTCAACCGAAAGACGTCCACTGCTGGACATAGGCCACCTCCAAGGGGGGTTTGCCATAATCGCCACGCTTAGCAGGCGGGTTGGTGATCGCAGTATGGTGTTAAAATGCATAGAAAACGCTGCTGCCCATTTTATAGTAAGACCCTTATTCGCCTTTTACGATACCCACGGGAAGAAATAGGATGGTGCTATTCTTTACGTCCGGCACCACACGGCACCATCGGCCATCATCTATACCTAAGATAAAATAGTAACGAAGTCAAAACCGTACATTGATTATTTTTGAATTAAGAATGAGTCTGATGCGGAAAAAATGTTTTTAGAATTTTTGTCCGTTTGTCTGGATGTACGAGTATGTTCCAGATTGGTGCAAAAATGGACGAACGGATTTGGATGAAATTTGGCACTCAGATTGTTTATAACCTCGGTTAACAGAAAGCGTACTTTTAATCCCGTCTAAATAACTTCCATTCACATGTAAATAATGAAGTCATTTTTGATCTAGCTGGGAGTGTAATGGTCTCACGGTAAGGCAGTCTGGTTGCCCTAGTTCAAAATTTTAATCGCATATAAACACAAGGTGTAACTTAAATAACGCACAACCTCACAAGGGATCATTGTAACTGCTCATCATTATGGACAACTTTTACTATTGGACCAAAAAAAATCAGCTGTTCCCACTACGCGACACCTTTAGAACAATTTATATGAAAACTTCATGGAAATTGTTCTATCGGTGTCGCATGTCGTGTCGCGCCATCACATCGCGCCAGTCTGCACGAGGCTCAACTAGTCAAAATGTAGGAAACAGTAAATTTTATTTCACATTTTAAGGTTTGGTCCCATAGTAAAAGTTGTTCATAATAAGTACAATGATCTCTTAAGAGTTTGTGCGTTATTTAAGTTAACATATATTTTATGAGTGAAAAAATAAAACGCTTATTCCCCTGCAGGATAAGAGTCACTCCTAAGTGCAACAAGCCTATTTAATTTTAAGACTACTTTGATACTTTAAGCGTGCCATCCTTATTTGTCACACACACACGTGGTAGGCATAAACCGTTGGTTCGTTCACCCTCCATGCCCCGTATAAATATGAAATGCACCCTTACTAAGACAAATTATTTCATTTCCCCGACCAAGGGGCTAGGGACGTGACTGCATGCTTCCATCAAATGTATGAGAGATGTACGTCGATTTAAATAACGATGGTAATAAGATGGCGGTTTTAAAGTACTACTTTACGCTTAGTGTTTGAGTTAGTTAATGGTTTGGATTTGTTAACGTATTTCACATCTGTGCTTAATATGTGGGTTGTTTTTTGCACCCCAATTGTGTAAAGGTTTCTTGTTATGGATTTCATGAACGTTTTCATCGTCAATATGACTTTTTCTTGTTTTAAAATTCTTCTTAATACGAGAATTTGATACATAGAAAACATAGGGGTAATGTTTACTGTTATATAATTATACAATAGGTAGGTATTCAAAAATATACAAAATCTACACAAACAAAACTAATCAACAGACTATTTCCATTTCACGCAAATAGTTTCGAAATATTGTTTTGTAACAATCGCTAACTACAAACAGACCACGGGCACGAAATATCTAACCCCTAATGTCCAAATATTATATGAAATTTAGGCCCGTCAGTCAATCACGAGGGACTTTCCACCAGGGAATTTGTGTTCCTATAAGAAGGAAAAGTGGAAAATACTACGTAGAAAATAATAAAGTTAAAAGAAAATGCCTAACCGACCCTTATTTGCATACAACCCTAAAATGCGAACATAAATAGAAAGGTTTATCGGTACAAATGTATTTTAATACGAGTAAAAATATTGTTTTAGTGTTTGTTTGGTAGAATATCAAAGTTTACGCGTGCTTGATAAGTGGTTTTTATTTTGTCTAGCGAGCCAAAGGAAAATAAAGCCTGTGTTTTGTTTTTTGTTGAAGATCTACTTCATAAACTATGTCAGTTAGTAGATAATAAATGGAGTTCTGAATAATATAAATGATACGTACCTACATCATCAAAATTAAAGTCAACATTTCATTCATTCAGCATTAATTTCAGCCGAAAGACGTCCACTGCTGGACATAGCTTAGGACACGCTTGGCAGGCGGGTTGGCGATCGCAGTATGGTGTTAAAATACATAGAGAACGCTGCTGCCCGTTCTCTATAGTAAGTCCCTTAGTCGCCTTTTACGACATCCACGGGAAGAAATAGAGGAGTGCTATTCTTTACGTCCGGCACCACGCAGATCCAAAACCTGTCACTTTTTGAAATTGACTCGCTATGTTGAAAATCATTAATTGAATATTTGAACAATATTATTTGAATATGTTCAAATAATATGTAGGTATATGTATGTATGTGTGTGTATGTAGGTATAATTATGTTCGACTATGGTCGGAGTCTTTTATGATTTGACAATCAAATCAACTTTGAAAAAACCTGAAAAATCCAATATTACAGTGAATGCTTAGCCCTTTTCAGATAAAAAAAGAAACCATTGAGGTAACAAGCCGACCATTCATTTAATTTCCTAACAAAAGATGTGACACTGTGTAATTCACTCTCAGTTAAAACATTTCCAAACATTGAAAATGTTATTCTTCCAAAATTAATTCAGTCTGTTTGTCAGTTCACACAGAATTTTGTTGAACGCCGCCTGCGTTTGTTTGAGGCCTAAGAAGGCTTATTCCTGTTAATGAATTCTTACAATAATATACATAACAAGGAGTACTAAATTTACATTACTTCCAGCTGTCTAATAAGCTGGGCGTCTAAGTGAAACTGTATTCTCTCCCGCCGTACACACTTTGTCACCGTCAACGTGAAAACGTCCAGGGAAATTGACCCCCGGTTCAAGCGAGCACAGCCATAATTAGGACTAGCTAATGTCCCGGAAAAACAATTTCATAAAACATCTCATTTCTTCCCGAGCTACCGGGCCCGCATAAAAAGAAATAAGACACTAAATAAACGTCTACTTACACGGTCGGGTTCACCTTTATTCGCAGCCATGATGAAATATGTACTTTTGTACCGTTGTCAAAGCTTGACGGGCCACATTCCGGTTCGCGTGAAAGAACAATTTGCCTAAAGCTTGAACTCGAATTAAAATTGCTTTTGGGCGACAACTCGCAATATTGCAATTCTGAATCCCGCCACAAATTAATGCGGAATCAACATGCACCGTATTACAAAGGATTAAAGACTACAATTATTTGAGTTCCACACTGAAACTTGTAAACACTTCACATATTTGGCGCGTTATAATACGATTTGCGGCAAATCAGTCGTTGCTGCATTGTTCGGCATGGTTCGTTGGATTTGTTCGGACAAATATGCATAGTTTGTCCAACGTCATTCATGTTATTTGACTTTGTTCTACATTCTACATTCGGTGATTTTTGTTCTCGTTTTTGTGGACCAGTGAAATGTTTCCTGAAAACATGATGGCAGTTTTACAGACTGCCAATACGTGGTAGCAATAAAAAGGTAATAATAGTAGTGGGTACAGATGTTTATTACAACAATATTAAAAAATAAAATCTATAAAAGTACTGCAGTCGAAATACTGTAACTATTCATTTTAACACTAGTGACACGAATCAAGCAATTACGTCCCCCATTTAGAAGTGTTCCACTAAAAGCTGACGTTGTTCACAAAACTAGCGAACGGCGACTATTACCGAAATATCCGACTTTCCGGGCAAAAAAACAATACAAAAATATCGCGGACTCCAATTGAAATAGGGTTGACCCTGTTTAGATTTCGCTGATCACAAAAAGTCCTCGCATTACCCGTTGTAGTGTGCTGTCGGGAGCTCGGAAGTTTCGATATCCCTTTTTATCCGCGAAGCTTGGTACCGACCTAGTTGGACCCAGTTAAACCAGCTGTCAAACTCGCTTATCTTTGCCATCTTGTTTGCGTAAAACGTTTTTAGAGGGATCTAAGGTAAATTGGAAATATTTGTGAATCTGGGTTAGGTGAGCTGTAAGAAAGTCTGGAGATATTTAAATCGATGAATGTGGGTTGCGGGTGGGTTAGCAAATCAAGGTGAGATTTTTTTCTGACACGTGTTAAAAAAATTGGTATGTGGGATCTATCACATTCGTGACGAGTCTGGTGCTACTTTATGCCACTATCAATAATGCTAGAGCCCTAGTGAAACTAGCTTTAATTGATTTCATAATTATCAAACTTGGTTGCAGGTACTTACAAGTTTCTTGGGTTTGAGTAGCAGTGTGACCCCATCGATCCCTAGAGTGAATGGAGTGACTGTCTATAACCTGTATCATAAAGGCTATCAAACTTACGTTGAATACACCAGCTTGCAATCTAGTCTATAACCACTGCTTCAATAGATACTCCCACAAGACAAGAATCATGGCAGTACATATGATTCTCATAACAATGTGTAAAGGTCTCAATCAAACGTTTCCGTGAAATGTGTTCCGAAAACGTTGCTTAGGTACTCCTATAGAATTGATGTGATGTAATATTCTGATCACGCTAGAAGGGGAGAAAAGGGCGAACACCGACACACGTATAAACAAAACGCACACAAAATGAATTAACTCTACCATAATTGCACCGAACACATCCATTACGAATCGAGATAACGTTCACGCACAATTATCTTCGGGAACTTATTAAGATAAGCCAGTCACGGATAGCGTTCATTTTTCCTACAGCTACAAATGGATAAATTACTCACGTTATCGATACGAATGATGGACAGCCTTAGATTATGAGTAATCCTGTTAACGGAATTAGGCTGTGGTACTGTATTGTGTTGTACGTAGTGATGGTAAATTCCCGAGAATATTCTCCTAGCGAGAATTTTGCTGTTAAGTTTTCGAGAATATTCTTTTAGATGAGAATTTACGAGAATTAAAAAGAAGTATGTCTATATTGTATCGATCTATTTTTATAGTAATAGTTTTGAGTGCATAATGAACGTTTTACGAAGTTATCATCAAAATAGGTGATACTCCACAACTTAAATTCTCAGAAAATTCTCCTGGGCGAGAACATTCTCTTTTGGTCGTTACTTGGTACTGGCAGTTACATTATTTCAATTACAAATTCTCTACTTTCCGAAAATATTCTCCGTCGAAAAGAATATTGCAAAATATTCTCGATCGGAGAACATTCTCCGTGACAGAATATTATTTGGACCCATCACTAGTTTTAGAGTACCTACTGCCTACACGTGCCTTTTGAGGCGCGATCTTGTTTTTGTGGTTCGTATGGATTGGTATTCCAAGAAGATGGGAACTAATATTTTAGGTCTAGTCCTTTTAAATGTTAATGATGTCTTTTAGTTAAATTAATTCTAGGGATCGCCTGCTATTAGTAAAGTTAGTATTCATTTGGGATGTTTTAAAGATCAATTATTATGTCATATCCCTCTCGAAGAGAGGAAGCCTGTGACTTGGCCGTGGGAACATTATAGGCTAATTATGATGTCATTTATGAGGAAGACCCCACTATTGTAAATGTAGGTAGGTACTAAGTTATTTTACTTTTTCAGATATGGACACGATAACTAAGTATTCCATATTTTCCGGGTATTTGACCCTACGAATATAAAAAAGGCAATTTTCTGATGATAGTTTCTTCTGTTATTTACAAGTATTTTGGTACCAACCATCCCCATTCCTGTTTATGATCACAAGCACGTATTTCAGTTCCCCATGGATATCAACAATAAAAAGTCCTGAGGGGATATTTCCATAATCACGCAGATTGGCGTTCGCGCTATGATGTTATTGGCTCCTAAGGGAATAGTGCTGACCATGTCTTGTTCGTACCCTTTCTCAATTTGCAGTACGAATGTAAAACATTAGATCGTAAATAAATAGTGCGTAACGGTAGCCAAAGGCCACACAAAAGGTTACATTTAGGGACCATGAAAAGGAACCGGCCAAGTGCGTGTCGGCACAATGAAGAGTTCCGTAGTTGGGATGAATTTATCCCAAGATCAACCTTAACATTGTAGTTGAAAAACGTCATACATTCCAAATGCAAATCTTTGTACGCACATGAGAGATTTACCATGTTATTTAAAACCATAGACAGCTTATAGGTTTTCCTGTAACCTTTATGTAAAGAACTATTTTAAGTATTTTTTTCAACATTTTAGGCATAGTAGTTTCGGACATAAGGTGGTCAATTTTCATAAATAACTTTATAAGTATTTATTTTCAAATTATACAAAAAATATATCTGAAACCTTAGAACAAGCCCCTTTTCAAATATAAGGGCTTGTTTGATATGTCACACGGTTTCTTGTTTGCCACCTAAAAGTGACCCCATATTCAAAATTCATTTATTAATGTTACACGTCCGTAATTGGGTCACAGAAATTCATATGTGCACCAAATTTCTACTTAACCGGTCCAGTAGATTCAAGTAAATTAACTGTGACAGACGGACAGACAGACAGACACACGAGTGAACCTTTAAGGGTTCAAGATTTTCCTTTGGAGGTACGGAACCCTAAAAACAGTTATAAATAAGGGGTGTTTTTAGTATTTTGAAGCAGCCCCATCGTAAAATCGGCTTTAATGAAATGTTAGAAAGGACATTCAAATCTAACCCTTCAGTTACGCGCGTGACTAACGTTGAAATATGCACCTGAATGTGACGACAGTTTCAATTAAAGGAATATTTCGTTTTGCTGAATTACCTCAGAATGTAATTTCACCCCTAGATTTTTGCTCTCCAAATGCTTAGGGAATTTAGGGATACGTAAAACGAATATCTACATAAATAGCTTTATCTAATACTTTATGAACGTTCACTTTTACGCAATTGTCAAATTAATATTATTTATAAATTATATGGATGGGCTTTTTTTTTTTTTTTTTTGGGTGGGAAATCATCAAATAACTTCTCCCGCTCTGGGCGGAGCGAGAAGGAGTGTCAGACTTTTACTGACTAAAACCCACCGTGTTCCTTCAAATGCCTGTGTGCCAGAGCCACGATATCCCTTTCGGACAGGCTCGTAACCCTGGCAGGCATTGGCCCTTTCGGACCCCGTCAATTGGTGCTGACGTCTCTTTGAGGCGCGCGTGGAACACAACGCGCCGTCGACCCGGGCCTGGTCCTTATCGGACGGCGAGCTACCCATCGCTCACCGTCCGCAAGCCCGCGCCTACGGTGGCCGGGAATCGGAAGGGCGGGCACCCTGCCTCACCCTCATGCGCTCCGCCTCCTCCTTCGCGAGCATTACTGTTTCGCAGAAGGAGGTGACGGCCTCCATGCACTCTCGCTCCGAACCATGGCCTGAACCAGGGCCGGACGCGAGAGATAGTCGCCGTCGATCGCCTCCGTGAGGACACGGCGGTGCTCCGCCCAGGCAGGGCAGACCT
Organism: Tiliacea aurago; assembly: GCA_948098905.1. Taxonomy (NCBI): domain Eukaryota; kingdom Metazoa; phylum Arthropoda; class Insecta; order Lepidoptera; family Noctuidae; genus Tiliacea; species Tiliacea aurago. The sequence goes on along the minus strand of OX402587.1, from coordinate 17,275,896 downwards.
CCACCGTATGCTCCACCGTGACCTCCGGGCGATCCACACAGTGATGACACCCGGGCGTTTCTTCCCGCTTTATCCTGAACAGGAACCTCCCGAAACAACCGTGTCCTGTGAGGACCTGCGTCAGGCGGAAGGTGAGGACGCCATGGCGCCTCTCTAGCCACTCCTCAAAGAGGGGACTTACCACCGCAATTGTGGCGTGCCCATGTATGGATGGGCTAAATGGGCTAAATATTTTGGTTGATTAATAATGCGGCCAAGTGCGAGGGTTCCGTAGCACCGTACAATATGTAACACATTTTTTTTAATACTTATGTAAAAAATAGAAGATTTACTTAAGAGTATACATTATAGTTATATTAGTTACTCGTTTGTATGTACCTATTGCCATTATACGGATCGGGCTAAAAACGCCGAAAAAAACACGTTTCTTGTATGAGGGTCCGTTTTAACTTTATTTTATTTTTATTATTTGCTGTTTTAGCGGGCATAGTAATACACATCTCTGAGAATTTCAAGTGTCTACCTACATATAACAGTTTAAAAGATACAGCCCTGTGACAGACGGACGGACAGCGGAACCTTATTAATAGGGTCCTGTTGGCACCCTAAAAATCTGATAATTTGTTTGGGTACGCTGTTAGTCAACAAAAACTAGTAAAATTAGAAAAAGATTGGGAGTTTATTTCGGTACAATAAAAAACAATTTAAAATTAGGTTTTTATAAACCAGATTAAAAGAAGAAAGCGACTAGAGACAGATGTATAAGAGAGGAGTTTAAGCTTTGGTGCACCTACAATAAAGTATATTCTATGTATCTATCTTTGTACACTAAGATAATCAAGAATCCTTCACGATTTAACACCACAGAACTACACACATAAAATTTAGTGTTAACAATTAAAATCTAACCCACGAGCGCGCGTGACTAACATTGAAATATGCAACTGTCGCGATGTGCAGCGAATGTGATGGCAGTATAAATTGTTGCAGCCGTTTAGTGCTGCTTGGTATCCTCTAGTTATGTGCGTGGCTGTACGTATTGTAGTACTGAGTATTTGTCATTAGAAAACTGTCGGCTTCGGGTAAAGTCTGACCAAATATCGTTTTCAGTTTTCGGCAATTTTCGACCGAAATATTAATTTACGGTAGTTTTCGTTTTTGGCGGAAATAAATTATACTTTTCGGCCGTGGCTGAAAAAAACACGGATTCTAGCTTCGAGTCTATTTCAGGATCTTATATTAATTTTGCTACAAAACGCTAGCAACACTTATTTAACGCGTTTAATCATATTGAACAATAGAAAGTATCTTTGACAATACAAAACGTAACAGTTACAGTGAGTACCTATTGTTCGAAAATCGAAACGATCAAATATGTTGCTGTCCGGTTATTCAGCGAGGATTTAAAAATGTTCACTCTATGTTTGTACGTTGCTATTAAGAGGGTTAAAATCCTAACTTTCTAACTAATGTTATTTGGATGAAATTTGGGTGACCTGGAGAAGGACATAGGCTACTTTTTATTCTGGATCGCAGATGAAGTCGCGAGCAACAGCTCAATCAATATATTAGTATTAGGTATTTGAATGTATGGAAACACGTAAATATTTTTTTCTTTCCTTTCAAATTGTTTCTATTATAATTATTAATGAGAATAACCATGTTTGTTTTTTTTTATGTTTTAAACTAAAAACTACCACCTCAGGCAGAAACTTCACACATGTTACAACTCCTTTTGATTCGTCCACGTGCAATTTTCTTGAATAAAAGTCAACATAACATTGAATACAATATAACCGGTCTCCTATTCTGAACACAACACAACGTTCCCTGCTTTAGAGAAATAAATTACGCAAACAATTAAATATCGGCAATAATGCGAACGTGGGGTGCGACAATTTGTCTGGACCGGCTATCAGGGGTAGCCTGTTGTATACAGTATGTTCGAAAATAAATATTTTCAAGGACCCATTTAATATTTATTTATTTATTTAAACTTCTCACACACAATAATATACAAAGGCGGACTTAATGCCTTAGGCATTCTCTACCGGTCAATCAAAGGTGGTGGAGAGATAAGATGGCAGGTGCTCTGATTGAGAGAAAATAATAATATTATAAAATATAACACAATTAATTACAAATAAAATAGGTACACAAGTACATAGATAGGTATTATGTGGACATTTTGACAATAAATAATATATATTATATCCTGCCAGACTTGCAAGCCGACCCCAACATAGTTGGGAAAAAGGTTAGGCAGATTGATTTTGATATGATGCCAGAACTGCAGTCTGCAATTTTGTTTTAAACACGGTAAGTTTAAAAGCCACATTTTTTTAAGCTCATCTGTCACTAAGCTTTTTAAAGCATATTGTCAGACATTTTACACGTGCAGCCTCTGGGCAAGCTGTACGCAGAAAGCCATCAATGTTCTTCGCGTCCAATACAACAATGCATTCAGGATGCTGCTGGGGCTGCCACGCTTCTGCAGTGCGTCGGGAATGTTTGCTGATGCGCAAACTGATGGCTTCGCAGCGATCAGACGTAAGCGTGCCGTGTCGCTGCTGCAGAGGGTCCGGGGCAGCCCGAACAGTGTCCTGAGTGTCATTGCGGACCGGAACTTCTTTGGTTACTCCTGGATATCTCATCTTTTGATACACAGTCGCGCAATCGCCAATGTCATGGTTTGCAATACAGAGTAAAGTGTATCGAAAACAGTACTAAGAGAGGCAAAATAGTGGAAAGTCACTGTTCTATTTCCCTTAAATATTTCTTACAGAATTGTAGAACGTTATCTTATACTGTGGGTTAAAATGTAGGTACGTAGGAGGTTTTCTCATTTTAAGATATAGAAAAAAAAACTGGTTTTATCGATACAAAGTGAAAACAGCCTGTACATCAACGATGTAACACATGCATTGCGTAGTTAATGTAATTATGAGGCCGTAACGTAAACGGGCTCGACTTGTTGCGATTAGAGATTGTCTCCACTCAGGGGTATAGAACATTCGGTTATATTACAGCGTCGTTTTCACGTAAACGTTGTTTTCTCCTTCTAGACGTAGACAAGTCAAAGTAAGGTGATACTAAATGTATATTGTGTCACACATAAATTAAAGTCACTTTTCGTGTCTATCTGTATGAAACCGTTGTTCTTCTAAACTACGCGACGGATTTTGATGCAGTTTTCACTGTAATTTACATATTTTATTCCGAAAGGTTTATATGTATCTTATCTCAATGTTTTGTCAAGTCGCAAAAACCGTGCGAAGCAGGGGCGGGTCGCTAGTCTACACATTTTTTTTAAGTAAAATAACTGTGCATCAGTTACGTATTACCTATACGTAACTGATGTATGAACACCACATGTATAAAACAATGAATTAGAGATATAAGATAACTTACTTAGTAATAAGCGCAAAAATTTATAAATTAGTAACATTGGTAAACACACTCAAATAGTTAGGTATTTCTGTAATAATTGTTTTGAATATTATAGGTATCCTAAATATTGTAGATACATTTCCTACCTACTAATGCAGTTGTTCAAAACTTAAACAACAACTATCGATTACATTAATTTATTTGAGTGTGTACCGAATGTTTGCAATCAATGCAAGCAAATTGGAGGCAAATGCCTGTATTCATTGGAAAAGTTAATGAAACTTGCCCCAAGTCAATGATTCGGTCCCCATTCTATGAGCACACGAATTGTTTACGTTTAGTGTTTTGGCTGATGTTAGGTACTAGCTTGTATGTTTACCATTTAGGAATGAATTCAGAAAAAAAAAATTGTGAGTATAGTTGCGATCAATATGTCATAAAAAAATATAAAAACATGAGCTAGCCCTTACAGTAGTCGCATGTGATGTGTAACATCTGACGTTTCACCGTGGTAATAAGCAACTATACTTGTCAAAAAATAATAGGCCCGATCGACCATCGCGAAGTAACTAGTCAAGTAATCATACGACTCCGTACTCGATACTCACGATAAATCGATTCAAGTTAAATGTCAAAACGGGCCTATTATTTTTTGACCACTTACTACTTGACAGCAGCGATAGAAATTACCTCAAAATTAAAAAAAACTAAATACAGAAATATTTATCCGAATAATTATTCATTAATAGTGGTCACCCACTGGTCGAAATTCGACCCCCTCTACGTCAATCTGCCCAGCCTTTTCCCAACTATGTTGGGGTCAAAGTCAAAGACAAAGTCAAATCGTTTATTTGAAATAGGCACATAATAAGGCACTTTTGAACGTCAATATTAACAAAAAAATAGAATTGATTCTAGTCGCCCCTTCCAAAAGGTAGTTTCGTATTGAGAAGAATGGGCAAGAAACTCCACCGGTACTCTTTTAAAATCTTGTACAATATTTTTATAGGTACATTAATTATATAATTATATGTGAAGACGACGGTCGGCTTCCAGTCTAACCAGATGCAGCTGAATACCAGTATTTTACATGGAGCGACTGCCTATCTGACCTTCACAACCCACTAACTGGGTAATACATTACCCCTTGGTATTTTTTAGGACTTCTGACAACCCGTAACGACTCAAAGATCCACGCTTGACAGCCGGGACGGGCTTAACGTGCTTTCCGACGCACGGAGGAGTCTCGATATGTAAAGATGGTCACCCATCCACGGACCAACCCCGGCAAGCGTAGCTTAACCTGATGGTTCGACCCATGTGGCTGTTATAACTTAGCCACGAGCTCCTCTACTTACAATCTATAAGTATAGTACTAACTAATTCCATGAGTACACTTTTTACCTAATATTATAAAGTAGGTAGGTACACACGGCTACACATCAAGCTATGTATATCCAGTTTAGGCAGATCTTTCATTGTATAGGATTTTGCTACAATGAGAAGCCAGTTTATACTGGCAATGTGTAGCTTGATGTGTAGCCGTGTGTACTTACTAATTCCATGCTATTATCTAAAAGTACTTACTTATTCCATGCTCAAGCTGCCACTTCCTATTACACAATTCCGTCCCTTTTCTTGAAATCACTAAAAATGTTGCGAATCAATAAGTAGGCAACGGATTTAGGAGTTTATTTCATTAATTTTTCACTTATCAATAAAGACGTATAAGTCATCATTATCAGCTTTTCATTAAAAAAACACTTAAAGACTTAGCGGAAGCGTAAATTGGTCATTTACGCTTCTTGTTCAGTGTAACTTAGATACCTACACCTTACCCACCTACCCCCCCATCCCCTACCCCTCCCCTACCCCTACCCCCCACCCACTGGTACCCTTACCTTCTTTGAATTTCATCATCATCATCATCATTTGAGCCGAAAGACATCCACTGCTAGACACAGGCCTCACCCAAGCTCCACCACTTCAACTGGTTGTGAGCTTCCCGTATCCAGCAGATTCCTGTGGCCAGCACAAGGTCATTGGTCTACCTTGAAGGAGGCCTGCCAACGCTACGTCATCTGGTACGCGGTTACCACTTCAGAACCTTTCGGCCCCATTGACCATCTGTTCTGCAAGCAATGTGCCCTGCCCACTGACTTTTATCAAGTATGAATTAATTATAACTTCGTTATTTGCGTAATTTCTGAAAACGGCTTTTAATCATCACAGCTTTTGATGAACCATAATCATAATCATTTATTTATTTGTTAACATAGGTGTTTATAAATACAGATCTTAGCTTAGATGAAATAGAACGCTATGTTATGCCAGGAGGCGTACAAATATGTTCAATTAAAATTAGGTACAAGTAATGTCAATTTTTTTAAGTCAAACTTACAGTAGGTATCTACTCATTGACAAAGAAAAAATGTAATAACAATAAAGTAATTCCATTCTAAATTAATTTGTCATCTAAGTATTCGTCAACAGTATAATAACATTTATCAACAAGTAATAATTTCATTTTTTTCTTGAAATGTATTTTTTTTTTTATGGCGTCGGGAATTTTATTGTAAATACGAGGGGACCCAGGACACTCTTTTTTATTAATGCAGTTTTACATTTACGATTACATAAGGAATTTTTGTATTGACTTCGAATTGGAACATCAGTTGATATTTTTTCGAAAAGGTTTAGATTTGTTTTCACGAAAATACTAGTTTCTAGTATGTATAACGCCGGCAATGTAAGAATTTTTAAAGCCTTAAAGTAAGGAACACAGCTATCATCTGTTTTCAGACCACACATGGCTTTTATACATCTTATACAGCTATATATCTGCGTGCTCCAGTCAAGGGTTTCAACGCGTGCACTGAATGGTGTGTTGTCAGTCAGTTAAAAGTTAGTTGGTTTTGCGCGAAAAAAGTCTTCTGATTTGCTATTCCGTAGGCACACTTTCAATGCGTTCCTTTGACGCCATAAAAATGTTAGGTACCATTAAAGCTGCGACCAAGTTTTGACAGTCTGTTTGAGCGACAACACTCAAACACTCCGAAACATCAAGCTACAAGGTACAAACTAGAGAGGGAAAAAAAAAGTAAATGAAAGTGCATTTTATCTGAAAACACTTTTAACGTCAAATAGATGCAATAAAAGCAAAGGGTGCTTGTTTGGGCCACGTGCTTGCCTCAGGCTTCGACACGGAGTTAATGCATAGCACAGACTGCTTGCGAATTATCAATACAATTAAATTTCGAATGTTAGTAACGGTTGTGACATTTCCTGGGGCGGGAGTGTTGGTGGCAGGCTTAAAAATTGAGGGTTTCGTGCGTGTGAAATGGTTTTCTGGGGATTGAATTAAGAAATTGATTGAAGTGGTGTTTATTTACAATGCGTGGTAGGAACATTCTAAATTCTTGTTCTTAATGTACCTATCTACCTATCTGATTGGATTTGTACTATACCCATTGGTTAAATTGTTAGATATAGTGACGATGCAATGGTCAAGTAATTTGGTAGTCCATTTCAGTTTAATCACATGGGGCCTTATTACAAAACAAGGTTTATCTTCAGACCCAGGTTTAAAACATGTAGCCATTATTGAATTTCGATCTTTATTCCGACTATGGTAAAGTTCCTAAACACAAAACTGTCAACTTATAAGTTTTCAGTTTTGTATAAAGAACGGTATTTCAATCACTGTTACTGTTCTTATTACAAAAACTGGCTCCATGAATTAAACCATGTCAAAATATAAATCTTTATTAGTAATAAGGCGGTTATAGTTTATAACTATATTTGCAAATTAAACACGGGCCTTGTAAATTTCCCGATAACACGTTTTACGCACGTAACGATATATGTATACGTAAACACGTGGTCGGCCCATCTGAATAGCTTCCATTAAATAGACGAAGTGAAAAATATCATCAACAAATATCAAAGCAAATGCGCGATCGAGATCCAAACGCGCGGTCGGTGTTGACATGCCACGCGCGATCCGAGCACACGTGGTGAAGCGTGGTGGGGCTGCGTGGGCTTTTCTCCGTGAAGGGGCCGATCCGAGCACTGTCGGGTTTTTGACAATGCTCAAAGGCGCCTCAGTCCATAGACTACTTACTGTATACAACATGTCCTGAAAAAAAAAAACTGCTGCCCCTACATTTTGACGAGTTACATTCGAACATAAATGTAGGGAACAGCTGATTTTTTTTCGCGATTTCGGGTTTGGTTTCATAGTAAAAGTTGTTCATAATGATGAGTATAAAATGACCCCTTAAGAGGTTGTGCGTTAATTCTGGGACATGTTGTATAAATCAGTCTCAGTCGTTTGGCGCACTCAGTGTGAACGGTTGTGTGTGGATCAAGCCATCAGGCAATATGGATAATGCGCAAAGTCCCGGTTTAATATGCATTTATAAAGAACATAAGTGCTTAAGGGATTCAAATGATAAAATTACATAAATATAGGTTACAGCTGCCACTGCAGTCTGACGACACTGCTGTATGTGCGGCTCCATATCGTGTGTGTTCAACTGAACTTAATCTAGCTAAAACGTGGATCGGCACAGGAGCGGGCGGTAAGATCGCGGATTTCTTCAAACGGATCGAGCAAAAGAATCCCCGATCCACGATCGAGACTCCATGATCATAGATCGTG